>ML675601.1:82112800-82157800 GCA_007922155.1 Mesoclemmys tuberculata
AAACCTTCGTCTAATTTCTAGTCTAAATTTCCTAATATCCAATATAGGACCCCTAGTCAGGTAAGCTCCGCCCCCAACTCAGGGCCCAGCCCCGCTCTCAGCACACGGCCCCTAACAGGAAAAACCTGTTCCTCCAACAGAACTCCCACTGAAACTCCCCTGTTAGCAGTCCTGTTCCCTGGCTCCTGTGCTGCTGCAGCTGTCTGTGAATGAAAAATCCTTATTCAGTGTAAGGTTTGGATGATGCAGAGTAAATAAGACTTGAAGCTACATCCATGAACAATGAAGATAAAAAGATATATGGAACATCTGCCAGATTCCCAAAGTACTTTCCACCCAGTTCACTCAATGAGGAGAAAAGTAGTATGTGCTCATGCAATAAAAGAATACAACGTAATACACATTACCTTAACTTTGTCATTTCCTAACTTCTGAGTGCTTCACTCACAGACTTAAAATTTTTTAATGTAGTTTTGGGTGGAAGTTTATCCACATTCCCTCTTGTTATAAATATTTGAAGTAATACCATTTCTTTTTAAATCAACTATGTTTACTGACTAGATGTTTTGTAAGTTAATATAATTTAGTGGAGAAAGCATTGGATCGGGACTCAGGAGACCTTGTTTGGTTATCAGTCCTGTCATTGACCTGCTGTGTGACCTTGGGGAAGTAATTTCTCCTTTCAGTGCCTGTATCTCTAGCACAATGGAGCTGTACTCTTGGTTGGAGCATTTAGGTGATACCAAAATACAAATAATAGGAATATTTGAATTGATAAAGTGCATCTAAAGATGGTTGTTAATTAGAGCAGGGCAACATTTCAGCAGATAGCCACACTCATCCAAACCAGCTCCTGTTGGAATATACAGAACTTAAGCATTATGGCAGCCATACCATTGTGAAAGTACCATTGCAGTTTCACCCCAGAAGAGCCTGGGTTCTAGGAATCCATCTCCGGTGTGGATGGCAAAAATCATCCTGGCCCTCTCCCTATGTTTTGGAAATTGACTATAGAACATAGGATTTTTCTTAGCTGGCTTCCTCCCTTCTCATTTTCTTTCTTGCTTCTTCTCCAGGCACACTCGCAAGATGGCTTTCTGACAGTTCTCAAGTTGAGACAAACACCAAGGCCCCAGAATTAGAGGTCACTTTTAAAAATGCGATCCTTAACTTCTTCGTGGCTTAACATTTCCAGATGTAATTTAGAAAGAGGAATACTTCCCTATCTTACAGACATGTTGCCAGGCTTATTTCAAGATTATAAGTGCTTTGAAATCCTTGGATGGATGGCACTACAGACATCCAAATTATTATATGTTTATTAGTACATAATGGCTCCTTGGAGCCATTCCATTCAATCAGATGGAAAGGAATTTAGTAAGAGTTTTAGTCCAGAAATGTAAACTTCTTTATTTGAATCTGCTCTGATCTATTGCATATGCATTTTTAATTACAGGCTTTTACAGCTTTATATTTTAAAATAGTCATGTATAAAATTTCTAAATAGACTGAACAATTTTTATTGCCTTTATGCCATCCTACCCTATAAGGTGGCAGGTTGAAAACTTTGGTTTTGAGGGCATGTAGGCGAAACCATAGGTGTAGGTTATATTTTTGACTTGATGGTCCTTAGTTTGTGGCATTACTAGCTTCCTGACATGAGAATTGGCAAAAATACATTTTTTACACAAGGTTTGGGTTTTAAAATCTTTATTTCCTAAATGTAACTGTGCATTGCAAATCAGAAAACATTTTTGTTCATATTTTTTTCTTCCCCTTTTGTGATGCATAAAATGTCTTTCAGAGTGTAGTGAAGCAGTATGTCCTCCCTCAAAGGCCAACATCAAGGGGCCAACACACGCCACCTGATGGGCAGGCCCGGGTACCACATAACTTGCAAACCAGTTCAGGTGCAGGACAGGAAGTATAAAAGCCAGGTCTTGTAGCTCCATCAGGGGAAGCTGCTGGAGAATAAGGAGCTGAATCCAACCCAGAGCCCGTGAAAGGGCCATCCAAGCTACCCACTGACTGGAGCCTAGAGGGCCTGCCAGAGCTACCAGGCCCCCACGACTGGGAAGAGCTGCCTGCTGCCAATGATTTGGAGAAGCTGCCTGCTGCCTGCAACTTGGTGGAGCAGCATGCCCCCCAACAACTTGGAGGAGTTTCTGGATGCTAGTGACCCTGAGGGTCTGCTGGAACTGCCCCTCGCAATCTACCCCAAGAAGGTGGACTGGGTACTGGGCCAATGGTACACGGGCACAGGGGGAGGAAATAGGCCAGGGATAGCCAGCTGTGGGCCGGCTGTGTTTCAGCCCCAGCAATATTCAGTGTGTTTCAGCTGGAGCCCTGCTGATCCAGTGGCAGGATGCCCTGCCACTGTTAGGGCCCTGGTCTGGGACACAGTAGAGTCAGGTGGGCCTGCATCCCCCTCCTGCCTGGCCATCCCAACACCTTGGTGACTGCCCCTCGACCTGCTAAGCCTCAATAGGCTGTAGCCAGTTCCTCTGCTTGCCTGCCCCGCCCAGTCTGAGGGCCTGGGCCTATAGACTGTTTATTTTGCCTGCCCCATCCTGAACGATGGCTAGCGTTACTGACTCTTTGCCTGCCCATAGTGAAGCGGTGTGCTCTCCCTCCGAGGATGACATCCCAGGTCAACCTCCATCTGTTACACAGTGTATTTTGGTTTTGTGTTTTAAAAGAGGTTTTTCTGTTTGTTTTTGACTCTCCATTATTGCTCAAGGACACCTAGTCCTCACTCAACAGAACCTAGCCAACACTCCACCAATCCCACCCAAAATTGGGCATCATTTCTTGTGGGGACCATAGGAACATGATGTTTTGTGGCCACAAAAAATTGTGGAATTTGACCACAAAGGACTGTGGAATTGGGGCCATGACAAGAAACCACCGCTATTATAGGAAGAGCATACAAGAACCCCACTCCCAGGAAATTTAAATGCACTGGACAGAACATGTTATTAGAATGTACTGTCAATGTTTTACAAAGAAAACCTTCTACTGGTTCACATCAGTGGGCAGACCAACATATTTGATCAATCATATCTCATCAATCATTGTCTTATGGTCATTTATATAGCACTTGTAAAACCCTAGCAAATGCAAAAAAGACCAACCTTGAGGACACCAAATATGAAACTTTCAGGTTGACATGTCTCCAGAAAAACTAATATGTATCCATTTTCCTTTTCTAGTCACCTTGTTGCTTTTCTTTCCTTGAAATCTCAAAGGCTTTGGTGATAATATGAATGTCATTAAAATCAAGAAAGTATAAAATGGTATTTGGGAGACACAATTATTACCATTGACTATATTCAACTGGAAGAAAGAACCATAGTTAATTTTATATAAACATATTATAAGGAATGTTACTGTAAATGAAAATTATTATTATTGTATTGTATCAAGTCAAGTTAGAATTGAGTACCTGCTACCACCAAGACCATAATCAGTACAACCTGTATTGGTTAATGCCAAGTGCTGGACGGTGTCTAATTAACACAGAACCCTCGGGAAGTGCTAATGGCTTCGGGCAGATAAGTACCTGAGGAAGGTAGTGGATCCCCTGATGGAGGAAATCCCATGAAAAAGCAGATGAGCAAAATCATTTAGTATATTTGCCAATGGCATCCGCACAGGATAGATTGGACCTTTTGAGCTGTGGCTCATAACCAATCTAGGAGTAGAGCTCTGAAGGCAGGCAAATGGAAGGTCTCCTCTGCACTGGTAACTCCTGCAGAATAGCTGGTTCCATATATTTCGACTTCTGTCCTTCCTTTTGTCCAAACCAGTGAAGCTGAGAGGGAGACTCTAACACATGGGCAAAGGAGCACCTCCACATTAATTGCCCAAGGTATTGCAGCCATATTACATGGAGAGGACATTTCCTAAGATACTAAGAACTTTCTGGGCTTGAAAGTTGGAATGTTAGGACCATGTGCCCAGGATAGACAGATGATGACCAACAATTCACAAGCAGCACACTGCCAAAATTTCATTCTGGAACCTTTTAAAAATAAATTGGAAACTGTAACTATAATTTTTATTCATTTTTTATTGTTTCCTTGTACATTCTAACATAATCACGCACGTGTAATGCAAAAATACATGAGTACTAATGTATTGTCATACATTTTTATTCTATTTAAAATGACTCATATTGATTGTATGTGTGTGTGTGTTTATTTTTTTTTCATTAGATCACCTCTTTATCGAAATTAAGTGATTTTTTTTAAGTAACACTGAGGCCAGATCCTCATTCACTTGAAGTTAGCGTGAGATCTTCACTGACTTCAATCAGACCATCATTTCCCCACAATCAATTTAATCTAAACATTTTACATACTTTAAAACTGTTACAATCTTGTGTACTCAGACTATTTTATACTGGAGCGATAAGAATGAATAAATAACCTTTGGATTCTAATGGATAATTTCTGCTCTCAGCTAGATGGTACTAAACCCATAGGCTGTATCTGAAGCAGAATTTGGTTCTAGATGTATATATTCAAATCTATTTTACTTCCAAAATGTTTTTAAAGAGCTGTTTGTATACGGAACTTACCATATTTTATAACTATTACTGAATCTATCCATTTACTGGAATTACCTAACAAACTCTGAAAATATTGCAGGAGCAAGTCCCTGACTAAAGGGAAAGTGCCAGTGACAGGAAGAGTTTGGCAGTGCAGCTTCAGGGGATCCCTGCTGCGAAGGAAAAACCGAAGGAAGGTAGGCCAGGCACTGCCTGATGGCCCAGAGCCACCTAGAAATCATGACAGATCTATGTGCTTTCAGGGAGGAACTGCTGGCAGTTCTGCAGAACATTGTGAAGACAACGCTGCACCTTCAAAAAAGAACTCTGAACAGATTCTCATAGAGTTTCCCACTCTCCAGATGCAATCCTATGTGTACTTCTGCGGAATGGAATGTTCTGACCCATAGTAACAAAAGAAAAGTTGTTTACCAGCTACTAAGAGACTATTACAGTTTTTGAAGAGTTAAAAGTTAAAAAATTAATACAATCACTTTAAAGATAATTAACAAAAGAAAGATGTATATTGAAATTCCTGTACAAAAAACAGATATTAGAGGTAAATATGAATGATTCTACATTTAAAATGAGATTTGTCACACTTTCAGTCTAAAAACATAAAATAAAGTTAGTACATTTTAATTAGAAAATAAAATTAACCAATAAATATGGAAGAAAAGAATTAACTGGGGAAGAAAAGAAATGGAAAATTGATTGGGCCTTAGAAAACCAAATATACAAGAGAAACTGATTCTTTCATCCCTTTTCAGTAAGCTGGTGTTCTTGAGGAGTGTTATTTATAGAAACTACAAGTTCCAGACTGAAACATAATTGATAGTTGATACCAGATTAAATTTCAGAATTCTTTCATAAACAGAAAATGTGTGATATATACTTGACTAGATTTACCCACAAAAATACATCTATGGTAAACACAATGAACCACTAGATGTCAGAGCCATTACATACAAAATCATCCAAAAATATATGTATCTGACTCCAGAAATGAGAGCCAGAAGGGGAATATTGAATATGGCTGTTTCAGAAGTGAAAGTTTACTATAAATTAGTTTGGCAGATTGCTGAACTGAGTAAGTGATTATATTATTTGAGACTGGTCAGTTACTGTAGTGACACAATACAGTTGATTTCTTCATTTACCCATCATCTCTACTAGTAATGGTTGAGAGGCCTAGTTGAACAAAGGACAAAGAACACTGGATGCTTATCCAGATTATTAGAACCTCTTGATTCTTTAAAATTGGGTCAGAGATATCATATGAGCAGATTGTTACATGAGACTACTGCAACTTTTCTGCTTCCATTAGCGTTAGAAATGACAAAGAAACAGCCTCTTTTGCAACTTTTAATATATTCCGTTGAGGTTTTGGGAGATGGTTTATGGGAATCATATTTCATCCCAACCAGTTTGCCCATCCTACTATCTCCCCACAAGTTATTATTTGTGTGTGATGTTATGCTAAGAATACCTGCCCCAGAAAACAGGGGATGGAAATATAGTCTCTAGTCATCTTTAACATCTGACAGATTATCTGATGAAATTTTGTGCATTAATATTATGGCATTATTGTATTATAAGAGTCTCTCTCTCTCCCCAGTCTGCCTCTATATAGGAACTTTGCATAGCCCCAAATAACAACAACACAGCATGTCTTCTCAAGAGTCAAAATTTGTTTGCACACTACTCTAGAGAGAATGAGCTGCTAGTTTGGGGTTGCAATTCTGGCTGTGTCCACAGAAGCTGCTGCAATAGCACCATCTACTTTTGCTTCCTTCCCCACTTTGCAGCTGTGGCATGGGCTGATTGAGCAGAGGCAAGAAGCAGTGGCAGAGTGTTCTTCCTCCTCCTCCTTGTTCCTTTCAGTCCCTTGCATAGTGCTGCACTGAGGAGGGGAAGAGGACTGAAAGTGAGCAATTGAGGAAGGGTGAAGAAGAGAATGGAGTGAGGAATTTTCACCCTCCATCTCTCTAGCCCAGAGGTTTTTAAACTGTGGAGTCTGCCCCCCCCCAAAGGAGAGGATGTTTGAGGGGCGTAAGTGATGACGCCAGGCGGCTCGTACCAGCCCCTTGTGGTGGGGCCCAGGCCAGTCCCCATGGAGGGGCAGGGAGGGAGTGCCATCTCCACCCTCCGACTTACCTCAGCCAGCCACCCAGCATGCAGGGCAATGTCAACGTCCGCTGTGGCCACGAAGATTTCCATTCCCAGCAGCCTCCGTACCCAGTGCTGGCTCTGCCCCTAGAGACCATTGCACGTGCCTTTCCCCACCCTGAAAACCCGAGGAGGCGAGGGCAGATATTGGCCCTCCCCCAGTTAGAAGCAGCCCCTGGCTGAGGAAGCTTTGTCTGTGCGTTGGTCAGTATCTGTGTATTTGAAATGTACAGGGTAGGTAATGTCATTAAATCTCTGGTAGGTTTACAGGTAGGCAGCTATCAAGCATACTTTTGCATATGTCTCTTTTTGTTTGGGTTGGGGGGGGCGCAACCAAAAATTGTAACTCAAAGGTGGGTTGGGGCTCAGCTCAACAAGTTTGAAAACTGCTGTTCTAGCCCTGGTGCTCTGCCTCTTGCATCCGTCACAGTCACCTGACATTTCTAGAGGGCAGGGAAAGGACCATGGCAAGGACAGTGTGCAGCAGTGGTGGGGACGTGAGCTAGGCAGGCGGTCCTTAGTATGCAGGGTTTGGTCTGGGCACAATGTCTCGGGGCTGTGGCTAGGCAGCTAGGCAGTGCATGGGGCTGTGAGCTGGCCAAAGAGCTGCTGAAATTCCCCAAGCTGGGGATTGTGTAGGTGAGCTTGCCTTGGGACAAAGGAGCTTGATGGTGAAGAGTCCTCCCTAGCAGTCAGAAGGAAAAGGGAGGAGATCCCTCCATGGATATGTTTATTTTTTCTCTTTCAGAATGAGTTCCCTGATGTCCACATGCGCAGACACACACACACATACACAGAGCAAGGCAATTGCCTTTCAGAGACTTAAAATTAGAAAACAGACAAAAATTGCATACTTTTAAGCCAGTTCCATGATTTTTGGTCTGTTTTATGATACTTGGAATTGCGAGGCTGGCAACATTTCTGCATGTAGGCACCCTGTACGTCTGGGGCCTTGGAACTTAATTGGGAGTTTTACAGTTAGGAAGATCCTGAGAGACTACAACTCCCACGATGCCTTGGGAAAAAGAGAAGGAGAGAGAGACTCTTCCTCTTCCAAGGAGTGAGAAAAAAGCATGTGGGGATTCTATTTTGGTGCTGGGCTGGAGTGCAGCTGAGGCTGGAAGCTGCTGGCTGGCTGCTGTCTGGGTGTTGAAGCTGCTGCTGCCGCCTGCTGCTGAAAGTCTGCTGGAGTTTGGATCAAGCAGGGAGCTTTGGAGGCAGGTGGGATTGCCCAAGGCAGGGCAGGGACTGAGCCTGGAGCTGACTGAGGCGGGCCTGCAGAAAAGGTGGTGTGAGTGGCTCCTCCCTCCCCCCTCCCCGTTTGGGGGAGGGCTTGTAAAGGAAGGGGCACAGAAGAGTGACTTTGACTGGACCTGAGAAGAGGCAGAGAGTCCCTTCGAGCAGGGCCAGGACTGCAGATGTTTTGTTGAGCCAACTCCAAATCTCTAGTTTGATACCTGGCTGAACGGACACACTGAACCAACAGAGCGCTGTCTCCTTCAGGTCTTCAAGCGCACCCACACAAGCAAGAGGTTAGGGCTCTAAACTCTAGGGGAGTGTACACTCCAGTGGTGGGGTAAATAGTGGCCGTGTAGATGCCAGTTAGACAAGTTTCATTTATTACTGTATACTATTTTTGTTAATTTATTTATTCAACTGCTGCTGTGGATTTAAAATAATAGCGATGTTTAATTTCAGTCTTATGTTATATTTCCTTAATTTGTTAAGTAAAAGTGTTAACTCTAATTTCAGTATATTGGGTGTTTAGTTTGTATAATTGCAATTGTTGAGTTAGACCTATGTCACAGATTCCTATAATTATGAGACTAGTTTTAGTCCTGGAAGCTCCCAAGGTCTGCTATTGAGCGTATGCAGAGGCCAGCCAGGTGGAGGCACTGCCAATTTTAAATTCCTTTAGGAGTAAAGGGACTGCAGCAGAGGGGTGGATAGGGCATTCCCACCTGTCCTACATCATAACTGGGATACTCAGGATCTCCTTTGTTGTCAGCAACCTTAGGTGCCCTTGCACACTGGTGAGTGTTGCGTGCTCCCAGGTAACCCAGAAAAGGAAGGGGGTTACACGTACAAAGTGAATGTCACATGCTAACAAATCAAAACGCTGGCATTTTGCCCCCACTCTGCACAGGTGTAAATGACTATGCAAGGCAGTGGAGAATCAGGTCTCTGACCTCTCTGTTTGTGTGAGAGGATATGTTGATTCCATCAGGTTTGGATATTTGGTTTGCTAGATTCTCCTGTGCCCAGTTTCAGCCACTGATACCTCTAGTCTGGCTTCTATGATATGACTCTGCTTCAATTACAAGGAGTGTTCAGCAGGAGTAGAGCAAAGCTTTCCATTTCTCTAGTGCACAGTGCTTAGGATATTGCAATCAACTCACAGTGTCTCCTCTAGCATGACTCCCCCGTTCCATGAATTTACACAGATTGCAGAATTTTCTGAGTAGAGTGGCATACCTCTTCCTCCCCCTTCTTTCCTATGGTCACATTTCCAAGCCACTGCCTTTCAGTCCTCCCCCTCCCAGTCTACCTCCACTGTGCAGTTTTTATTCCTATGCTGACCTTTGAATGACCCCATGTGCTCAGTCTGTGCTTGGGCTGATATGGTTAACACCACACAATTAATTAGGTTTAAGAATTTTGTTTTCAGAGATTCTGTTCTAATGCATTGTTTTGATTTTAAATTCTTTAACTATTTTTATCAGTACGTATGCACCAGGATGTTACAACTTTACATACCAATATTAGCAGTTCTTCAGGTACAAAACTTGCACATTTTTTCTTCTTTAGTTCCTGCTTCATTACTTGTGATTCATCTTTTCTAGTGTTTTGTTCTGATAAATCTTCACCACCATTTCATTTTTCTGCTATTATATAGTGTCAGCTAGCTCACAAAACTGGAAGAATAGTTATTAAAATGTTCACGCTTCACAAATAATATTTTGACTATTGGATTGATATGAAAGCCAGTAGGAAAAATATTCTGGCATGATTTGCAACATGCTATCTTTCAAATGGCAAAATATCAAAATATAATTGAAACACCCTGATCATGAAGTAATTCACTTCCCATTTCCAAAAGAATAAAGGAAGGACACAGTATGTGTTTGTCTATGAATTTTCAGGTCTCAGACCTGCACTATATACCTACCAAGGCAGATGGTCAACCAACTTTCCACAAAAGAAATGTGAACAAACACGCTTCAAATTATTGGCCTGGTGACAGTTTTAAACCCTAATCCTACAAGCATTTATGCATCTGCTCAATTTTAAGCATATGCTTAAAACTGAGTTTTTTATGAATGTTTCCAGAATCTGGGCCATAGTGTTTAATGGAATGAGGGTTGAAGGGTGAACTGGGGAAAACACAACACTCCTAGTTAAAATGAAACCATTAGCTTAATACAGGATGTATAAATTGGGCAGAAGAAATGGGGCATTCCCCTTGTTAAATGTTTATGATGTGAGCCTCGTTTGAAAAGCAGAATAGCTGTACTTAACTATACTTCCACTTCTTTAATATATTGACCAGATTTCTCTTTACAAACTCCTTTGAGGAGGGAAGCTGCTTTGTGCAATAAAAAATTAACAAAATATTTTCTGCATGACAAACTGAAATTCATGGAAAAATATATTGCATGTACATACATTACATACAAAGAGTGAGAGACAATACAGCTGTTTGTGTTTATGGCTATGCCAGTGAATATAAATACATATGTGTGAATATTGTGTATGCTTTTTTAGTTTTTGTTTTTGCTTTATCCCTGCAAGGTTAAGATGATTAAATCTAACTCTTTTCTTTTCGTGTCATCCATCAGCACCAACAGATAGCAGAAACTGTGTTCACCTTCAGGAATAATTTTTGTTTTCATTATGTGTGAAGCAGAAACAAAGTAGATTTAATTTAATCTGTTGGACTGATTTAACAGAGATATTAGTAAGAGTGTGGTATTTTCTATAAAGTAACTTGAACAAACATAACGTGGAAATCAAAAAGGGAATTTGTAAATAAAACACTTAAGCCTCACTTTTACTAGTCCCTTTTATAAGGACACTTGAACAAACCACCTCATATTACAGACAAATTTGCCATCTGCAGTTTTTTCCTTTTTATTTATCTTTTCCCCTGTTCTCTATTATCTTTGTATAGGCTCCTTTTGATGTAGATGCTCATATTATTTAGTGATCTCTTTCATTTGGTTTCAAGTAAAATAGAAGATGCTGAACAGCCCTGATGTGTTTTCATCTATGGTGAATCTTTCATTGCTTTAAGGCAGCTATTAGTTTGCATTTTATTTTTACTCTGGTAACTATATTAGCTATAGTGCAGTCAGGACTATAGCATGGTCATCGTTTTGAAGCTTTCTAAATTTTTAAATTAATAAATTCTGAACTTTCTTTTTAAATGGCTTTTCCATGTACAGTATTTTGGTTTTGGATGCCAGCACAATTTAGTGAGAGAGGAAATTTTTTGAGTATTTTGAGTATTTCTTCGCAAATAAAACAACTTGAATGATATGTTTAAAAAAAAAAAGCGGGGGGGGGCGATAATTCCAGCCTTATTCTCCTGGTTAGAACTCAGTTGCACTGTGCAATCTTCTGAGAGGAAAGTACAAATACTTACAAGGTTATAATTATCATTAAACAATTAAACAAATAATTATTAGCAGCACACACACAAAGCATTACCATTTCACTTCTGAGACTGTGGACCAACTTCAACCTACGGTGTGAAGTTAAATGAGTTAGTAGTCTCAGCTGATTCCCTGATGAACAAGGGTCCACCTCAAAGAAGCACCATATGTAACAACAAATCTAATAGGCTATATATCTAGAAGAAGCTAGTATCTAATGTAGCCATAAACATTGGATTGTATTTTTTTTAGGTACTGTGACTACAGTTTTCTTCTGCACCTCTTAAAGAAGAAGCACAAAACTCTCAGCTCAGGGAAAAGAAGAACTAAGATGGCTTTAACATACCTTTGTATCAGACCAATTCCTTAGCTGCTCAGAGGAGTGAAGTGGGCCTCAGTATAACTTAACCAGCTCAGAGGAAGTGTCCAAGTTACAGTGGCCTGTCCTCTGTTGCCAATGGGATGGCAGCCCCACTCCCTCCAGCTCCTGCCATGCCCAACATTAGGGCTTGAGGGGATGCCCTCATGGGCCAACATAAGCTACTTTGCTCAAAGCATATACTGGAAGGAATTCTTCTCTAGTGCAAAAGGATTACAACAGAGGGGAGAATCATTCCTCACCAATTGTTGAAATTACCCTTAGATGTGAAAATATAATTTGACAGCATCCAAAATTCACTGTTAGAAATACATCAAAGCTGAAGTTGCCACTTAACTTATTCTTAGTATTTTCAACTATTCTGTTTTATGTAGTGCTCGTCATGTTGCTTTACTGCACCTGTAACAAAAGGTTTCATAAGAGACAATTTCAAGTGTTTTCACTTTAAGTACAGATGGCAAGGTTTATGAGATCATCCTGGGTAGCAGTGAAAAATGTTCTGAAAGCAATAAAGTGCAGGAAGAAGTGCCATTGTTATGCAAAGTGTCTCATGAATTAACCTTATCAACCAAAGTTCTAGACATGAGAATTTGACATTGTCTTCAATATATAAAAAAATGGCTAACTGATTAACAGTAGACTTCCCTCCATACATGGCAAAATTGTTACTAAAGCAAAATTCAACATGAAAAAAACTGGTGTTTCACTTTTTTTTGTGTACTATGGTCTCATGAGCAGGAAGAAAATCGTACTAACTGCTTCAACAAATCATCAAATTTCCATAGTTTGTTAAGGAACACTGCACCAACAAGAGTGATTATGACTGACGGATGGCATCACACTAGGTGTCATGTAGTGAAGTTCACAGATCTCTTCAATCCTGTAAATCCACGAATCTCTGAGGCAGCTCCATAGGCAGTGCCAGGGAGCATGAGGACATGCACACACACGCATGTTGATGGAGAGCTTGAGAACATAGTCTTTTTCAGTATAATGAGGGATTGAAGAATGATCAGATCTCTGTGAGACATTTCGGACAAAATCAAACCACTTTATGCTCAGGATTTGGTGTTGACAACACATATGGAATGTTTCTAGTTGTTCCAAGTCTGCCTGTAAGAGGGTCCAGGTTTCTGACCTGTATAGCAATATAGGCAGTACACAGATTTGATATATCCTGAACTTTGTCTTTTGCATCCATGAGTGAAACATGGACTTAATGCAGGAGGTGCCAAGGCCTATTTTTGAAGACTGTCTGATTTGCTGCCACTGTTTAAACTCTGCTTCCAGCCTAGATTCTGGTTGCCCAGTTTGGAGGTATTGACCTCAGTCTTTCCCATAAGACATCCAACCCCCTACTGTGAGTGGTATCTTGGATACCTTGGAGGGTGGGGTTGAAGTTCTCTAATTTCTCCACAAGCAAGGCAGCAGCAGCGTAGTCTTGGTCAATAAACACTTCTTGACCAATGTGGATTCTGACGTGTGGAACAGAAAGTTTTAATATCTAGTTGATTGCTTGGCAGAGTAGTACTGGGGATAGAATGCATCTCAGCTGCACAGCTAAGGTTTCATAGAAATGGATCAAAAACATGAATCAACAAACACTTTTTCACTGGTACCTGAGTGAAAATCAGCAGATTCAGCAAAATATCTGGAACAGCTCTTTTCAGTGGAAGCCAAAGTGCTAACCTGTTGACTGAATCAAAGATCATTCGGTATTGATATATGCTACATGAAGTGGGCAGTTAAATTCTCAATGAAGCTCAGCCAGATGCTGGAGGGTAAAGAACAGCATCCATTATTGACTTCCCAACAGTGAATCCTGATTGCTATGGATGATGACGTCTGTTAAGGAGTGGCTGCAACTTTCCAAGCAGAATGTGAGCAAAGTTTTTTCCAGGTGCCAAAACCAATGAGATTGGTCTGTAGTTGCCACATTTGGCGTGAAATTCTTTTCCTTGTACAGGAACAGTATGATGATACTGTCTTTCCATTCTATTGGTACTTTGACTGATGCCCACACTTTTAAGAACAGTACTGGTGCTTATAATCATTCAGTGGCCTCATAGGACTTGGCAGTGAACTATTCCACTTCCTTTCATTGCACAGTTTTGCATACTGTGGCCACATGGACTTCACAAGTCATAAGCAGGAACGGAACAAGGACTTTCTGCTACAAAAACAAAGCATTCATAAATGGAGAATGTCCAACAACTATATAAGACTATTAAAGTATTAGAGGACATTACAGTAGCCAATACATTACCTAGCCTGGAAAAATGATATTAAAACATGCTATAAATGACTGTAAGAGTATTCGTAAACTCGGTAAACAAATAAGTGTTAGAATGTGACTTGGGCTGCATACCCCCACAGGAAAGTAAGGGAGAGTGAGAAACCATCTTACACAATTTTCATATTGGATTTTTATTGTGCTATATCTATACAACCCTGCAACTGGTACCTAGACCTTGGATCTGGGTGTGCCAGAGTATGTAGATCCTGGCCATTTCTTTCCTTCATAAGCTCCTTACAAATGGTTTTGTTATTGGGATTCAGTCATGGAATCATGGAAATGTAGGGATGGAAGGGAGGTCATTCAGTCCAGACCCTGTGCTGAGGCAAGATCAAATATACCAAGACCCTCTGTGATAGATGATTGTCTAACCTGTTTTTAAAATCCTCCAATGATGGGGATTCCACAATGTCTTTGGATGCCTATTTCATGCATAACAATCCTTATAGTTAGAAAGTTTTTGACTAATATCTAACCTAAATCACCCTTGCTGCAGATTAAGCCAATTACTTCCTGTTTTAGCTTCAGTGGACATGGAGAACAATTGATCATTGTCCTCTTCATAATAGCCCTTAATATATTCAAACTGTTATCAAGCCCCTCTTTTTTTCTCAAGCTATTCCCAGTTATTTTAACATTTCTGCATATCCCAGGTTTTCTAAACTTGTTATAATTTGATTATTTCTCCTTAAGCATTGTACTTTGCCCTTGTCTTTACTGAATTTCATATTCTTGCTTTGAGACCACTTCTCTAATTTGGCAAGTTCATTTTGAATTTTAATTCTGTCCTCCAAAGTGTTTTCAACCCCTCCCAGCTTGGTGGTATCCAAAAATTTTATAAGGAAATTCTCAATTCCATTATCCAAGTCATTAATGAAAATAATAAATACTATCAGACACAGGACAGGCTCCTGCAGGACCCTATTAGCTACATCCTCCTAGTCTGTCAGTGAACCATTGATAAGTACTCTTTTAGTACAGTCCTTCATCCAGTTTTGCATCCACCATAGACTAATTTGATCTAGATCACATTTCCCTAGTTTGTTTATAAGAATGTTGTGTGAGACTATGTCAAAAGCCTTACTAAAATCAAGATATATCGTATCTACTGTTTCTCCTATCCAGTAGACTGGTAACCCTATCAAAGAAGGAAATTAGATTGGCTTGGCATGATTTGTTCTTGACTAATCCATGTTGGCTATTATTTATAATCCTATTAACCTCTAAATCAGCGGTTCCCAACCTGTAGTCCATGTATCCCTGGTGGTCCTCGACGCTACTACGGGGGGGGAAGAGGGGTCCGTGGAAAAAAATAAAAATGTCCTCACCAAGGAAATGTACAATTTCAAATAAAAGTAGTAGCACATGGTGGTGCGTGAAATATTTGGAGCTTAAAAAGTGGTTTGCACACTCAAAAAGGTTGAGAACAGCAGCTCTAGGTGCTTACAAATTGATTATTTAAAAATGTATTCCAATATCTTTCCACATATCAATGTTATGACTGGTCTATAATTCCCTGTGTCTTTTTTATTCCCATTTTTTAAAGATAGGTACTATGGTTACTCTTCTCCAGTCCTTTGGGACATTACCCATCATCCATCAATTCTCAAAGTAGATGGGCTACAGATGGGCCTGGGTGGGTCACGGTCCACCCACTGTGAAAGCAGTCCCACCCAATCTGTTGCTTCTGCTGTTGACTCTCCGCGGCTTTTGGCCGGCGACTACCCAAACTTCCTGCTTCCAGCCACATGACTGGAAGCAGGAATTTTGGGAAGTGACCTGCAAAGAATCACTAAGCTGCCTGAAGCTCTAGTTGCCAAGGTAACTGGAGTGTCCGGCAGCTTAGTTTCTCTGCCCGGTCGCTTCCCGAACTTCCTGTTCCAGTCACGTCACTAGAAGTAGGAAGTGGCCAAGGCCCACCCAAGTCAATCACAGGACCTGCAAGAAAATCACTTCTGGTTATGCCCCTGTCTCAATGATAACTGGTAATAAATAGTTCCAAGATCTCTTCAGTTAGTTTCTTAAGTACCCTAGGATGAAATTCATCAGGCCCTGCTGACTTGAATACATCTAACTTATCTAAATATTCTTTAACCTATTCTTTCCCTATTTTTTCTTGCATTCCTTCCTCTTTGTTAATACTGATTGTGTTAAGTATCTGGTCACAATCAACTTTGGTAGTTGATTATGATCCATCTTTGGAACTGCCTATAAGGTAAAATATTACTCAGGAGGGGAGTAAAAGTGATAGAATCTAGGTTTATATAGCATATAATTAGGAATATCAGGTCAAATATAATGCATTCCTTATACTACAGTCTAAAGTTAAAGCAGGTACAATTAAGTGACAGATACAGTATGGTCACAACAAACACAGAAGGCTCAATCTGCAAAATGTTTCATGGAATAAGTGGGCTTTTTAACCTTCTGTAGGAGGAGATGGCTACAGTTTGGAGTACATTAACTAGGAACGTGTACCAGCTGTATGGAGAAGTTTGGAAAAGGGCATGGAGTTGGGAAAGGAAATTTTGGGCCTGATTCACCACTACCTTGTACCTTGTGTAGTCATTTACACTTGTGCAAAGTAGGTGAAAAACAAATGACTACACAAGGTACAAGGTAGTAGTGAATCAGGCCCAAAGATTCATACAGGAGAAAAGCACTGCCAGGATATCAGGATGTTAAGGATTGCTGGAGGAGATGGAAATAGAAATGCAGACATGTTAAAATCAGTACTGCTAGTACTGATATTAAGGTACAATTGTAACAGAATCAGGATAGGCAGTGAATTCAAAGACAAATTTTACAGTGTAGCTAATTTGATCATGACAACTGTCCATACCATATGCTCATGACACCTTCTTAGTAGCAGGAGTTGGGAAGACCCTAAAGATGAATCATCTTCCTTTTTAGTGCTACATATACTGCTCAGCTGCTAAAGCTGCAGGAGACTGTAAGATCAAGAGGCTTAATAGCTGTGGTGCAAGAGGTAGTGGAACATCAAATACAACAAGATTCAAGGAATTTATAGCACATTTGTAGCTACACAAGGCCCATATCTACGCATAAAGTGTCTGGCAAACTTCATTGGTGATATCTGCAGAGTTTGTAAGTTACACAAGTTGAATACCTATGGTGCAAAAACTTTAGCATATATAATTGTAGACATTTAAGAACATTTTCCCATGTAAAAATTACTCTTCAGTTTTGTGTAAATTTTAGGATCAAATTTTGTTTTGCACCAGTTTTGAATATATGAATCTGATGTAATGCTAAAAATAACCCCTTACTTTTTATACTTATTGCCCTGTGTTTTGCTCTCCTTTATTACTGGACAGTTTAAACAAGCCTTGGTGTGGGACTCATTAGCTTATCCTTCATAGAGTCTGTCTTCCTTTCTGTCTATATGACGCTCTTTGTTTCACAGGTTCTCTTGTCTGGTAAATAATGAGCCCCTTATATTTTTATCTTTTATGCTATTTGACTTTGATAGCGCGAGACAGGATATATGCCTAAGAATAATGAGACAATTTTGTAAAATATATTGGTGTATACGGCTGTCTTTCTTTTATACCATGGTATTGAATAAAGTGTCCCTCTTATTGCTGGGAATGCGGAAGTTAGTCAGGAACAACTATCAAGAAGTCTTCACTAAGTGTTTTGAGATTTTAAAAAGAAAGATGGAAAGGAAATGTATGAGAGCTTCTATTTTGAGTGTTACAATAATAGTGTAAGGCCCTGATCCTGTGAGCATTTGCGCAGGTGAGTAACTTTATGCAGATAAGTAGTCATATTGCACCTTTCTACAGAATATTTTAAACATACTCAGGATATAATTCTCTGTTACATTCTGTAAGTTATTGGAGACACTTCTAGAGACATCTACTTAATTTCTATACAACTGTATAGATTAAATTCCCTGTTAAATTTTATAGAAATTTTCCTGAAGGGAAAGTGATGCAGGACTGTTCCCAGAAAGGTACCTATTGATTGATTGCATCAGTCACTTTACTATCTAGGCGCACATACTTATTTAGAAGGTACACACATAACTAAAAAAGCCTTGTGTATCTTTACATTGCCTGAAAACAAAATTAATTTTCATAATTGAATATATGGTACACTTACAAGTATTTTAGTAAAAGAAAGTATTTTGTACATTATTTCCAGGAAATTTCATGTTTCTTTTCACTGTTATTTGTTTATCTTTGGGGCACCATATGTGCTGACATAGAAAAAGGTTTTTTAATGTAGCATCTTTCAGATTTTAGTCATCCAAGTGCCTCAAAAATTAAAATAGGTTAAATAGTTTAAATACTGTTATAAAAATGTTGGGATAAAAGCTTTGCCCTTATCTGATCATGATTTCCCCCAATGCCTTTGATTATCTCCCATTAAACACATACTCATCAGGAATATACACTTTCTTCATCAATAATCTGTCATTTGTCTAGCATTTTTCATTGCAAAGGACTCTACAAGCTATAAAGCACGTACAAAAATAAGTGTCTTTAGATGGTGCCTGGGACACTGTACGACATAATAAAAACAGAATACACATTACCCACCATTGAAATGTTACCACCTCTGGCTTGAAATGAGGCACCTTTTTAACAGCACAAAGAAAGCAACTGTATCCAATTGAAATGGGAAACCAAATTTATTTAGACAAAAACACAGTTATCCAAATTGAGATCTTATCTCTGTGCTTTTCCACATAATTTATAATTCTTCGCCTTTGTATTTATCATGGCAGATTTTTCCATCAATTTATGTGCAAGGAAAAGGGAGGAAGTCTTAATGTGGGGCCTCCTCTCAACTTGGACCTTCTAGTTATCCTCTGTTGTTCCAGAAGACTTTCAGGACTGGTTGAGCTTGATCCCTCTGTGGTAGCTGTGAAAGTATCCCACAGCTGTTGCTCCATCTGGAGGAAAGGGAGAGCTTTTAAACTAATTCCTCAAGTTATCAACCTGGACCTTCCCCTTTAGATTTCCTCTGCAGCTGTCTAAAAGTTTTGGGATTCTTTGAGCCAGACCCAAGCTGCCTCCCTCTCCCAATGGTGGCATTTTCTCTTCAAAGAACCATTTTTGCAGCCACTCAATTCTGTGCAGGAAAAAAAAGCCTTTGAAATTGATGTGGCTCTATGGCACAGCCACAGTAATGAGCTTTTTTTTAAAAAAAAAATAATACAATTCATTTGTTTAAAACTTTGCTAGAGCCTATATAATTTAAACAGATGTGAGCTAATTTTTCTTTAACACTGCTTTATTCTGATAAACTGTGCAACAAAGCAGCATCCGTTTCAAAGACTTCCACTCCCTGCACAGAATTGAGCTGCCTTAGCAATAACTCTTTGTAAAGGAAATGGCAAATGGCACCAGCAGGACAAGCAGACAGCTCCGGCCAGGCTCAAGCAGACTGAGAAGTGCTAGTGAGCAGCAGAGGACATCTGAAAGAGGGCAGATGGAGAAAGGTCTAAGCTCAAAATACATTAGTCAAAAGAATTAATTTAAAGGGCCACCAAAAAGGCAGCAGCAGTTGAAGGCAGAACCCTTTGCAGATCAATGGAGCTCTGCATGAGCAGCCTTTGGAGTCCTTGGCAGCTGGAGAAGACAGTGCTTGAATGGTAGTGTGCTCCTAGATTTGTACAAATAATTTAATACCAGTTGTATAAAACATAAAATAAAAGGCATGCATGTAAATTAGATTATTGTTCTTTCAAAGAGAATATGGTGCTTGGATTTTAAAATTTTTCCAGCAGTTAATTTATTTTTAAACATAAACGACTGTTTAATAAACTTACTATACTCCTAGGTGTTCATGTACATCAGTCAACATAGACTATACCCAGCAGCCATGTATGGCGATGTTAGGCATTTCACACCCACTTTGTATTGTGTTGTTGGCCGAGCTTGCAGGGCCATGCACTCAACTTGATGGCACTTGATGGATTTGTCTGTCTGTATGCATGTATGTAATGCAAAAGCTTTTGAACACTGCAACTGATTTATTTCAAAGTTTCAGGGAGTCTTTAGGCATGAGTGGTAGGTACCTATTGATTTGGGGGTAAATTGAAAAACCAAAAGGGTGAAATGGAGGACATATGGAGCACCTCCCATCTCTTTAGCACAGCACATTTCAGGCACCTCTGCAACTGTTTATAGATCAAACTACTGATTGATGGTACCCATTAATGACTTTTAGCATGAAAATAACCACTATCTCATATTTGCTTATCTTCCCAATAGAGTTTAACATGGTGAATCTTTGACATCTTGAATGACTTATCTCCTAGACAAATAATAATGGTGGTGGGGAGGAGGAATGGAAGGAATTGGGGGTGTACACATGGATAGGGTAAAAGGGTGCATGTAGACTCCATAGTATGGAGGGAGAATGGGGCACAAAGAACCCCTGGCAGGGGAGAAATTGGGGGAACCTAGTACACGGGAGAAAGGGCATACTAATTCCCTAGCATAGGGCAAAGGAAGGTAAAAATGGGGGCACTAAGAACACCAGCAGGGGAGAGATTGGGGTTTTTTGCATGCAATCCCTAAAATAGAGGGGGACAGGAGGGTGGCTCACAGTGAGGAGGGGGGGGAGGGGAAATGAAGGAATGCATGGAGCATGTGGTATGTGCAATGAGCTCGGAAGTGTGTGATAAAGAAGATATGAAGTGTGTGACCCTTTATGAATTGGGCCCCAACCCATGAAGTGGCTTGGTCTCCATATTAAGAGCTTTACTGAAGTCAGTGTGGCTCCATGTGGACACAGGGCTCTGAGTCCAAGAAGCAGCTTGCAGAACTGTTTGGTTGTGAAAAATGTGTTGGTTTGATTGTGGTGGCAAATGGAGAGGCCATCATGGAAACAGCAATAGTAGTTGACAAAAGGCCCAATCCTGCCAGATGCTGATTACCCTTGACTCTGGTTGAAGTCAATGGGACTTAATGCTGGTATACTGCAGGTTGCATTTAAACCTGGCAAAATCTGGACCTAAGAGGCTTTTGTGCACATAGTTAGGGTTTACTAACTAAAAACTATGCATGTACATAAGTGCTTTGCTGAATAGAGAGTGACTTAAATATTTGCAGAAGTGCTTTGCTGAATTGGGTCCTTAACGATAGAGAGCATGTTAGGTACATATCAGGATATTGGGATTATCTCTGTCCTACACTTTTCAAAAACTGCCTGGGAATGTTAATTTCCAGTCAACAAAGAAAGAAGAGAAGGGACTTCATTTCAGCATCTCATCTTGAAGAAGATAGAAAATATTTAATTTTAAAACATAAAAGCCTGAACTAAAGACATATTCAAATAATAAATAAATAGGTCTTGAATGAAGCCTTTATTTTTGTTTCTTAATTGCCAAATTGAAGTTTAAAATAAAGATTTTTAAAAAATCCAGAAAAATGTATTTGTTGATGTGAAGCCTGGACAATGTGGATTTTACATGGTTTTATGGAAAAAAAGGAGTGGTTTTTTGTTTTTTTTTCCATTTGTTTATTTATTAGATTGATTCATTGCTTTGATTTTTATTTGCCCACTTCTACCAGGAAAGGGCTAAATTTAAAAACTGTCATGAACAAACAAACACTTTAGGATACATGGAGAATTAGTCAGACTTTTCTGTTATCGTTATAGGATTTGTACATCTAATATCCTGCTTACTGCAGTGAAAATATATTTGTTGATTCTCAATCTATAATGGTAGTTTTTTGGGGGAAAAAATTGTTTTGATACTGTTAGATACTATAGTGAAAACAACAGCTGCTGGGTACTGGCCTAATCCCAAACTGGCTGTAGTAAATGTAAAGACTCCCATTGGCTTTATTGGTCTTTGGATGGAAATACAATTACTTCATTATTGTGAGTACACACAATATGCTACGCGCATAGAGCACGCGCATCAACATGAATGCAAACTGATATAAATGCAATGCATAGAACAGTGTGTGTGAAAAGCTTTTATAGCCTTTCTAAAACCTGTCCTGCCCGCCTGAGCCTTTGCATTCCCACTTCAAGTTGTGTGGCCTGCACTAGGTGCAGTGTCACTGTGTGCCCAGGCTTGCTTGGACACAAGATAGGAAACTTTTCAGCTTACCTTGTGGGCAACATTTTAATAGACTTAAATTATGAATTGAAATAACAAATATAGGTGATTTAAAAAAAAACGGTATGTGATAGGGAAATTTCATGGTGATTTTTGTAATCAGCAGCCCAAAATCCATAAGATACACCCAAAAGTATTCAGGAAGCAAATTTTTTGTTGCCACCAGTAATCTAATACAAAGAACTGAATCAGTTTTTCTCAAAGACCATATCTACCTTTGTTTTTCCCCCCTGAATTATGGGTTTCTTCAGACTTTCCCAGAAATCAAGGAACCCAAACTAGGTGGAACTACTGTGAATAAATACATATCGTCCATTGTTGCTTGAAGAGTTGTTGTAGCTGAATTGATCCCAGGATATGAGAGAGACAAATTGGTGAGATAATATCTTTATTGCACCAACTTCGGTTGGTGAAAGAGACAAGCTGTGGACTGCGAAAGCTTGTCTTTTCGTCACTAACAGAAGTTTGTCCAGTAAAAGATATTACCTCACCCACTTTGTGTCTCTTATGACTAGGTAATACTTTATACTTGCGTTTCTCAGAAACAAGCCTGCAGATTGGTGACTCCCAGGCAGTAAAATCAATATCTGTGGTATTTTGGACTACTTTCGATCTTTTAAATTTCATTCTTTAACTAAAAAACTTCATTAAAATATTCAAAACATCACTTTAAGTGTTACACTGTCATAATGTTGTGCAGTGTCTGCTAAAATTATTTGTCTTTTTTAAATCTTATGTGCTATAAAGCCTTTAGGCAAGAATTTTCAAATGTGGGCGCCTAAAGTTTGGCACCTAATTATGAACTAATTTTCAGTGGTCCTGATCATCTAAAATTCCCATAAAATTCATAGGAGCTGTATATACTTTGCAAATCAGGCTTTCGGTCCTAAGCAAATCACTTAAGAAAATGTTTAAGTTTAAGCATGTATTTGAGTTCTAGTGGAACTTAAGCACATGCCAAACTAAAAGTGTTTACTTAAGTATTTGCAGAATAAGGATGGTTTGCTGGATTGCTATGTATGGATTTAGAATCTTGACTTCAGGCACCCAGATTTGAATCTGTTGGCCTCTTTCATTTCATTGTCTGTCTTAGATGTCTTATTTCTACTGTGTTGTTTTTTTAAATGAGACAACCAAAATTGCATGAAGCTTTCAAGGTGAGATCATGTCATAAATATATGTGATGTCATTACATTTAAAAAGTTTATAAATTATCTCCTAAATATAGCCTATCATCTTATTCATCTTTTTAACCGTACTTGGTGATTGAGGGGACTGCTTCATAGAGCCATGCACTATGATGCCTCAATCATTTTACTGAGTGAAGAGGTTACAGTTATGATCTAACCCATCAGTGTATTCAAGTAGTTTGAATCATTCCTTTAAATACACATATTTGTGCTTGCTTACATTTAATTTCATTTGCCATAATACTGACTGGATTATGTCCTTCAGGAATTTCTCAAATCCTCCATAATCTTGACTAACCTAACTTATTTTGTGCCATCAGAACTTTTTGCCATTTCTCTATTTTCCTTGTCTTCTAGCATTTTGCATGCACTTGAAAGTTTTTTCAAATGAACTTGAGTTTTTCTGGGATAAATTGCCTTGTGTCCACACACAATTTTTGTTTTGTGTTTTTGAATTATCTGGTGTCTAAACCCACATTAGTTAATCTACTTTGGAAGCATGTTTACTGACATTTGCGATGAGTTTTCCTGCAACAGCGTAAGTGTGTATGCATCCTTATTTCAAATCAATTGTTCTACTGCTGGCAGTTCTCCCACTACTTTTCTACACTGCTTTGCTGCACGCCTGGGTCAGCCTGTCTTTTTACTTCTGTGCCCTCTTCTCCTCCAGGGTCATCTTGAGTGGATGTCACCTCCCTGTGTAAATGCTGGCATGTGGCCATGTGTGCCTCTTTGCAATTCCAGCTCATGGCATGTTCACACGAGGTGTTCCATTCTGATTATACAGCAGCAGTGTACAGCAGCCATGCTCCGTGCTCTTACATGGTCCCATTCTGAGGTCCTGGATTTTCTTGCCTTCTGGGAAGAGGCAACAGTCCACTCCCATTTGAACAGCAGTCACTAGCATGCTAAGATATATGAGAGCACAACAAACCAAGTGAAGGAGAGGGGGCAGTAATGTGACCTGATCGGGTGCAGCAACAAAAGAAAGGAGTTCCAGCAGGGCTATAAAAATGTCAAGGACAATAACAGGACCTCTGGGAGAGCTTGCATGGTCTGCAGCTATTATGAGGAGCTGTTCTGTGGTTTTACAAAGGACACTATCACCAAACCCTGGCGATTTGTGGAAAGTACCAAGGACACACACGTGGATGCCAAGCAGAAGGAGATTGACAGTAACAGACAGGATCTCTTTGTCATGGAAAACCCTGAGGCAGAAACAGTGTCAGAGACCCAGGAGACCTATAAATCCCAGGCAGAGAGCCAACCTAACAGTGCTGAAGAGGGGATTTTTTCCAGTAAGTACTATGTGCAATATTTCAATAGAACTGTACAGGGAAATATAGATAACTTTCTTCCAGATCAGGGCAACATCAAGTTAGGCTAATGTAAGGTAGGAGATTTTACTCACCCCTGCCCCCCCATGCCCAAAATACTGAAAATAGCAACCGTGTTCCTGAATTTAAACTCCATACCTTTTATTTATCCAAGATGTCAAGTTCCACATTCCAAGGCAAATGTGCCAAGTGCTTCCTTATTCCTTTTCCTGTATTGCTTAATATTCCCTTTCCTTCCTGGTCTGCCATGCTCCCCTCCTGCTCAAGATGGTGGCACCACATGGTTAAAATATCAATTTCTTTGTGTGAGGGGAATGTTTATTCTAGGAGCAGATACAGAAAGAAAAAGCAATAGAAAAAATGTTGCCTCCGTTTCATTTTCAGCATTTAGCTAACCTGAGATTTTAAGAGAGAAATTGCCCAAATCCACCTAAAGAGACATTTCCATTACTGCAGCAGCTCTGGGGATACCCTGGCATACCACAGTCTAGCATATCTTCTGAATTTGACCATTGTCTTTTTGAACAAGAGCCTTCTCTGCTTTTTGGGGACAGTTTCAGGCTAACATCTTCCAACATAAGGACACTTGGAGAGGTGCAAGTGCAATTACTAACCTGACCCCTACTATCCCTCCACCTCAGCCAAACCAGGATTAGTATAGGGGGTCCTGTAAAAGGGGAAAGCAAGGTGGGAAAGGTCTTATCATCCACCAGTCTTACCCCAGAATGGGAAGAGCCCCTGGGAATGATATTCCAAAATTGAGGAAAAAGCAACATTTTTTTCCATTCTTGGCATGGACAGTAGAAATGAGACAATGTTTCTCTGCTGCTCCTTTAGCACCTGACAGGCCACAGCCCCCATGGATAGGAATATCAGTGGCTGGATGCCTGGCAAGTCTTCAGGGAAATAAGAGAGGACATGTTCAGCAACCTTGTGGCTACATCCGAGCAGAGACAGAATTTAACCAAAGAGGGGAGGGAAGCTTTCCTTTGCTACAATAGCAAGGAAAGAAAGAAGCACAGGGAACTGTCAAGGAAGCACCTCAGGAAAGAATGAGACACACAAACCCAGTTATGGGGACAATGGAGAGGCTGACAATCCTGTTGGAGAACATAGTGGTACCATGAGAGCGCACCCGAGCCTAACTGTGCCCACAGCCATTTGAGCATGTTGCATACTGGGAGCAACTCTTCATTTCCCCAGCTCCAAGGAACAGGCCCTTCCCTCACCCGTCCATACCACAAGACAAGGAGAACATTGGATACTGGGAGATTACCTTACCTCCCACAATGGCAAGGACAGATTTTTCTATCACCATCACATACCCCAAGACTCAGAGAACATTTTTGTTCCACACATCTTCACAAGTGAGTGACCTCATCAGCACAAAAGGGTGTTCACTCAGAAGTTTGTTTCTAACTTTGCACTACTTATAACTGTGCACAGCATTATGTTCAATAAACATTTGTTCTATTAACCACCTGAGTTATTTTTTATTATAAATATAAAGTCAGTTGCAAAATTTCATAAGATATTTACACTGTGAGAGATCATAGGTCTTGGAACCAAGTCTGCAGAGCCCCAGGTAGATCTCAGACTGCAGTCACTACCATGCAGCTTACTGGTACCACCTGGCAGTGTGGGCCGGTGGACCCTAGCTCACCATAGGCTCTGCCCACAAAGCTCCCAATTGAAGGAGACATCCAGCCTCTCTGATTGGCTCAGACTCACCCTCATGCCAGAAGGAGGCACAAGAAGTTGTCTGAGCAGCTAGGTGAATCTCTGGGTGGCTGCTATGTTAAGCCCTGTCTTCTCAGCCCTTCCTTGTTCCAGATCCATGCCCCACCCCCGTCTACTGACTCTGGCTCTGACCTTTGGATCAACTCCTGACTCTCTCTCCATTGCTGACCTTTGGGTACTGATTCCTACTGTGACCTCTAGGCATGACCACCACTATGTCTGACTACCTGTTACCTAGCCTGGGACATACACAATGTATAATAAAATCCTGACACAATTATATGTATTGTGACAAATTGCCCACTCTGCTATGGTGGGGCCTGCACTTGCTCTTGTATGGTGTGTCAGGGCACCACCTGTTGCCCCTGTCTGTGGACATCAGTGCCTCTATAGTGCACAGTGAGGGGGAAGGGACCCAGGCCCACTCTCTACTCCAGGTCCTAGCCCAGGGGCCCTATAAATAGCAGCTATGTACTTCTGACACTGCTTGCAGCTGAACTTCTTTCCTCTGGGCTATTTCCTCCTCTCTGTTCTCTTGTACTTTTCTTGTGGCTCTTGGTCCCATTCCTCTGGTTGTTCACAACACTCCTCCCCCACTACTGCCAATTCTCCTTCCTCCCCCATCTGGCTGGAGTCAGGGTTTTTATCAGGACTCTAGGTAGGCCTTAATTGGCCTCAGGTGCTCCTAATTAACCTGTAGTAACCCCTGCTCAGATATTACAATAATGGAACTGGTAATGTTATAGTTTTATTTTGAGCAATTTGCTTTGGTGCATTAAGTTAGGGTTTGGATTTGTTCACACTGTGTTGCGTTTTCTGCACATCCTAGATTACAATCTCTTGTGAAAGCTAATGAGAGTAAACATAATCATCCAGACTGATGCAGTGTGATGCTGAGGTTGTTACTTTTATATTATTACACAAGTGGAACTGGCATCAGTAAAATGACACTGTTTCAATGTAGGCCTAACATTTGATTTATTGATTAGCTAGAAACTAAAATGAGATAAAAGGACTAATCCTCCTCTCACATTGGTGTAAATCAGAAATAATTCCACTGGAGCTAATGGAATTTACATGAGCATGGAACTGGTGTCAGAGGAAATGTGTCCAGTCGTGGTGTCCACAGTTAAATAAGGATGTTAATAAATTGGAGAGAGTTCAGAGAAAAGCCACAAGAATGATTAAAGGATTGGAAAACATGCCTAATAGTGAAAGACTTAAGAAACTCAATCTATTTAGCTTAACAAAAAAAGAGGATAAGGAGTGACTTGATCACAGTTTGTAAGTATTTACATGGGGAACAAATATTTGATTATGGGCTCTTCATTGTAGCAAACAAGGGTATAACAAGATCAAATGGCTGGAAGTTGAGACTAGACAAATTCCCATAGGAAGTAAGGCATACATTTATTACTGTGAGGGTAATTAACCATTGGAACAATTTACCAAAGGTTGTGGTGGACACTCCATTACTGGCAATGTTTAAATCAAGCCCGGATGTTTTTCTAAAAGATATGCCGTAGTTTAAACAAAAATTATTTTGAGAAAATTCTGTGGCCTGTTTTATCCAGGAGGTTAGATTAGATGATCAAAGTTGTCCCTTATGACCTTGAAATCTATGAAATTCAGATCTAAAGATTTTAAGGCATGTTATGCTGTCATTTTGATATTGACATACTATTTTGTGGAATAGTTTTGAGAGCATGTTTTATGGACCCTAAACTTTGTGAGCATGTATGATATTAGTTTGAAACTAAAATCCATGTGTGTCATGCCGGAATATGATCCAATTCCATAAACCTAACCAACAGCCACAGTGATCAGCAATTGAAAACGAGTGGTTTGAGTTCAAAGAACAGAATTTTTAAAATGCACCCTATTTTGCATTCCGCAAGTTTCAAATGATGGTTTTGGTTACATTGTATAAATGGTATCAAACAGCTGTTTCAATGAATTTGCTCTTTTACATGCAATTAAAGCAGATTAGAACCTAAACAGAAACAGTTCAAAGTACTGAACTGGGGGCAGCTTTTAATATCAACTAGATGAGAAAAGCACATTAAGACATAACAGGATATCCTTTCATAGATGTAAAGCGTGATTGGTAGTTTTTACATTTTGGAACTGACTAACGGAATTCAAAAATATTTAGTACTAATGTGGAGTATCAGAGGTTTTCAGGTTAATTCTACCTTCACTGACTCCTGCCTCCCTGATTTGTTCAGCATTAAACCTGAAAGTCCATTACTGGGAATTAGAGTGCAACTCAGATAACCTATATACTAGCAGAGTGATGTTAGCAGAATACCAGCTATCCATTTTTACTTTGTCGACAGCAGATAAATACCCACTTTACCAGGTCATGTACAATATATAGACTGCTTCCTGGTTGGAATAATGATTCTTTAAATCCTTAATGAAATGTCTAGTAGATACTAGCCAATATAGGAGGCCAAATACCGAAACTGTGTACAGATGAGACAGCCAATACCTTTGGTTCAATAACAGCTGAACTAATGGAGGGTAATTTGGCACATCTTCAGGATCTACTCTGCTTACAGTTTCTGTCTGTCTGAAATATGTTGATTAACATGTTTAGAATATTTCGACCAAGCTTTACAATTTATTTGAAACATGTCTGTAAATAATTGCACTGGGTAGTATATGTGGCATCAATCAAAAGAGAAATAAGTTCCACATGAATGACAAAAAGAATACGAAAAGGTTTGTGATCCTTCAAATCTTTTACTTAGAAAAACGTGGCTCTGTCGCTTTGCATTACTAGAATTAATTTGCTCCCTTTCCTTCTAGTCTCTTCAGATACTTTAGATTATTGGTATGCATAAATGCACCTGGCTGTTAAAAAATCTGTACATAATTACACCTCTCTAGAAAGAATTGATTTTTACATTAATACATTTTAGGTAGACAAAAGCTACAATATAAATGGGCACCACTAAAAATGCCCTGATTTTTACCCTTACCATTGTATTTGCATTATGCCTTATACTTAATATGGGAAATACTTCAATTCTATGAGGACATTGAAATTACTGTAGTGTGAATACCATGGCGTGTCAAGTTTGTAACAGAATTTGTGAAGGTGTATATATGCTGTTGATGTAAACTTGCAGCAGGAAGCAAGGTGGCAGAGGCCTAGGGAAGGTTAAGGGCAGAATCTCCACAGTGAACAAGAAAGAGAAACTTTAGGAATAATACTGTTTTCCTTCTTTTGATCATGTTTCTTTTTCTGCTTTAGAAAAAAATGACTCTTTTTGTCATTGTTTACACTGGTCACCTGTTCGAATTTATTGTCTCTCTCTACATACTGTTACCTGTTTTTGACCCGCGCAGTTAGCAAACTTCAGAGTATAGCGAAGGAGAAATTGATGATGGAGTCAGGTATTTCTTTGATGCAATCCTATTTATTTACAAAGAATGTACTCTTTCCCTGAGCACAATAGGAATCAAACAGCAAGAGACCGTTTCTTTGCTCACAGTTCTAAGCCTGTTTCTGCCAGCACTTTACTCAAAAGCGCTCTCTTTCTTAGCTTTCTTTTCTCAAGGTCACACTACCAGAGCTTCTCTGAGTGAGTCTGGGTGCCTTTGCTCCTTCTCTGCATCCTTCTGTATGCTTCTGCTGCTTTTTTCACACACACAGGCACACCCAACTCCACTAAATCAATTCCTCATCACTTGTGTTTGCTGTATCAGTCGCAAGCAAAACCCCTTCAACCATATGGTTTAGTTTCTACTGAAATTTTGCCATGAGATTGTGTTTTGGATGGTGGCTCGTATTGTGTCAGGTATCTGGTTCCATAAAGAAGGTTGATTGTTTCTTACATTTATCCTAAATGAAGGGTGGCAATTTCACAGACCAGCTTCAATAAGATTTCACCCAACTCCCTAGCATAACAGTGTAAACTCTAAAGTGATAGCCCATTTCTTAGTATAGAGGATGAAAGTAGTGTCAATATGTAATGCCTTGTCTCTGAAACCAAGAGAAGACTGAGCCCACTGATTATTTCACAGCAAATATGTTTATTTTGCCTAAGCATTCGTATAATCTAAACATGTTTTGCCTGCCATTTACACATTACAAGACCTTGGGGCTCCAGGAGAGAGCTGGAGAGAGCAGGACTAAACAAATAGTATTTACTTATGTATAAATAGTACAAATTTACGTATTTGTTCATTATATCAATCTTTGCATAAAAAATAAAGGAAGAAAGATTTGTATTGAAAGAGGAGGTGAGTTGTAAATGTAAGGACAGTTAAAGTGTGTGTGTGTGTGTGTGTGTGTGTGTGTGTTTGTGATATATTTGTCTACTTGACTACTATTTCTGGTTCTGGAGCCCACTGATACACTGGAATATAATTAAACTATTTTAGTTACCATTGTTATATTGATGATACTGAAGTAGCTTATGAATTAAGGCTTAACTTCTTTTATCTGTCCCAATGACAGCAGTAGGCTCTTGAGGCAAAATGGCCATCAAACATAACTCCATTTTGCCTTCATTTCTCTCCTCAACTTGGACTTCCCATTTGCCTCCATTGCTTTAACCTTATTGTTATCCTTGATTCAAAATTTTCCTTCTCCCACAATTCTTACATCTCTAAATCTTTCTATCAGCTCATTTGCCTAGACACTATCTGATTAAATTCTCATCTGGGCCTTTATCTTTTGTTGTGACTACTGAAAGTGCCTTCAGTATGGTGTTTCCAAGGCACAGCTCTCTCATTTCAACATATCCAGAACATTACCTGCATACCTTTTTACACATCCAGAAATAATGCCTATGTCACCCTCATCCTCCACTACCCTTGTTTCCCATATATTTCAAGTTCCAGTTCAAAATTATTCTTTGTTGTTTTGTAAATGTCTGTGGACTTGTTGCAGTCTGCTTTTTGGACGTTGTTCCCTAGGATTGCTCTCTGCATTCATTTAGCAGTGATTTCCTCTGTCTTCTTCTACATGATATCACTACCATTGATGTAAGATCCTTTTCTACAATTCCTGGCATCAGGAACAACCTTCCATATCTCTACATCAACCTTCCAGTTATTTTCAAATCTTGTCTGAAAACATCTCTTATCTCCAACCCTTCATTCTGCTCTTCCATTACTATTCATTTTTATTTGAAGTCCCTAATTTTTAATTAAGCCTATAAATATTGGTGATACAGTTGAAATGCACTATACAGAATTAGGTTATCCTGTATTATACTTAGGGATTGATCATTTACATTGTACAGATTTTTCAAGCATGTTCCTTTACCATTCATGACAACACCTATTTAATAACTACCATATTATAAAGTGCATATGCTATCTATAAGCTCCAGAAGTCTTTCTTAGAAAACCACACACTAATATAGCATATAAAACTTTGATTTTTTTAGAGTAATTTCACAGAACATGTGTAATAATGAATGCACATGCATTTCTAATTTGCCGGTTATTTTTGTTGTTGTTTAAACTTTTGAAATCTATATTGGGAAGGAAAATGGGTGACAGAGATAGTGGAAACTGACTGATGTAGAGTTTATCTTTTATATCTTAATTTTTTAAAAATATATTGTTATTATTTTATTATTGAAAGCAAGAAATGGACATGCCTGAGTAACCAACTTTGATGTTACTTCATATAAAGTTAATTTCTCGCCTGATGACTGGAATGACCAGTTTGTCTTAAGCAGAAGCAGATGGTTCTATTTGACCATATGGCCCTTATTTACTCTCTCTAAAATCCTGCACTCACCCATGTAAGCAGGGGATTTTTCTCTGTGAATTATACCTGTATCATTGTCTGGTGCAGGTCTAATATAAAAGACTGAAAACAAATCATAGCAACTATAGAAAACATTTTGTAGGGATAGGACACATAACAAGGATTCTTTGCTCCAGCAAATTCTTCAAATTGATTTCAAATAAACTTGTATAATATATTTTTCATAAAACACCACGCATACTACAGTTTTGTCCAAATCACAAACACTTGATTTAACCCCACATAAACTTAGGGAAAGTTCCATTCTGAATCTGAACTTTGCAGCATAGACCCACTTCAGTAAATGGACACTGAGCTGGAACATCAGATTTGAACCATCTTTATCTTTGGTGACATTGAGCTCTGAATTAGAGTCCAAATTTCAAAAATTAGGCCCATCTGTAGTCTATGCAGTGCCTATGGTGAAGTTTGCCTATGTGGAGAGAATCTATTTTCACAGCTTAAGTGGGTCGTAAATGCATAGGCTTGTATGAGCTTTATGGATCACTGGAGTGGAATGAGAAGATCTAAATGCATATTCCAGCCTCTAAAAAGTCATATAAATAAATAAGAGCATGGGGTGTTGTTTCCAAGTTCTACTATGTATTTAAATGTGTAATATTATGCAAGAAAATAAAACAATGTAAAGCTAAAATGATAGGCCACTTTCAACTTTGCCATTTAGAGGCTCACTTACTGTTCATAACTCTTATAATTGAAGCCTTATTATATTATCCTGGTGTGTAGTATTATTTCCTGTTAGTTGTCTAATGCTTCTTAAAGAACAGTAATTTAATAACAGTAGAGTTGTTCATCCTTGGCTTTTAGCAAATGTGCTATTTCATGAAGCTTGTTTATAAAACACATTTGCTTGCATCAAATGCATCTTTCATTTTCACTGTCAGATGACTTTGCAAAACATAAATTACAGTACACTGACTGCATGAGTCTTGATGCATGAGGGTATATCAGAGGCTGATTTGATCTTGACAAATAAGTAATATTAAAAAGGCATATCCTCATCTCCACTGTGCTGTGCAAAGGGGAGACAAATTTCATAAAACACGAAAGTGGATACAGGGTGCCTCAGAGAGAAAAGAAGGCTACACGACATCTTATTTCCCCATCCCAAACAGCAATAAAGGCAGGATTCCAGGTGGATAGACAGCAGTTTAACTTTCCCTGGCTAGAGGGCCATTGTCAGCCCAGAAGAGGAGGGAGGGAACAACCATGCAGAGTGGAATGTTCTCTTCTCAAAGCAAAATAATGTATTATGCAGTTAGTGTAAGGATAAGCAGGACTCAAATCCGGGTCAGTACAGCAGCCAGACAACAAACACCTCTACACCACTTCTCAGCAGCAGCTGTAATCTGGCTGCTCCCCATGACTCACAAACCACAGCAGACATACACTATAGGAAGTCCCGCCTGAGAGACCCAATTGAAAGCAGCCTTGGAAACTCCTGCTTGGCCCCATATAAGCCCACCGGGTGTACCAGGAAGTGTCCAGACAACAATGTGGTCTCTAGCAAGCTGCCAGGACTGACTCTGCTTCCAAACGCTTGGCATCATCTTTGGCATTGATTTAGATTCTGACCCTCAGTCTGGACGCTGGAATCCTGACATAAGTCCTGAACCCAGCTTACAGTTCTGACCTTGAACCTCTTGAGCCCGGCCCCTGACAGTTTCCTTGGACCACCCCTAACCTGTGCTGAAGGGCAGCCCTGTGAGAACATGGAGGCAGTGGGTCATCTCCTATCCAGCATGTCTTGAAGTGTTAGATTGGGCCTCATTCCTGCTAGAAGAAGGAATCCAGAAGCTAGCGAACAGGGCGCTTTCCTTCAAATATTTTTGGCAAACCCTACCACATTCACTGAGCTGAGTCACCCATGCAAAAACTCCAAAAGGGCTAGGGGGTCAATAGCTTCCTGCATTGCCCACTTCAGAAGACTCTTCTCTGACACAGAGTGGAACGAGGCACCTTAGCTGTACCATTTTTGGTGGAGATTACAAGGAGAAGATAAAAGTGAACTAGCTCGCATGGAAATCCTGACCCATTTGAAGGCCTTTGTTGACTTCTCGATAAGCATCGACAACATACAGAGCAAATGATGTGAAGAAAAGGAAGGGTCAGTGCTATACCCAAACCAATACTCCTCAATAACAGTCACTGGCCTGGTCCCAGAACCCATGCAGGTTGATGTAGCCCTCCACTGCGTGACTTCCAAGGAAAAAGAATGCCATCATCACCACAGTTTGTGTTTCTACTGTTGGAGCCTGGCCATGTACTTGCTGGCTACCTGCCACAGGTCTGAGTCCAGCAAAATTCAGAAAATGACCAAGCACAGGACCATTAAAGGGGCCAGGCTGGGCAGACCCCAAGCCACTCATCCCCTTACTGAAGCATGTACAAGGCATGTTAATTCCTCATTACACCTCCAAATTCAGGTCTGCCTCTGCATCCAAGTTCAGCCTCAATGAGTTCCCTGCAAGGGGTACTCATGGATTCTGGGGCAGTAAGCAGCTTAATGGATGCTGATTCTGCACAAGGCTTGGGCATCCCAGTGCAGCCAAAGGTGACTCCCAACTTCATAGAGACTATAGATGTTTGCTCCTGTCCTAAGGCCTGGTGATACAGGAGTCTGTGCCTTTGGAAGTTGTTATCCAGAATCAATGAGAAACCTTAAGGTTTGGGGCGATCCACTCATTTCATTTCCACGTAATCCTCGAGGTCTTGTGATTGGTGATGTATGACCCTCACATCCTGTGATGGGAATGGAAAATCAGTTTCCATTCTAAATTGTGCCAGCAAATTCACATGTGTGCACTGCATGACAAAGCCTATTTAGAGACTGGGAAACCCCAGACCTTGGCCATGGATCAGATAAGACCATCAGCAGAATCAGTCCCTGCTTTTCCCACTAAGTACTGTGAATACACAGACATCTTTGGGGAAGAAAAAATATGGACATCCTACCAGCATACAGGAACTGTGAATGACTGGCTGAGCTACAACCTGGGGTTAAGATACACTTCAGCCTCATCTCTGCAATGTCAGAATGCCTTCTGCGGATACTGTTCTTTTTATTTAAAAGAAAGATGAGATTCTTTGCCTCTACTTGGATTATCAGGTCCTCAATAAAGTTCTTCCCTCCCACTCATTCCAGAGTTGTTGGACCACATGCAATCAGCCCAGGTATTCACTAAACTCAACCTATGAGGAGCCTCCAAGCTGGTAAAGATCAGAGCTGGAGACAAATGGAAGACACTTTTTCAAACTCGGTATAGCCATTAGGAATAATTGGTAATGCTATTCAGTTTCACAGATATACCCACCACTTTCCAGCATTTCATGAATGAGGTATTTTATGACATATTAGACCAGTACATCATAGCTTACCATAGTTACATACTTGTCTTCCTCAAGATTCCTGAGCAACATATTCAGCATGTCTAATTAGTCTTGGATCAGCTCCAACAATGTGGATAGCATGTGAAACTCAAAAAAAAGCAGTTTGACCATGTTCCATGGATTTCTTGGACTAAAACTTATTGTCCAAGGGCTTCCAAAAGGACCCCAGGAAAGAGGAAGCTGTTTGGATCTGGTCAGAGCTGCAAAACTTCCTGGGGTTGCAAACTTTTTGTTAAGATTTCATTTCTGGATTTTTGGACTAGATAACCCCATTGACAGTGCTTTACACAAGAAAACCTCCTTCACTTGGTTCCCAGTGGCACAACAGTTATTCAGCAAATTCAAGATGGCCTTCACTAGTGCAGCATTCTTGATACAACCCAATCATATGCATCCAAAGAAGTCAGCAGGGACCATACTATCCCAAAGATAAAACCCCAACAGCATCTCCTCCCTTATGCTACTACTCACGTAAACTTGTTCTGACACAAAAGAATTACAATATCCTAGGTAAAGACCTTCTAGCAATCAAGGCTGCCGTGAAAGAATGGTGCCACTAACTAGAAGTGGTCAAGCACTGGATACAGGTATATACAGATCTAAAAATGTAGAATATCTTTGCAAGACCAAGGTGCTAAACCACAGACAGCTCCAGTGGACCCTGTTCTTCACACATTTTAATTTTATCACCTACTACCCTGGAACCCAGAACAAGGCCTCCAGTGCCTTCTCCCAAAAAGTGGAGTACCTCACCAGTCAAGACCCCTCTAGCACGAGATCCATCCACTTGAGATACCCAATATGTATAGTGCTAATTGAACAAGTCCTTGTGAGTAGCAGGGGTTGCAAATTTTAGTATTTTTTATTTCATTTAATTTTAGAAATTTTTATTTCATTTAATCATATGCAAATATTTTTTCACTTTTTCAATCAGCTGTAAGCTCATGACGTATTTGTATTGTGACCTTCACAAAAACTTGTGGCCACTCCACCTCTTTTTCCACACTGCTGTTTGTCACAATGCCAATCTGAGCAACAGAAGGTTGCACTTCCCTTCTGAATGATTTGTTGTGAGATTGAAAGCATCAGACCCAAGTTTGCTGTGGTCTTCTGTCTAATGCAAACAGTTTTCTCTTGTTGTTTTTCTCTATCCTGGAAGAACTTTTGTTCCCATGTGGACATAAAAACTTTTCTTGTATCTCTCAGGAAGCTGAACCTTGGCAACCATTCATTCTAATTACTTTACAAAATAAACCTTAGAACAATTGTTTCTCCACATTTACTGTAATGCATTAAGCCTTAATCACTGCAATGTCAATTGCTTCACACGCTTTCTGCTTAATTCACTGGCTAACACAAAATACTAACACTGACAATAGTGTATAGTATAGAGAATATAGTCAATAATATCACCTGACAGGGAAAGTTCTTCTGAGCCGTCATACCTCTAGGCTGGAGCATGCTCAGTCACCCCGTGGGGATGGCACACGGACAGTCCTGTCACACATAGGTACTATGAGGGAACGGAGCATGCTCAATGAGGAAAAAATCTTCGAAGATTTTGGCTGTTAAACTCTATTAAGTCTCTACTGAGCATGTGTGAAGTGTGGTTATTCAAAGGCTTATAACTTGGTCCAGTTTGCATGGATTTTCGCAGGAATGGGAAAATGCACATCCCTGACACCAAAGCCATCTCTCTGCCAAGTTTCACATCCCCTTTCCCAAGCATAAGAGTACTACAACGTTTCAAAGATGTCTCAAATTTTTAATATGGGCAATAATTTTTTCCTTTGCTTCATTCCCAGAAATGGCTGAAACACTATTTTTGAAGTACAGACACCCAGCATGGAAAATTTCAGCCCAAACTATTAAATTTTGGCAAAGTTATAAGCAACTGAAATAGAGTCTTATAATGGGAAGTGTTGAGCTATCACCCCTTTGTAAAAATAAGGAGCTGAGCAGCCCAGCTATTGGTTAGCATCATTTGAACTAGTTTCTTTTTGTATCTCTTTGATCCCACGCTTTTATATATGTATATGATATTTGCTTTTATTTTTCTTATGATTTAGGCTAAGAATCTCTGACTATCATGTACCCTTATGCATTGCCTGCTCACAATTCAAAACTTGATTTAGAGAGACTAGAGCATTTGAGGTTCCTAGTTAAAGTGAAACCACTTTGGTAAAAAGGCATGAGACTGAAAACATAAAACTAAGCATTCTTCTTTTTTAATGTTTCTTTTGAAACATCATGCTGTTTTTCAATATGCAGTATATTATTTTATTTATTTAATTTAGGTTTTTACAAGAATACCCATCCAATTCTTTGGATGCCCAGGACAATTTTAAAAAAGAATACATATAAATAAACAGAACTGTCATTTACCTCAGGATCAGATCAAATATATATAATATAATATTATAATATATATATAATATAACATAGCTACCATGTTAATTAATCTCCCTACATACTCCTCACCACTGCAGCGCAGGGCTACACTTTACCCATCTCCTCGTAGTTTATATTGTGTTCATGTGGCAGCTTGAGTTTGAAAGGCATTTTGGAAAGGGCTACAGTGCCTTTCTCCTAAAGAGACAGACATTAAATAAAAACACCTTCGAGATGACCAGTGGTTGCAGCATTCTTTAGTTAAAATATTCACACACAAACTTTGGGTAACATTACCACTGTGCAAAGAATGAAAAATACAATTGAGGTTCAGTTACTGATACTACACTTTCACAGGTCTGTCTTTTAAAATGCTATTTCTCAGGGTCAAATTCTGTTCCCTCCCCCACAGTCATAGGGCCCTGGACCAGCAGAACCGGTGCAGCTGGTTTTGGGTATCTCCTGTCACACAAAGGGACCTATCCTATGTGTGACACAGAGCTGTATTCCACAGGGAGGCTTATGGACTTTGTTGACTTCAGTGGTCTTTGGATCAGGCCCTACTTGGTGATGGGCAAAGTAGATCTGCAACTATTACACATGCAGCCACTGATCCATTCTCTGTGAAAGGGAAATATAGCAGCTGTTGGGGCTACTACAGTTATGACGTGCTGTAACTTCTGCAGAGTACATCTTTCCTCCCTCTGTCCTGGTGGAAATCACTCCCACACAGCACAGCCACTGGGGCTGTGCAGTGGGAACCAGATTTTGGGCAATAAAATGTTGACATCATCACTGTATTACAGTTTTCATTAAACTTCTATGTTAGTCTGTCTTCAAAAGGATGGGTACTGAGGACAAATAGAGAATGTTCTCTGTTTAAAATAGCAAAACAATAAGCTGCTACAAAGCCATTTTTTCTATTTGTTTTCTTTAAGCCATATTATTTTTGATCACTTTTAAGGAGATGTACCATTTGCTCTAGCTATGGTTTCCACTGGCCTTCACTTGCCAGTAATGACCAACAGCAGAATCAGAATCAATCCTTGTCAGGATTGTAATTGAGTACTTCCTTAATTTATGAGACAGCTTTTCCATTAACAACAAAATCTTGAGAATTAAATAAAAACAGACCTTCACAAGTGCTGCTGCATAGGTGAATAAGGTAAAAACATTGATAAATGTACGCCCCTTCTCCCAGGCTGACTTTGAAAAATTCTGTGTCACAGTTCCAGGTCACATACTGACAACAATTAGGATCAGTGAAATAAATAGTTGGCAATTCTTTTTTGTTATGTCAGTGTATGCAAAGTCTTCTTTACCCTCAAATTGAGTATTTTGTGAATATGAATTATACGATAACAGTGCCCACTGTGGCCAATGGTTTGATGTATCTCCACTGTAAATCCCACTTTCAGGATCATGGAGTGGGGTGATAACTTGTTTGTTTCAAATCTGATTTGGCTGAAACTGGGCACAAGATTGCTAGTGTGGATATAAATCTACTTTTCAAAGATGGATAGAAGTTGGTTCAATTGTTGAACCAAAACCTTTTTAAAAAACTCAGCCTGAATCTTTTTTCCTTTTGTGTGCCTGAGGATGCCTTATCAATTAAGACTTTTGAAACTAGGCAAGATAAATCACTAGGAAATGCAAGAATAGTGAAAGAGAGATGGATTAGTTACCTAATAGGTAATTTCCTCCTCTAAGATCCAATCCTGAATACCTTTGTTCATGTGAAAAAAACTTATTAACATCAACGGTATTGTTTTTATTAAGATCCAGGATCAGGCCATATCTTCTATGATTTTATTAATTGATTTATTGATTGAGAAACTTCTGTTAACTTTTTCATTCATTTTTGCATATTTCTGCAATTCCAGCTTCTAACTAAGTCCAGAATTGGGAAACACTGGAAATCCATTAAAGAGCATGTCAGTGTGAAATTTCCAGTCTAACTTTGTAAATAAAAAAATGTATGTAAACTTTTCGGTGTTTATCTGAACTAACCTCAAAAAGTTCAGAATTTGGGTTTAGTTCAGGTAAACACCCAAGGTTAACTCATTATCCTTATAAATGTGATGTATTATCTTACTTTTTTGCAGAGTACAGTTTCTGCATAAGTGTATAAACTTGTACTGAGTATATATAAGGGTTAAGGCAGACATTCAGTTTCTGAATCAACATGTGCCTAGGCTTTTAAAGACCACAGAAATGTAGGTAGGGGTATGTAACCACCTGTTATAGTACCTAAGCAAATAGGAGGATTACAGAAAATGGGACAGATTTTAATATGATTTCTTTATCCTCTTTAAATTAAATCCTTAACATTATAGTGGATTTTTAAATGCATTCACTTTGGTGTTTAACATAATTAAAAGGTAAAAGCAGAAGAGTTATACAGCAGAATCTCAGAGATACAAAAATCAGAGTTATGAACTGACCAGTCAACGACATACCTCATTTGGAATCAAAAGTACACAATCAGGCAGCTGCAGAGAGAGTGGAGAAAAAAAAGCAAATACAGTACAGTGTTAAATGTAAAAAAAATTACTAAAAAAATAAAGGGAAAGCAGCATTTTTCTTCTGCATAGTAGTGTTTCAAAGTTGCATTAAGTAAATGTTCAGTTGTAAACTTTTGAAAGAACAACCATATCGTTTTGTTCAGCGTTACAAACATTTCAGAGTTACGAACAACCTGCATTCCTGAGGTGTTCGTAGCTCTGAGGTTCTACTGTATATATTGTTGCTATTTGTTTATGATAGAGAAGGCAAGGCAAAAGAAATTACCTTTGCACTTTGAGTGGAAGAGGCTAAATTTTGTCATGGCCTTTAATTCCTGTGGGAGTTTATTCCACAGTCTCAGACCCACTCACCCACTCCCTAAAGCTCTGTCTCTTACAGAGACAATCTTTACTCTTACTATGTACCATAGGAGCAAACTCTACCACACTGCTTATCCCAGAGCTTTAGGAAATATTTTAGATAACTTGGTCCCAGGCCATTGAGTGCCTTGAAGATAAAGAATAAGATTTTAAACTTGATTTGATATTCAAATAAACCAGCGTAAGGTATGAAGGACAGGTCTCATGTTGCCGAGGGTACATGCTGAAGTGCTTTGTATGAGTTGGAGTTTCCCAAGGGCTGAAGGCCTCATGTCTGGGTATATTATGTTGCTGTAGTACAGATAAGACATTATGAAGACTTGAATAACAGAAGTCAGGTCATTGTCCACCAGGATGAGTTCTAGTCTTCTAGCCAACCAGAGATAACAGAAAGCTTTACTTGTGGATGCTGCTATGTGGGAGCTTAGTGTCAGTTGAGAAATGCAAGTGTACTCATAAACTATTAACTGAATTGAGCAATTGTGTTGCCTTCAACCAAAGGAGACTGCACCATGGTTGCAAATTCTTCAGAATGCTTTACTCTGCCCACCAGCATCACCTCTATCTGACCTGGGTTCAGATTCACACAGCTGTTTTTCATGCAGGAGCTGATCTCATCGAAGCACGGCACCATCATGATGATAGTGGTCATATGTGACGATAGACAAGCAGAGCTGTGTGTCATCCGCATACTGCAGATGCTTGAGTCCATGTTGTCTGAGTAGTTCACCTAATGGCTACATGAAGATGTTCAATAGGACTGAAAAGAGATCTGATCCTTGTGGAAGTCCACAAGTGAGGCATTTAGAAGTGCAGCGCAGTATCCCATCCCTGCTTGTTGGGTGCATCCATCTAAGGAAGGACTCAAACAATTTTAGCACATTACACCTAGAACCCTGCCACGTAGATCAGGTAAGACAGTAATAGTTTACACTTCACACTGTCATATGCTGAAGAAAGATCCAGGAGGCTGAGAATCGATGTGAGATGGGGTATGTCTCTCACACAGGCCCTGAAGAGGTTCAGGTGGACCTGAGAGGCCAATTAGCATACCTTAAATGATAATGAAGCCCAGCTGGGGAAGGGCTGGGTGGTGGTTATAGAGCCATGAAGTTTTTAGTAAAAGGGGCTGCAAGGAAAGAGTTTGCAGTTCCTTTCTGGGGGATAGAAGAGATAGGAAGCAATCCAGGGAGGCAGCAAGAATTCTGAGGGGGTGGACCTTGGCTGCCAACTACAGGATCCCTGGGCTGGAACCCAGAGTAGAGGAACAGCCTGGGTTCCCCTGCTAGCCACTGAGGAAGGGTGGGATGAAAGATTGTAAGGATCATGGATCCCAGACACAAATGGAAGGTCATTGGACTATAACTTGGTTAGAAACTGTTACCCTGGAAAGAGTGGACTATAACATGATCTGCCAAGAGGTCCAAGTTGTGGGAAGTTGCAATGACTGAGTGATTGTCAGCTGAGGGGGGCATCATATGGGGAAAGAGCCATGACACCATGCCTGCCCTGGCCACAAGGAGGAGCATCTGCAGTAAGTGAACCCCTTTTCAGGATATCTGCTCTCAATCCGTTGATGAATAGGAGCTCATCCATCAGTATCACTAAACAGTTTTTGTTCCATCTCCTAGTCTGAATCCAGACTATGAGATCTAGGATATTAGCTTCCATTAGATGAGCTTGAAGTTGGCCTTTGGCTAGCTTCTCTATGAGATTGCTCAGGAATGGGAGGTTTGACACTGAGTGGTAGTTGTCAAGAACTGAAGTATTCAGGGTGGGGTACTTCAGCATTGGTAAGACTATTGTGTATTTAAAGGAGGAAGGGAAGATTCTTGCTCTGAATAATATGTTGGATATTTTAGTTAGGAGTGGCACCAGTTGTTCATGATTCTCTTTCACAAACCTGGAAGAGCATGGGTTAGATTCCCATCTCATTGACACTGTGGTAGGGTGTTGAGAATGTCTTGATGACTGAAGGTACTAAACTCTAGCAATGTGAATGGGCTATGGTTTCGTCAGTGCAGACACAGAGGATCCATGATGTCTGAGAACCTTCCTCAATAGGTATGATCTTTTCAGCCAAACGGGGTGATAGCTTTTTGAAGACCTGTATGTTTAGTTCTGGTGCAGCTTATAGACATTCATGATTCGTGAAGTAGTTTATCATGCTGAGTTGGTCCTTGTGGCAGTATTTGGCAGTTTCAGTCAAGCTGATAGGAAGGTCTTCTTGGTTAGTAATACAGCCTCTGCACGAACTTGGAGGAATTCATTATGTTTCATCCTTCATTCATGTTTATATAAGCCTTTATTTCTAGCCATCAGCACTTGAACGCCCTCCCCTCTTCCTTCATCTGACCCAAAGTGTCAGAAAACCAAGGAGATCTCTGTGGGTGGTTTAGAGGAAGAACCTGTTTGGGGCCTACATGTCTATGGTTGAGGTTAAAGAGCAATAATAATCATTCACCGGGTCGTTGACTCCTCATCCTGTGGGTGAAGTGCTGTTGTCCTTTGACATGCTTTGAAGTCCGTGAGTCTTTGACTGAATCAGGCTCATTGATTTTTCTTGTTGGCCTGGGTAGTGTCCAAAATAGTGATTGGGTTGTGATAGTCTCAATATTGCATCTAGGCCAAAGATCAAGTGTAGGGTATTACCAGCTGTGTTGGACCAGAGATAATCTGTATAGTTCTAGGGAGGCAAGTGTGGGCCTTTTAAAACTAGACTGGAAAAAACACTAGAAAAATGTAAGCAAACTATATTTCATTGATAGAGATTGGATGGATGATCTATGAGTCTTTTTCATCTCTGACTTCTATGTTTCTATACTACTTAGCATTTGCCTTTGTTTTCCATTTAGAGTTTTCTTTCCCATTGGTGACTGTCACATCTAATATGAATGGTAATCTCTGTAAATGAAGTGATTAATTTACACAATAATAGGTGATATATAAATGAATGAAATTAATAGGCTTTTTATTTAATCACCATCAATGCGTAAGGAGCTATACAAACATGAAGGTCTTTGCCCTCAGAAACCCTTGCTCTCTCTCTTTCTGGGGCCCAATCCTGCAAATACTTACACATGAGTAATTTTATGCATATGCCTACTTCCATTGACTTTAGTTGATTCCCATGCATAAGTGATTGTGGAATGTGGGCCTAAATCAGGCAAAAGAGTCCAGCACACATAACCTCTGATAAGCCTCCACTCAAAAAGAGGTGAAGATTTTCACAAATTCATCTAATCTTCAGTAGATTAATGGATGGCTGTTCAGTGGGGTATGTGAAATGAATTGGTGGTCTCATTTAATTAATAATGGACTGGTATCCACATCACAAAAGCCAAGAGCAGAATTGGCACTGATAGGCATCCTGGTTGGCATTCTCATCAGAGAGGCAAATGGCTGAATTAGAACAGAGACTGAACTATTGTCTTACTCCTAAATTTTATCCCTGCAGGTCAAGGTTGAAGCACTCTGCTTCTGCCTCTGCTGTCCTTATTCTTGGGATAAATAGAGGGCTTCGGTTTCCTGGGCTGTTAATCTGACACCTTTCGCTGCATTAAATTGATTTCAAATTTTTAAAACAATTATTCATGCATTGCATGAGACATTTTCATTGACACTGCATCAGAACCGCTTGTCCTTTGGATATGATACTATGTCAAAAGAACCATTATACTTTTATCATAATGTTTTATCAATGCCGTATGCAATGGAGATTAAAAAGAAAAAAAAAGTATTTGAAGCAGACGCTTTTTGAAAAGTAAACATTTACATGTATTACAAAATATTTCAAAAGCTCCCAATCTTGCAAATTGTCAGTTTTAGAAAGGGAAAAAAAAGAAAAAAGGACTGAAATCTTTTGATCCTAATCTATCTATATAAAATTAAATATATATAATTGCATCAGCAGCATTTTTAAAAGGGCTTTTACTGACTTAAACTAATTTCTAATAATATATAGAGCTATATCTGAATCCAGGCTGACAAAGTCTATGCCAAGTTTTAGCCTGATACAAATTAAAACAGCTAAGGTATAAACCCCTGAAAAATGGGGTTTATAATGGAAATGGCAACTGACCCTTAACTGTAACGGTGCTACCGGATGC
>ML675601.1:82160300-82167621 GCA_007922155.1 Mesoclemmys tuberculata
TCTGTAAATGCTGGAGTCCTGCCGGGATGTGAATGCCTGATAGAACTACCATACGTTACAAAAGTAGATTCTTATAATAGGTCATGACATTAAAAAAGTTTAAAGATAAATAACATGAAACTTATGACATAAATGATCAAAAAAAAAAGTGGAACATCCCAGTCAAGGGCAATACTTTTACATGTTGTGCTATTAAAAGAAGCACCATAAACCAAATTCTTCTGTCATTTAAATACATATGGAGGGAATGTAGCTGTGAGTTAGAGGTATTTTTAATCCTCTTAAAAAAAATGTATTTATGTAGTGGCCTGGAAATCCTTCACTCTAAAACACTATCGATGGCTCTAGAAAACATTAAAAAACATTTTATCTATTCTGTTTTCTCTGTCTATTCTGCTGATAGTTCATATTTTTGGTATTTATCTTCCTGTTTTTATTACTATGGACATTTGTATGAAAAAGAATCTTCATTGCTCAGGAGTGCATCTATTTCTGCTTCTATTCCAGTGTAATGATGCCATTCTGTAGCCGAAGGCATAGAAGAGACTGATATTTACACACAAAAAACATAGCAGTAATAATAAAGATGTAGTAACAGTATGTCCCATTGGATGTACACACAAATGCAGCTGTTGGTTCCCAAAGGTGTCTGGCCTAGCCTCTCTATGAAAAGACCATGCCACGTAGCTTCTTCTTTGTTGTAAGCAGAGTACACATAGCCCAAAATCTGTGAATGCCCCAGTGACACGAACCAGTAATTTTATTATGCTATTTTCTGTGCGACTTGCAAAGTTTTAAAGGGTAATAAGTGTTGGGGCAGCTGATTCTGCCACAAGGATATATACTAGCTTTCCCCCTACACGTAGAGACATTGATGATCAGATATGTAATTACATATCACTGAGCCTCTCTCATCTACTGCAGGGATATTTGTAGTACTTTCAGAAGTAAGTTGCTACTTTCTGTTTCCCTCCACAGTATATGGGCAATAGGAAAGTGTAGATGTAGCCCTTAGGACACAACCCTCCGTTTCTTTGTTGCTGTTGATTGCTTTGGAGATGGTTATGAAGTCAGAAACAGGATTATAAATTGAAGTGAAAAATAAGCAGCAGAAGCAGATGAACATTTCAGAAATAAAATTCTTGACCCAGACTATCCTCTCCTATGGGAAGGGCTTCAAAGAGAGGAAATCGCAACGAAACTCTTCCCATAAAGTTCCTTTCCTATCATTCCTTTAGAGGATGACCCTTTATGAAATAGGCCAAATCTGACAGATCTGCAGAGATCTGCTTCAAGGCAAGATCATCTGCACTGGGCCCTATGCCTCCATATCTGCACTGTCCCCTAGCACCTTCCTCAGTCTCTGACAGCAGTCTTTCCCAGAATCCCTAGAGTGTGGCCACCACAAAAAGTAATGGAGTCTGCGTCTATATTATCTTTTCTAGTGACTCTCAGTTGAGCCAGGGAAACCATGACTTATGTCCTCTAGAGCCCCTGTTTCAGTGTAGGCGCAACTTACTCCACAGTCTCTGCCTCCTCTCTTTGCATGGACACCTTAGGCACAGAGTGTCCTCCAAGGGGTCTGGAGAATGGGGGGGTGATACTGCAGTGACTGAAAATACCTCAAGTAATGTTACCTCAGCAGAATGGTCCAAATTTTGTTATTTTTAAAGTAAATTATTTAAGTAAGATGACTCGGTCTTTTGTGCACGCACACACACACACACACACACACACATTTAGGGACCTCGTAAAAATCCTTATGAAATTTGTCTGTAAAAGTTTCTGCACACACACAACATCTATTTTTCAATTAAAAATAAATTATTTTAAATAAAAGTAGTGCTCGTGAAAAGTATGCATTTGACTGTCCTATAGAGACTGAAATGTTCTATTCCTCTAAGGAAAAAATGCAGTATGGGCAGCATCAGGGCAGGTGTCCCACTTTGTTGCACCATTTTGCCTTGTTATATAGCAGGGATTCTCCCAATTTTTCATTGCATAGACAACAATATAATATAGAGATTGTTTTCTAGATCACTGTATCTCCTCACTGACACTTACATGGACCACCTCCCTTCCCTTTAATGACTGCATAACATTTCTGTGTCAACTACAGCACTTGCTTACATGAAAAGTAATATTAGGAAAATATTTTAGACAAGATTTTCAACAGTGAGTATTGACTTTGGGCGCTCAGCTTGAGGCACATAAGCAGCTTGCTTTTCAGAGAGTAGGTACTCATCATTTTCAGAAAAACAGCTGAATTTTAGTGGCAGCTTTTGCAATGTAGTTATCTCTCCAGTAGAGAGCTGGTTGAAAATGTTTTGTTTGGTTTTTTCAATTTCAAAAACCAAACTGAAGTGAAATACGCAGCTTGAAACTGGACACAAAATTTCATTTTGTGGAGAAATTTCCTATTGAAAAAACTGCAACTGGTTGTCACTGTCCTTAACCTCTTCTGTCTGGTATTGTTACACAATTGCGACATAATGCTGCATCATCATCTCAGATGCCTGCAATAGATAGAGTCCAATAGAGAGAGTAGCAAGAAATTAAAGAATGAAGTCTACATTTTTAAACCAGGGTGCCTAAAGTTAGGATCTGGAATCTATGTTTTGGTATGTATATAAAAATGGCTGAATTTTCAAAGGAGCTGAGCACTGCAACTTCCATTGACGTTAGTGTAAATTGAGGATGCTCAGCACTTTTGAAAATCAGTCCACTTTTATTTAGACGCTTAAATGTGGATTTAAGGAACTAATGTACATGCCCGGATTTACAAATTTTGCCATGAGTTTCTATGTAACCTGGTATTTCACTGCTTTTTTCTATATGTGGGATAGCCCTAAAATAATTGAAATATAGCTTCTTGTTTGTGACTATGACTTTAATTGTGTACCTTTCTCATTTTTTGACATTTAGATAGTGTGAACATAGATCATGCATTCTCAGCATATCTGCTTTTCATAATTACAGTTTGGAAATTGTTTTTAAAAGATCTAAAGTTTCAATCAAAAGTAACCTGTATATTATTTTTGTTCCCAATGTCCATTTTTCCCTGTGTAAAAAGTACATTTACTCAGATATAGTGAACAAACAAAAAAGGTTTTTATTTATCAACAGTTGAAAAGGGAAGAAAAGGTTAAAAGTGAATGGTTGACCAGCAAAGGTTTTTTTTACATAATATATTTTTACACAATATAAAGTGTATAGTTTCTGCTAGTAGAAACTAAACAAATGCACAATACATTATATGTTATAAAGCAGCCTGCTGTTTTACTGTATTGACAATTCATTTATTTTTCTTGGTTATTTTTATTGGTTTCTTTAATGGCTGCTAGTATAAAGAGACTATGGCCATTTTAAAACTATTCCATACCGTTTATGGCTGTGTCCTTGAAATCTCTCACTACTTTGCAATGGTAATAAATGAGATCATGTAACAACAACCAAAATAATTTTTTTTCTCTTCCTCCCACCCCGCACTTTATATTTTAGCTGCCATGACTACTTCAGATGCTTTTGCCTTCCAAGCAAATGGTATTATGAAAAATACATATCAATGTTTCAGAAGGAAAGTTCAATTTTCGGCCTTTTTTTCTCATGCCAAAGCACAGGTGCTTTAGATACTCCTAATTATAGCAGTAATTAAAGTTATTACTTTACCTGTTTATTCAAGGGCACAAAGACTTCTAATGGGAACAAATCAAGATATAAAGACTTGCTGTCAATTAACCCTGAAGGCTTGAGGAGATAATGAAGGAGGGCTGGTGTCAGGTTTCAGTTCTGTACTATAACAAAAATAGTAATTCAGCACCTCTTACTTTTCCTGGACCCAACCCAATGGTTCAGGAGAAGAAAGACAAGAAGATTACCTGAGTAACATGATCCTAAGAGTACCAGAGAATAATGGTATTCTCCCTCAGTCTTGTCTGTGGTAGAGCCTGTTGCCAACAAAAGATGGATCTGCTACAAATGTAAGTTCGTCAACCTGGAAACAACAAAACCGGTCAGCTTCTTGTCACAGATCCTGTCAATACAGTGCAGGCCAGAGAAGGACAGTTGAAATGTGACTGCTGTGGACAAAAGACTCCTCTTCAATACTTGTCTTAGTAAAATGGCATAACTTGATTAGCACTATTTTCAGAGGATGTAATTTTGGATTGACGGTGCATTGAAAATATCCTTTTGTTGAATGTTTTGTTAAACAGTGTGCCTCCATTAAGGTAAGCAAAGAACTTCAGCAACTGTGGAGCAATGTAAGTGATTTACTGAACATCTGATCCTATCGTATCATTAATGTATTCCTAACAATTTCAAACAAGCATGTCACACAGTCTTGGAATATGCCTATTGGTTTGTTTATTGATCTCAATACTATTACATCTGTACTTATGGTTTGGGTTATAAAAATGTATAGACCATTTATACATTACCATCCAGTTGCCAATATCAAAAGTATTCCATTTAGTGAAAATTGTAATGTACACATTTTTTTAATATTCTGTTCTCTTTTTCTATTTTAATGTAATATGTATAGAAAAGCAGTAAAGTATTACATACCATTTTAATTGAATTGGAAGGCTCTATATTTTGGTTATGATCACCATATGTTTCATACTTTTATAGCACTACTTCCAACTATTAATAAAACGCATCTTTTCAAGAAATAACTGCATGTAACATAAACTAAAATATCAAAAAGTGACACAATCTTTTTGTTTTTGTAAATAATTAGTTATTTTGGGGTTTTTCTACAAAGAGAGAAATAATTAGAGATATCTGGAGCTTTTTAAATTCCACATGTACTTCAAATAAGATAAGACATTCTCTAAATTACTCTGAGTTTCAGCAGTTTATGGCAGTAAAGGGATGAGATCTGGGTAGAGTCTATCACCTTTTTGACATCAAAGAGGCATTTGAGGCTGGAATAATAATACTCACTTAGCACTTTGCATTTTCAAAATGGTGTGCAATATTAACTAATCTTCACAATACCCCTGTGAGATAGAAACCTAATCATTATAACTCCCATTTTACAGATAGGGAAATGAGACAGAGAGAAGTTAAGTGTCTTGTCAGTGGCCACACAGAAAACCAGTGGTTAGAGCCACAATCAGAATTTAGGAATTCTTGACTTCTAGACTCATGCTCACTCTTCTATACCATGATGTCACATAGGAAAGTATGAGAAAGCCAATAGGGGCTTGCAAACAGATCTGTTCAACTAGACCCTATTGATTTAATTACTTTGCAGAGTACAGGCCTTACATGGGTACAACATGTAGGCCAAAAGCTATCTAGTGACTTTCAGGAAATATAGAAACTAGAGCTGGTCAGGAATTTTTTGACAAAACATTCTTCTATCAGAAAACGCTGATTTGTCAAAACCAGAACTTTTCACAGATATATTGGTTTTGAAAAAAATTTCATCAGGTTTTGCAAGTCCAAGGTGGAATTTCTGTCAGAAAGAAAGATACCTACTCCATGACAGCCAATAGCCCAGTGGTTAGGACACTTATCTGTGTGTGGGAGCCCCAGATTCAAGTCCCTGCTCTGCCTAATTTGGACCAGGAACCTGAGTCTTCCACATCCCAGGTGAGTGCCCTAACCATCAGATTATTGTCTGTTCTGGGATGGGCTGTTTTCTGTGGTTTTTCATTCAAAAATTTGAAAGGGCTAGTTTTTGTTCCAAAGTATAATGAACTCAAATGCTGTAACCTCAAAATCTTTTACAAAATGGAATTTGTGTCATCCGGCCAGCCCAAACAGCAACCTATTCCAAGATTAAGGTGGGTGTGAAATAGGTTTCTTCTTTCAAATTGCTGAAGCCCTTCTGCTGTTCACTGGGTCACAATAAAGAAAGTTAGAACCTCAGGGAAAACTTTGCAAAGACATTTTTTTACAGATAATTCTCCTTGTCTTTCAATTATTTTCTTTTACTTTTCCTTGCACTGCACCTCTGGTTTTTTTTCTTCCTGCAAGGAACATCAGCGTGACCAAAGGACCTTTGAAGTTTCCTACTGTTTACTGATGTTCTAATCTTCGGTTTATGACATCGCAAGTGGCTGCTGTAAAAATTACTGGGGCTATAATCAGGGTTATGATTTTAGTTGTGGAATAAGTAGGAGCATATGGGCTCTAAGTAAATATATGTAACTCTAGTGGGATTTATTATTTCTTCAGGAACCAGCAAATTTTCTCTATGGAACCAAGAGGGTTCATATAAATACAGAAGATTTTTCAACAGTGACTTCAGGACAAAAACTACCTTAAAGCCTTCTGATTTCATCTCTGGTTTTGGCTCCAATTTCCATAACAATGGGGGCCCACCTTTTCTAAAAGTAGCCAATGGAGGCTGGGAAATGTCACCTGGGACTTTCTGAATGAATCGAAATCCTGGGACTTTCCCCCAGAGGGTGAGGTGGTAAAAGGCTGAGAGAGGCAACACTGAAGTTTGGGAGTGTCATCTGGAAAGTTCTGCTGTTAATGGAAGGCTCAGTCAAAGTTCTCTGCTTATCCTCTGTAAGCTCCGATCCTTGCTGCTGCCACAAAGAATCTAAGAGCTGATATATTCTCCCTGAGAATTTACAGCAAATGTCTTGCCAGAAACTAAGGGTAAAATCCTGGCTCATTGAACTCAATGGGAGTTTTGCCATTGATTTCAATGGGGCTGGGATTTCACCCCAAGAGAAGAGAGACCATTACAAGGACATAAAGACTGCCTGATCCTGCCATCTTCAGCAGCACCTGCTTCTCATCAGGGCAGAGTTGTGTGTATGGATCTGAGTAATGTCCTGCTATGGTTTAAAATAGGCTCCTCATTCTCACCCAGATGTGAGGGATGTCAATCCTGTCTCTAATCATAGAACCATAGAAGATTAGGGCTGGAAGGGATCTCAGGAGGTCATCTCGTCCAACTCCCTGCTCAAAGCAGGACCAGCCCCAATTAAATCACCCCAGCCAAGCCTTTGTCAAGCCACACTTTAAAAATCTCTAAGGATGGAGTTTCTCCTCATTCTCACCCTGATGCTGAGGGATGTCAATCCTATCTCTCATTGTGCACTCTCTCTCCTAGCCAGCATCAGAATCCCTTACACCTAGCAATGAGCTGCACTGCCTAGAAAACAGCCATCATATTTGCATGGAAGGCTGATTTTTTCTTTGAGTACTCAGTAGTCCTAACTAACATACAATGTGTGTTGGGAATTAGTCTTTGTATAATGGGATCCATGCAGTGGACCTTGGCAGGGAGAGAAGTTCAGATTGTGGGGTTTATACCATTTGTCCATTTGCTACAGAACTGTTTAACCAGCCT
>ML675601.1:82168021-82220521 GCA_007922155.1 Mesoclemmys tuberculata
ATTATGAGGGAGATATTACACTTAGATTCTGCAGACAATTCACTTTCCTCCTTCAAATCCCTTCTCATACTTCACTGCTTTTATTCATCCTCCATTTTCAGATTTAGAGCTTGCGCTTTCCCATATACGCCACTGATTTTAATATATAAAAGGTTAATCTTTAAAAATGTACCAAAGAAAAACTAACAAATTATTCAAATAATAACTCATGATCTTGCATAATTGTAGTCCTCATCCTACCATAGTTTCTTCCCAATCTTTTATTTGTCATTTGTCTAGATATTTATAATGCTCCCTCATTGTGAGATCTAGATATTCATTTACTTCCTTGTTATATCTAATTTAGATTGCAAGGTCCTCAGGGCAGGGATCTGTCGTCATTTATTTATCAGTAAATTCTTCTACACACCTATGGTGCTTTAACATCTCTAGAGCAAGAGTGGAAAGCATAATATAGATTAGATACTAGGCAGAACTGTTTCCAAATAGAGGGCTTGATCTAGCAGTTCTGTTTTATTCAGGCTAAAAATTCCCTTTGAAGGCAATAATAGATTTTACAGTGAGTAAAGCTCAAGCCTGGAATGTTTTTTGTGCAGCAGATACAGCTCATTAACTGTGTTACTTAAAAACAGACTCTCTTCCTCTCCTCGCTTTTTAAGATAAATATATCAGGGTCACTCTGTCATGTTAATCTACTTTTCCCAATATATTCTGCATAAAATGCCAACACCTAAGACAGTCTTTTTCTATTATTCAGTAATTCAGATCAGAACTCCATTCTATTGCCTTGTGTCAGATCTTGTGACAGGGAATGATAGCATTATTCTTATTGATAGAAAGTTGATATGAAAAAAACTCCATCTGTTTATTCTCACTTTACTTGAAAAATGCTGTGTCCACTTGGAAGATGTTAGTGCTTTTTTAAAATTTGTTTATTAGCCTACATAACAAATGCCATCCTTTCTGGAGGAATTCCCTTCTTTGAGAACATACTGAATTATTGGCATCATATGCCTCCTTGATGACACCTAATCCTATTTAAGTGCCAAAAAAAGACAGTGGAGGATGGTAAGACATGAAGGCCAGGGGCACGTACAGCAGACATCATGACAAATTATGGAACATCAAGCACCTGGGAAACCCATGGTGACTGTTTAGAGTGTCAAAATATCTATAGGCTCTAACAGGAAAATGCTGCCTGCTCTCACTTTGTTTTTTTTAAATATTCCATACACCCTTTGAAGGTAATCCCCTGACAGCAGACAACAAACTGAACTTCAAAGAAATAACAAAGTCTGACATAGCTGAAGATATTTTACACTTTCCTTGAGCAGTTTTCACTTTCCAGTTTTACACTTTCTTGGAGCAATAGGCCATCTGGCAAAAGAGCACAACTTGAACTGGTCAACAACTGTGTCTGTGCCTTCCTTTCATGTTGAAGAATTGGAAGCAATAGATTTTATAGTCTTTGTGATTTAGAAACACTCTCGATTGGTGCATGCAAAGGTACAAAGAGCAAATGGAGAGTGTCTCTCCTAGCCACTCATAGTCAGTCGGCATGTAGATGAGAGTAGACCATTACACTGTCCAGCATGATCTTGAAAAATCTTTTTTTATAACCAAACGTAAACCGCCTTCCCCACTGCATAAGAGTGCATGTTGGCATTAAAAAAAAAAAAAAAACAAAGGAGAGAGGAAAAACACGGGGGTAAAAACCTGTTTCCTTTTACGGGAAATAGATTGCAAGAGTGCTGTCAGTCACTCCTGAAATGACACACTTCTCCATATGTGGGCCCAATCCTGTTAGGAGCTGAATGTGGTCAAATCCCATTAAATTCAGCATTCCACAGGATCAGGCCCTTTCTGAGCAGGGGGATAGGTACATCATTTCATTCCACCACAATAGGTCAGAGATTAAGGTGCACGTGAGCAGCTTTTGACTTCTCAATCATTTGCCTAAACACACATCATACAATAGATTTAGGGCAATAGATTTAGGGCTTGCTGTATACACCCACAGAGGGGGTATAAGGGAGCTTAAAGTGTTCTGTCACATTGTGTGAGTTACATGCAATGCAGGATACAGCACAGGGGTAAGTAGCCTTTTGCAAGGCTGCTATTCCCACTCCTTTACAGATGCATGGGGAGAATGCAAAGCCTTGACTCTGCCCCCTCGAGGGCAAAGTAAGCTGTACCAGGTAAAAGGCTGATGCAGCTTGTTTTCTTTCTGGAACAAGAAGTAACCAGAGACCAGATTGTGACTGTCTGATCCACTGAGCAAGTTAGCGCTACCCCTTACTCAGAGCTACAGTCAAGCCCTTTCGAAATATAAAATCCTTCTTGAATATGTTTATGTATGTTATATTTGATGGATGATAGGTCCCACAGAATATATGTATGAAACATTCCACCATGCTTTATATCTTTGATTAATTTTATTTTTTTATAATCAGAATTCTCCATGCCACATAACTATCTCTATCACAGTCAGACAAACTTTGATCATGCATACAACTGTATTGATTGCAACTTGCACTAATTATTTTTCTAATGAGAGTTTTCCAGTTCATCCACAAAAATCAAAACAATAGTCTGAACTTTCACCATTTTAATTAGGTTTCTTTTACCTCAATCCAAATAAACCATAGAGTTCTCACACTGGTGATATTTATCCAATATAATCTTCACTAGCATTAAGCAATTTGTTAATATGGCTACATCTATGAATAATTATTTTGTTGTCATTCCGGTGCTCTTTAAATTTTTAAATAATGCACTTTGCCAGGTTACAACCTCTGTAAAGAAGATTTTAGTTATACCTGATTCTATAAAGGAAATACCTTCTTTTTATTTGTAGATGATGTAAATATTTTTCAGACATCATTTTGTAAAAATAAATTAACTGAAAAGACCTGCCTGTGTTTTGGGAAACGGTCCACTTTTCACCAAGAGTAATCATAGAAGCTCTTGACAGGAGACTATTTCTAACAACACTCACCAGTCTTCATGTAGAGACTCAGAATTTCAACCTTAGACATGGAAATATTCCTCACTCACATAAGCAGTCCCACTGCCTTTAATGGGATGACTTGCAGGAGTGAGGGCTATTTGCATTATTACGGATTTTCAGGATTCGGCCCTCATTTATGAAGTAAAATCATATCCAAACAAAGCTGAAATCATATGTGGGACATTGCTGTATCTCTGTCTGAATGTACAGTATTGATCACCCATGTATGCAGCTGTTTCTGCCTCAGGACAGACTGCTGTTACCTTCCCTATTTAAACTACAGCAGTTACCACAAGTATCACTGTTTCTAGATGAACATAAGCATAGAAAGATTCATTTAGCAGCTGCAATAGCGTGTCTGATTTTCTTAATACATTAGTCAGTCAGAATCTTTTTGTTGTTGATTAGGGATCAGGCAGTCAGAGTTTCCCTCTCTGACCTCACTTTATTGCAGGTCTCAAACATACATATCACACTTTGGCTGAACACCAACCATAATATTGTCATGATTCATTAAACTCTAACAAACCCTCCTAAGGCAGCCTGAAAACTTCACCATTTAATATTCAAAACATGAAAATCTGGGCTTGGATTCTAATTTGCCACTGATGCAATATTAAAGCAATATATGTATAAAATATTAAGGCTATATTTGTTCTGAATTTATTTTATTTAATTTTTTAAACCAAGGATAAAGCCCTTGAGCCTTAAAACAACATGTCTCATTTTCAAGGATGTCCTGGGGGACAGACAGACATGAAATACACACACATCTTGGTAACCTGAACAATAGTGTCGTATAGGCACTGTATTGAAAGATATACTCTTTCATAAGCAGTAAGGGTTTTGCTGATAAAAATAAAAATGTTGCCTTATCTGCTGACCAGTAGATAGAATGCAATTTCTAATACTACCCCTTGAACCCATCCACAGAAAGAGAGGCTAGGAGAAAACTTGGAGATAAGGCCTCCTTCACTTATTCCTTCAATAAGAGGAAAAACTCAGATTTAGTTGTCAGACAGAGGATCATCTTCAGTATTCAAAATAAGTCATGCTTGAGAAGTAATTGTGCGCATGCTAATTACTTAGGTTAGGAAAGAAGGTTTGTGATACTTCTGTAATGCCTTCAGGATTTGAAGGTTTAAGGCTAAGATAATTGAACTCTAAGAATCAGAATTAGGTTAATCAACAATGTCTTAGTTCACTTCAGAGTGTGCTAAGATCCTATAAATGTTGGGTTTTTAAAAAAATTTTCCCCTTCACAAGTGCAAAGGGAGGCTGCTCTGTTGCACGTTCAATGTTTGGATGCTGTCTGCTTAACATTCAGAATACTTTGTCCCACTGAACACTGACACTTTCCTGGTGATTTAGGGAGAATAAAGATAGTAGGTTAGTTGTGTCCAGCAAATCTCAGATGTTTAACATTTGATTTGCAGAGTTGTTTAAGAGTCCTATAACTAGTTAGTACTACAAAAGCCCTTCTCTTCTTGATCAAGATGACTATTACTCATTTGTCTTAGCATGTGGATGAAGCCTAGTTGTTAGTATAGTGACGCAGATATACAGAGCACTTTACATAATCCTCAAAACAAAGGGGTCCTGCCCTGGAAGGCTTACTTTCCCACTCAAATGAATATGACGTAGCAGACAACACTCCAGGCAAGCAGTTTTGATTATTATGTTCTCAATTCAACACAGCATTTATATTTCCTGGTAGTTAGTTGTTCTCTAGAGTAATAGGAAAGTAAGATGTGCATCATAACATTTATTTTTTTTCATTTTCATTTCACAGTTTATTGTATCAATCTAACCAAAGAATCTGGCTTGTCTGTATTAAATCATCGCTGTATATTTTCTTTTCTAGCATATTGTTGAAGTAAGCGTTACTTCCTTGTTTGTCAGATACTGTTCATCATCATTTGGTAATTCAGATTCACGTAGCACAAGAGCTACTTTACACATTGCTGTGTCCCTGTTCTAGTGCCTACTGTATCCTAGACGTAATGATATAACTACATGTATTGGGGCAAACGCTCCTCCAGTGCACAGTGCAAATAAATGGGCACGGTATTGGGAGTTCCTTCAAACATGGAGTGGACTGAATTACCACAGAATGGGCAGCAAAGCATCTCCTGATTCGTTGCAACCTCAGGCCCTGGCTAATTTCTGCTATATTGTCATCTCTTCTGTATGAGGGGGCACAGCCAACAGATTCGCTAATGCAGCAGCAGATTCATTGCTTCCTTCCCCCTCCAAAATCTCCTCTGCATACTGCTGTACAGGAAGGCTGTAGAGTGTTGGGCTTGCCAGTGCACTGCGTTTATCCACCACTGGACAGGCTCTCCTTGGCTCAGTCCCCACTCCTTACAGTGAGTGGTTGCCTCCAGAAAGGAGGAACAGAACATTCCCTGTTTTAGCTCTTACAGAAGCTACCCTGGCTGTGTTTTGCTTTTGTGCTAAAATGTAATGAAGACTTTATTATGGGAACAAATATTATTGAAAAAATTTTACATGCAGATGCAAAACCTAGTTTTTAGAAGGGTCCTTGCAATTCACCAGCTTTCAACTTGAATTGACAGAAATATGAGCAAGTTAAACAACATGCACAATGTCACTCCATCAGTGGCTCTATTCAGATGAGATTACTAGGGAAGTACTTGGCTTCCCATCCTTGCTATAACCATAGGACTTTCTTGGGGACTTCCCTCTCCTTTCCTTTCTCTTCCTCCCCTGGTTTTCTCATTCCCCTTCTGCTCTCTTTTCTGCTATTTCTCTCTCCTTTCTGTTTTTTTCATCTTGTATCTCTGTTTTTAATTCTCCATCACTGCCTCTATCTCTCTACATATAATTTGTTCTTCTGCTTTTCTTTTTGCACCAATTTCTGCTTCATCTACATGATTTATAATAGAATATTTGCATTTTGCTTTGTCAGATGGTGTGTGCAGCAGTATGTTGTGTACAGCAATTCCAAATTCTGGTTAGTAATTACCTCACTCCCACAGTGAAAACTGAACATTTCTAAAATGAAAACAAAGTCAAAGTCAGAAAAAAATTGTTCATATCATGGCTCTTGATTTAAAATTTTGTGTAGAACTCTCTTCCACTATGAAAAATGTTTTTGGGCACTTTCCAGAGAAATCATTTTATGATTAAATGAAGCAAATGTGGACGTTTCAGCTGAAACAATTAAAAACTATAAATGAAATAATGCAAAATGACTAGAAAAAATCTGTGAAATTAACTCTCTTACATAAGCATTTACTTATAGCTTTGTGGCAAAAGAGCTAATTATAAAGTCCAGTCTTTACTTGCTATTATTTCTTTGTTTAATGGTATCACTGCAACATTTAGAGGTCCCAGGCAAGACATAGGGTATATCTATACTGCAGTTAGAGGCATGATTGACGCTTGTGGTAGCATACAAATGCTAGCTTGAATTTATTTAGATCAAAGTTAGCTTGAGTAACAACAGCGGTGTAGTGGAGGCAGCACGGGCTGCAGCACAGGCTAGCTGCTTGAATATATACCCAGGGTCCTGATCAGGATTGTACTCAGAAGTCTAGCCCATGCAGCTGCCAATGCTGCCGTAGCCATGCAACTATTGTTACTCAAGCTCACTTTGATGTCCCTAAATTAAAGCTAGCTCAGGTAGGCCTGCAGGAGCTCTGGATTCCAGTGTAGACATCCCCTCAGAGAAGTCCCTGCCTTAAGGAGTTTATAATCAAAGTAAATAAGATGGATACATGGTAGGAGAAAGGAAGTATTATCCCCACTTTAAAAAGTGATCTTCCTTATGCATCACACACTTCAGGATTGTGCATGCGCTCCATGCTCTCCAGACCAAAGATTTTTCCCTAGAGGAGTTTGTGTGTTATGTATATGCCCTGCACTCTATTTATATGCCACGCCAAGGGAATGAAGGGGACTTCCAGACTATCACCCTTTGATTACTCCTTACAGCTCATGATCTAGGATGGAGCTTCTTTGTTCATGCTGGCTTCTTCAGCTTCTCACAGTAAATAGTTTTTTTTAAGTTTAAAAATTATCTTAGTTAGATAAGTTTGTAGTTATAAGGTAGGTGATAGAGATGGGAATTTTGTTCCCTATTTCAGAAACCCTCCCTGGAGCAAGAACTGCTGTTTCCCTTATCCCACACTTTGGCCTTCTAAAGGTTGTGGGGAGTGTGTCAAGGATCCTCGGCTTCAAAAACTGTGCCCCAAGCCCTTCCTGGTCACAGACTATCATGTCACCTGTCTGTTTTGCCTGTTGGAAGCGTTTATCCCTTCCAGGTTCAATATTTGGGAGTACAGGGAGTTTCAGCTCTTCAAGTACCTCATGGAGGAAGCTGTGAAGGCAGGAACAACTTCTGACAGGAAAGAACCCCTTGTACGTTGGCCAGAAGAAGGTTGGAGTGGCACCTCTTCTTCTTTAGTCCCAGGCAGTTTAAAGATCTCTGTCCCTGCCCCCTTCTGCTCAGAGACATTATGGAGATCAGAGCCAGGTCAGAGAGGGGGAAGGACAAGGACAGGATGGAAGTTTCCCTCTACAAGCCTTCTGAAAAAAAGGCATAAGTCCCTGTCCTGTACCAAATCATCTGGAGCTTTGTATTATGGAGTGAAAATATCTAATGTTGAGAAGCATTGGACTGGAATGTCCAGGTAGCAAGTACCAATGGTACTGCCAGATCTAGCACCATATCCTTCAGTAACTTGAGCTGTGGTGGCGTCCCTTTTAACCAGCTAAGTTTTTGATCCCAGAAGGTATTCTGCTTCTCCTGGAATTGGAGTCACCACTTGTCTCCAGACCTCAACACCCAGTGTCAGGACTTCAGCCAGTATTGATATTTCTATGGTACCCATCTCCATCTCTGTCTATAAGTAGGAGTTGAGCAAGGCTGTCTATGATACCATCAATGAATTGAGGCGGGTCATCACTGCCACCTTCAGTACCAAAGGCTCCCCCACTGGATCCGGAATCAGAATCTTTAGAGTTGGAAGAGAACTACAACAGACACCCGGATGATATGCAGAGCAGCTCCTTCACAGGACTGAGCCCTGACAGAACATCTGGTGTCTCTAGGGTATCTCACTACTCTTGCACTAGAGAATATCCTGCTTATACCTATTGGTACTCAGCTCCTGGGATCCAGTATCAAGGGGTTATGAGATCTCACAGTGGCAGTACTGCGTCCCAGAAGAGCCTCTAGACTACTGCCCAGTATACCTACCTCATATCACAAGGAACCCAAGAGCTCTCCTCCTTGGCCTCCTTAGGAGCAACAGTTCCAGTAACAGGAGGAATAGGAGTAACTGGAACAGGCTGACTTTACACCTGTGACATTGTCTGCTTCTTCCTCAGATAATGCTGTGATTCCAGATTCCCCACCATGCACTGGTGATGTGAAGGCCTTCCAGGATTTACTCAAGAGCATGGCAGGGCCTCTTCAGATTCCCTTGGAAGAGGTCCAGGAAGTATCACACAAACTACTGGATATTTTGTACAGCTTGGATCCAAGTAGAGTGGTATTTCCTATTAATGAGGCCATCCTCAAACTTGCTAGGGCTCTCTGTCAGACACCCACCATGATCCTACCAGTTTCCAAACAGGCAGAAACAAGGGGGAGTGGTAGATACCCAGGAAGGGAGGGATAGGATACAGAAGGACCTAAACAAATTGGAGGATTGGGCCAAAAGAAATCTGATGAGGTTCAACAAGGACAAGTGCAGAGTCCTGCACTTAGGATGAAAGAATCCTATGCACAGCTACAGACTGGGGACCGACGAGCTAGGCAGCAGTTCTGCAGAAAAGGATCTGGGGGTTACAGTGGATAAGAAGCTGGATATGAGTCAGCAGTGTGCCCTGGTTGCCAAGAAGGCTAATGGCATATTGGGCTGCATTAGTAGGAGCATTGCCAGCAGATCGCGGGAAGTGATTATTCCCCTCTATTCAGCATTGGTGAGGCCACATTTGGAGTATTGTTTCCAGTTTTGGGCCTCCCACCAGAAAAAGGATGTGGTCAAGTTCGAGAGAGTCCAACAGAGGGCAACAAAAATGATTAGGGGGCTGGAGCACAAGACTTATGAGGAGAGGCTGAAAGAACTAGGCCTGTTTAGTCTGCAAAAGAGAAGAATGAGGGGGGATTTGATAGCAGCCTTTAACTACCTGAAAGGGGGTTCCAGGGAGGATGGAGCTAGGCTGTTTTCAGTGGTGGCAGATGACAGAACAAGGAGCAACAGTCTCAAGTTGCAGTGGGGGAGGTCTAGGTTGGACATTAAGATAAAGTTTTTCACTAGGAGAGTGGTGAAGCATTGGAATGGGTTACCTAGGGAGGTGGTGGCATCTCCATCTTAGAGGTTTTTAAGCTGCGGCTTGACAAAACCCTCTCCAGGATGATTTAGCTGAGGATAGTCCTACTTTGGGCAGGGGGTTGGACTAGATGACCTCCTGAGGTCCCTTCCAACTTTAATATTCTATGTTTCTATGATTTTATGATTTTTGTAACTGAAATAAGGTTTCAGTATTTATTTTCTCACCCATCTCTCAACTCCTTGGTAGTGTGTTCAGCCAGCCAGTGTAATCAACAGAGACAAGCCAGGTCTACATCCCATGGTAAAGAAGCAAACAGGCTTGACTCCTTTGGCAGAAAGGTGTATTCCTCAGTATCACTGCAGTTCTGAATGTCAGATTGCCAAATTCTGATGTCCAAATATGATTTTATCATCTGTGACAAGCTGGCTGGCTGTGCCAATAAGGTGCCTCAGGATAACAGAGACCAGTTTCTGGCTCTGATTGATGAATGAAAGTGGTAAAAAGATGAGCACTTCAGACTGCTTTAGACATAGCACACTCAGCGCAATATCCATGGCCATTTCAGTGGTGATAAAATGTTGGTTGCAACTCTCATCCTCCGGAATCCCAAAGGAACTTCAAACAATGGCGCAGGACATTTTGTTTGAGTGAGATGCGCTAGTTAGTGCTAAGACAGAGAAATCTTCCCACTCTTTGAAAGAGCTCCAAGACACACTTAAATTGCTGGGTATTTACACATCTGTAGTCGAGGAAACACAGTAAGCCCCAATTCAGATGACTAGCCCCACCTGCCTTTTATCACCTGTGGCAGTATGAACCACTTAGAAAGGGTATCCAAAGTTAACTACCTTTAACTTCCCAACCACCGTCATCCTTAAAGCCAGCATTTTGATGGCATCTTCAAGAGCCGCACACCAACTGCACAATCCCTCTGGATTTCCCCCTGCCTTTGGAGGCTGATTTTACCACTACCTATCTTCCTGGACAGACTTTGTGACAGATAAATGGGTACCACAGGAAAAACATCCCATTTTCTTTTCTCTGCAGTCCCCAACCCTCTTCCCCATCCCCTGTCATGGACCTCTCTCATAAGAGGATTCTTCTACAGAAGGTTGTTTCTCGAACCCGGGGTGATAGAACTAGTATATTCAACTGCAAGGGGGAAGAGGTTCTACATAAGATAATTCCTCAACCTCAAGAAAACAGGGGGATGGAGACTCATTGTTGACCTCATGTAACTGAATAAGTTTATCTGCTGCCTAAAGGTCAGAATGGTGATCTTATTATCTATTATCCCCTCCCTAGATCTAGACAAACTTGTTCATGGTCCTCTATCTTGAAGACATCTACTTTCATATAAACATTTATTCATCACATAGGAGACTCCTGAGATTTATGTCCAGTCACTAATACCAGTACGGGGTTCTCCCCTTTGGGCTTCTGATAACACTGAGAGTATTTACCTAAGTACTGTGGGTGGTAGCAGCTCACTTTCATTGGCAAGGGCTTATGACTAAACAAGACATTCCCTTTAGGAGCCAGTCATCAGGCAACACAAGAAGCTTCTACATCTGTTTGAGAGGCTGGGACTGAGGGTGAATCTGGGGGTGTCCACCCTGGAGCCCCCAAGCCTAATAGAATTTATCAGAGTGAGGCTGGTTGCTAATATGGCCTTAACTGACAATCTCTTCATCTCCATCATCAGGCTCGTATAGCAAAACTGTTTGGTCCCAGAATGTTCATTTGATCTTGTTTGGCATTGTTGGGTAACATGGCCACAACAGTTTATGTGACCCTGCATATGAGACTTCACTTCAGATGTCTTTCAGCTTGGTGGTAGGCTGTCTGTACTCTGGGCAAGCAAAGACAGTTCCCCAGAGGATCTTAGTCTTTTTTACTTGGTGAGAGGACAGGAAGAAAGTTTGCTCGTGGGGGATTATCATTCAACTCCCCACGTCCAACAAAGATTATGACCACTGATGCATTCCTTTTACTCTCTGTCTGCACTATGAGCTAGAGGTGTGATTCCTTTGCTGTGATCAGATACACTAGCTCTTATTGAGCTACTGTGAGTATAGTGCTGTCACCATAGTTGCATGGGTAGTGGCAGCAGAGACATGGCCGAGCTATAATGAATAATATAATATAATATAACAATATAATGCCTGAAACCAGTGGTTATATACTGGACGTGGTTCAGTCAAGCCTCCACTGACACTACCCATGTGACTCTGGCCACACAGCTAGTACTCCTGGTAGCTCAATGAGTATAGTGCAAGTATGTGTACACAGGCAGAGGAATGACACCCCTAGCTTATAGTGTAGACATAGTTTCTGGTTAAGGACCTCACATGGCGAGGCAAGTTGCCCAAGAGACATGGTGCCCTCAGGAATCAATGCTTCACATTAATGTGTCGGAGCTAAGAGCAATCAGATTAGTCTGTGAATTTTTCCTCCCTTGCATCCGCGACCAGTCAATTCAGGTGTTATCAGACAACATGACAGCACTCTATTATATCAACAAGCAGGGTGGAGCATACGCTTCACAGCGCTACATGGAGGTCATGGGTTTTGATTCGCTAATGGATTAATTCCCCTGTAGATTACTCTACCCACTCTCCACCTGCCAGGGATCCATAACCCCCCAGCAGATTATCTGAGCAGATATTTCTCCACAGAGTGAGAAATACACAACCTGACACTCCTGGAAGTGTTTTAGGTGTCAGGCCTCTCATCCACTGACCTCTTCATGTCCCCTGTGGACAACAAATGCAAAGAGTTCTGCCCCGCAAGGTGTTGCAGCCCAGGATTTCCGGGAGATGTATTTCTTATGCAATGGTCGGGGGCCTCGCAATACACATTCCTTCCCCTCTTACCTCAAGTGTTGATGAAAATCAGACAGGATAAGATGCAAGTCTTTCTTATGGCCTGGGGTAGGGCCTGACAATTCTAGTATTTGATGCTTCTACAGCAGCTGTTCCCAAACTCTACCAAATTGCATACCACCAGCATAAAACACCACCACCTGTAGTACCACCACCAATTCTGATCACATGGCCGGAAGCCAGAAGTTCAAGAAGCTACTAGCTGAGGAACTAAGCTGCCCAACACTCCAGTTGTCAAGGTAGCTTAAACGGAGCATCAGCAGCAGAACTTCGGGCTAAGCTGCTGCAGATACTCCATTTACACTACCTTGGCAATTGGAATCAGGCAACTTAGATGCATACCATTAGGAGTGGCCTGTGGACCACTGGTGGTACACATCCCATAGTTTGGGAACTCCTGTTCTACAGCTATCCCCTCAAACTCATCTCTGGCTTCCCCTCATAAGTCAGTTACTAATTCAGGATGAGGGGTGGATTTTCCACCCCAATTCAGCCATGTTTCACCTGTGGGCATGGTATTTGGATGCATGTCACAATTAGAGAAGGCCTGTTCAACTGATGTTCAAGCCATCTTGTTCAGCAGTACAAAGGACTGACTCTACCAGGAAGTGTTATAAAGAGAAATGGAAAAGATTTACTTTTTGGTGTATCCTTCAAAGAATTTCCCCTTTTTACAGTGTACAACCCTTGATATACTGGACAATTTCTTGTCCTCAAAATCCATGGTGCTATCTTTTGTCCCCCTCAGCACATTTCATACTCTGGTAGATACCTACTCTGGTTTTTTCCCATCCAGTCACTACTTGCTTCCTGAATGATATGATTCAAATCTTTCCTCTGATAGCAAAACTAGTACCAAACTGGGCCTTGATCCTGGTTTTATCAACCCTTGTTAAGTCTCCATCTGAGCCCTTGGCAACCTGGTCTCTAGTACATCTTTCTATGAAAGTAGCATTTCTGGTTGCCATCACACTGACCAGAATAGTTAGAGAGCTAGGGGCGCTTATGGCTGACTCTCCTTATGCAGTTTTTCATAAGAATAAAGTATCCATGCAACTACATCCAAATTTGTCCCTAAAATGATGTCAGACTTTCACATCAAGCTGAAACTGCCCATCTACTTGTGCTTTACCTAAACCTCATTCTAGCTTAGAAGTGGTTATGTGATATTCCATGGACATACACGAGGGTTTGCATTTCCTGAGTCTATTTTCATCTGTCTTTCTACCTTCAGGTTTCATACTGTCACTCATCCCTGTAGTATCTCAGGGCATTCCGCATAAAATCTATAGCAATAACAAAGTCCCTAGGGAACAAAGGATTTCTGATTCTTCTTTTTTTGAAAAAAAAAATTCAGCTTGGGGTATGTGTGTTTTTGGTTGGTTGGCTGATTGATTTGTTTGCCTCAGTTTTTTGTCGGGGAATGAGGTGGGTTGGGAATGAATGGATATGGGTGTCAATGTTGTGAGTGTTGTTCTTTTTATGGTGGGAAGTTTACTGAAAGAAAAAAGGTTTTGTAGCATTTCCTAAAGATGCTCAGACTCTGTATCAACCTTATCTCCACTGAAATTTCGTTCCATAGACATATCACCTTAACCAATAATGCGTGGTAAGCAATTCTTGAATGCTTTATCCTAGGATTTGTGACCTACATTTTCCCAGAAGAATGCAACCATCTCTGTGGTGCAGTTTGACCCTTAAGATAGTTGGCACTTGATCCATTAATTGCTGTGAAAATGCAGAGCAATGCTTTAATGGGCTTCTGAAACTGACTTGGTGCCAGTGGATGGACTTGAGCATAGGCATGATGTGCTCACAGTAACTGAGGCAACTGTGGTGGAGGGACGCTGCATGTTGTACCAGATTTATACTGTGCTGCACTGAGATTATATACATGTGGTGTTTTTCATATTAGAATCTGTGTGTTTGATAACTATCAGATTAGTGGAGACTGAAATATTCTGTTATTTATAGAAGAGATGCAGTACAGGTACGTATCTCTGATGTAAGATTCCCCAAACTGCCCTGACAATGTGCCACTACCATGAACCGGGGAGACCCCTTCTAAGCATAAAGTGTTAGCCGTTTTTCATGCCCATTCAATTCTTGTCTGCTGCTGAGATTAACAATTGGAGCTCTTTTCAACTAGGAAATGGACTAAGATTAGCATCTGATTGCCTATACAGCGGTTTCCCCTAAAATATCAGTATTTACCATTCAATCACATTTGCCTTAATCATGTTAGGCTGGGTCCACACTGACGGCGACAAATTCGCTGCTGTCAGATTGATTGCTCTGGATCGACTGAGTGGTCTGTGTGGACCCGCTCAGTCGATCCAGCAATCAACGCAGGAAAACCACCCTGGTATGTGGCGTAGCGCTGCGTCAAAGGGAATGTTCCCTTTGACGCAGTGCAGTGTGGACGTTGCACGGAGGAGATGCAGCGACATCGATGGGAGATAAGCAAGTGATTTACGTCACTTGCTTATCTCCCATCGACAGCCGCCGAATCCCGAAGGTAAGTGTAGACCAGGCCTTAGTTTGGTATTTCCTATATATAGAATAGGAAATATAACAAAATATTGTGCAAAGTCAAATATTGTCTTGTGGTAAAAGTTTCTATATTTAATTGGCAAAATGAATTTAGGATTGCTATTTAATACTCAGACTAACATAGATGTATAGCAGAACCACCTAATCACGTGTAAGCATGCACATGATTAAATTAAGAATCACGTGATCATACTGCTGTAATCATTGTCTTTCCTGACCTCATCCTTCCCTACTGCTAGTCACCCTAACTCACTGTTTCGTATCCACAGTATACATTGGGACAAATTCATTGGGACAAGACTATATCTTTCTGAGCCTTTATGAAGCACACAGAATACTGGGAAGTGATATAATAATAATAATAAATACTACAGGGCTAAACTAAATAAGTATGACTGAGAAGTTCCATTGCACATTTTTAATCCCCCAAAACATCTAGTCACACAAATGAAGAAAAAAATTAATATTGAGCTGGCATTAAAAGCTGTGGCTTTTGAGCATGTTAGAGTTTGAGGTAGGAAATACAAAAAAATACAGGGACGTTCTATTTCCTTATTTAGTTATCCTCACCTACTGTGATAACATATGCATTTTAAGTCTTCTGACCACCAACAGGAGTCACTGTAACACACTAGTTGAGAATTGCTGAGCCTGTGCATTGTAAACTCTATCTCATTATAATTGCTATCTCAATATTAGAAAAAAATTACTGATAAAGAGAAACCAAGCTGTTACATTTTTTACTCCATCAGTAGAAGCTTTGTCTCTCACATTTTTTCCTATGTTGTTGTAACCGTGGGTACATAATATTTGTTTGCATGGTTTAGAAGGTTAGCCATTGGCTATGAAAGAAGTCAATAAATCAATAACAATTTTTATGATAACAAGAAGTGGGACACAGTTGTGATGGCAGTTGTAGCATTATGCATGAGAATAGGCATGACTCGTTTGGGTCTATTAAGCTAGTGTTTATCTATGATTACATAGGGAATGGAAGCCAACAATGATGATCTAATAATCAACTTACCTGACTATAATGATATAATAAAGTTAAGAAGAATCAATCTACAGCTTTGCACAGTAGCAAATAGATCTATCGACAGTAATAACTCAATTTTTAACTTTTGGATTAAACAGTGAAATGAAAAGTATATAAAAATGTATCTAAATATAAAGAAATTTTGAGAGGTGGGAGGGCATGATAAGCAAATTCAGTGCTCCTAAAAGATGTTGAATTGAGAGTCCTGGAGAATGAAGATGTGTTTTTTTATTTCAGAGAACACTTATAATGTATACAGTCGTACACTGCCCTGCCAACATTTTTTATTTCTATATTGGAGGCACCTCCTATAAGCGTGAGTGGACAGGTCAGTCTCAAAGGGCTAGATCCCCAGTGTTTTTTTATGCACCCTGCTGTCTACTGGAATTCTCAGTCCTGAGTTAAGCAAGCAGGCTCCCTGTACAATGCATAGTGAGCGTAAAGTGCCTATAAAAGGAATTCGCAGAAGCTAGCAAGCTGAGCAAGAAGAAACCTATACTAGGCAATAGGAAATTGCAGATGTTGGGAGGGGGGTTGTTTTAAGTTCTGTCCCTCAAAAGTAGTTAGGTGTCTAACTCTGATCCAGAAGGAGGCAGCTATGTCCACTCAGAATTCACAGCCATTAACCCTCTCCTGGAGTTAGCCGCCTAAGAGAGGTCAGCCCTTTCTCCCAAGAAACCAGAGAGAGAGAAAGAGAGAGAGAGACCAGCCCACCCCATTATAGCCATCAGCCTGGTGGTCAGTTCACTCAGCTGTGATGTGAGAGACCTGTTCTCAATTCACCATTCTGTCTCATTTGGAGCAGAGACTTGGTCTGAGGTCTCCCATATCCCAAGCAAGTGCCCTAACCACCAAGCTTTGGGTATTCTGAGGTGGGCCTTTCAATACCTCATGTTGAAGCTGTTCCACTTTGTATAAATAATTAAATAATAATAGGAGCAGGGACTTCAACTTGGGACTCCCACATCCCATGGCATGCCCTAACTGCTAGACTAGGCTATAAAGCCAATCTTTGTCTCTCCATGGCCCAATTAATATTTAATTACATAAAGTGGAACTGCTCCAACAGGAGAGAGAGCTACATCAGAGTACCCAGTACCTGGTGGATAGGGGGCTTACCTGGGAGGTGGGACATTAGGGTTCAAGTTCCTGGTTACAAATGAGGTGGATTGGGGATTTGAAAATGAGTGTCAGTGCCCTAACCAGTGGGCTATTGAGCTATTGGGTATTCTGGGACACACACCCAGATCCAGTCCCAAAAATGTCTGAGCTCATTATCCTCAGCTATCTTCTGTGTGAGTCCCAATTCAATAGGCATGCTCTGAGAATGAGTGCCTGATTGGGCCCTATAGGCAAGCATGGTCTACTTGGAGAATCTCCCTGGGACTTAGACATAAACTAGGTCACCAAGCAGCTCGGCGGCATCAGGAATGAAACGGCTCTGCACATGACCACCTGCAGAAATTTAGGTGCTATGGGGTCTTTGCCAGTGTAAACTTAGTTGCCATGGGAATTTAGGCAACTCCAGAGTTAGGCAGCTGCTGAGTGGGGCTTTTGAGGATCTCAGGGGTGTCTAAATGTTGGACTTAAGAACCTAACATGGCAGTTAGGTGCTTGTGTTCTTTTGTGGCTTTAGTCCCAAGGTAGGAACCTTGGCCTCTCTACAGAGATTGTCTACAATGACAGTGAAAATATTTGAATGATATCTTTCTGATCCAGTCTGTGACTATTAATCATTTCACATAGGTCACCAGGTACTTCACAATCTTATGGGGATACTTTGGTCCTTGTAGCAGAATGAAGATAGAGGAATCTAATGTGCGTGGAGTTTGGCACAGAGATGTATTGGCTGCTCACTTGCTTGTTAGAGGACTAATATAAAGAGAACTCTTAAATAAATTAAATATATACGCACACACAAATCCTTAACTTCTAATATAAAGATACTTAGTCACCAGTGAAGGTTAAAGAGCAACAACAAATCAATCAAGGTGGGGCTACTATTGTACTGCGCAGACTGCTAAATATCCAACTTCTTGCCTATCTGAGTATGCAACTAGTTCAAGGAACTTGTAGCTCTCAGAACTTGAAGCCAGAGTTGCTGAAGTGAGAGATCAAAGAGATATTGAAATGTTTACAGAAGTAAGTATATTGGGGAACAAGCCAGCTCAGACACTGTCTCAATACTCTTGTTGAGGAAGATGATAGGAGAAGACTAAGGTGGAATGGAGGGAACAATTCACCTAGATATAGCCCACCTTCTGATAAAGGTGGAGAAGGCTGATCATTCCTCAACCACTATGGAGGTTTCTTCAGGAAATAGGGATGCTATTAGTCGATGCCGCCAGGCTGCAGTGATAGGGGATCTGATCACTGAAAATGTGAGTAGCTGGGTATGTGCTGACTTAGAGGATCATTCAGCAATTTGCCTACTGGGTGCACAGCTGGCAGATCTCAAAAGCTAGACAAATTTCTAGTGCTTGTGAGAAGCTTACAGACATGATGTATACTGTGCCAGTTATATAGGGAAGAGTACAACCGATATCCTGGAAGCTAAATTTAGGTTATGAGGGAGAAAGCTGAAGTCTGGCCTATGTCATAACTTTCTCTGAAATTTCATCAAAATTCTGAGGTTTCACGTTTCTCAAGTTAAGTCCTCAGAAATCAGGAATTTATAAGGGAGCAGGCAAGCTGTAATTTTTTCTTCCTTCCGAGTTGCATTACAATAACCATAATCTATATAATAGTATGCTAGTATCCAAACAATACATTATAATATGCATATTAATCTCAGATACACACATATAGGATTAGAAGAGCATGTAGTTGCCTTCAATAGCGTAGCTTTAGTAGTCCTTATTATTCCCTAGTACAGGAAATTCTACAGTAACCATACAATTTATCTGAATCAAAAACTTTAAGAGTAATCTCTATAGTATAGTGTTTTACTCTATGTATACCAAGCAGTCCATTAAATGAATGTATACAAAAAACAAACAGTAAACTGTTTTTACACAACATGCTACAAATTGAGGCTACAATCCCACAAACATATATGCACGTGCTTAATTTAAACATGTGAGTAATGCTATTGACCTCACTGAGATTACTCACATGCTTAAAGTTAATCACATGGGTGTGTGAAGGATTGGAGCCCATTGTATAAAAGCATGGAGTCATGATGCAAATGTGTTACATGTGTAGGCCACCTAAATTTCTAACTACCAAATTAGCTTGGTAGTTAGCTAACACATACCCTGAATTATATATAAGAAAGATACATTTTACATGGTGTGAAGCTAAATTGTTTAATAGCTAACTGTCTCATCCCTTGGAAGGCACCTAAGGATGCCTATACTGCTGATTGAAAAGGAATTGTATAGTGCATAACTGCTGACTACTATAGTAAAATGGTGACATACTGGTATGTCAATGGGATTCATAGATTCAGAGGTCAGAAGGGACCATAGTGATCATCTAATCTGACCTCCTGTATAGCACTGGCCATAAAACTTCTCTAATATAATTTCTAGACCATATCTTTTAGAAAAACATCCAGTCATGATTTAAAAATTGTCATTGATGGATAATCCACCACAATCCTTGATAAGTTGTTCCAATGGTTAATTAGTCTCACTATTAAAAATGTACAGCTTATTTCCAGTCTGAATTTGTCTAGCTTCATCTTCCAGCCAGTGGATTATGTTATCCCTTTGTCTACTAGATTGAAGAGCTCATTATAAAATACTGTCTGTAATCAAGTCACCCCTTAACCTACTTTTTGTTAAATTAAATAGATTGAGTCTGTCACTATAAGGCAAGTTTTCTAATCCTTTAATGATTCTTGTGGCTCTTCTCTGAACCCTATTCAATTTATCAACTTCCTTCTTGAATTATGGATACCAGAATGGGACACAGTATTCCAGCAATGGTCGCACCAGTGCTAAAGACAGAAGTAAAATAACCTACTCAAGATTTCCCTGTTTAGGTATTCAAAGATTGCAATAGCGCTTTTGGCTACAGAGGTGCACTGGGAGCTTATGTTCAGTTGATTATCTACCATGACCCCCAAATCTTTTTCAGAGTTATTGTTGCCCAGGCCAGAGTCCCACGTTGTGTATGTATGGCCCACATTTTTTGTTCCTAGATGTATAAATTTTAATTTAGCCATTTTAATACACATATTGTTTGCTTGTGCGAAGCTTAGCAAATGATCCAGACTGATCACCAGTCCTCTTCATTGTTGATCACTGCCCAACTTTATGTGTCTTCTGCAAACTTTATCAATGATGATTTTATGTTTTCTTCCAGTTCATTAATAAAAATGTTATATAGGGCAGGACCAAGAACTGATCACTGTGGGACCCCACTAGAAACATACCTATCTGATGATTATTCCTATTCCTCCTTTCCAATTACATTTTAAGATATATTAGTTAGCCAGTTTTTAACCCATTTAATGTGTGACATGTTAATTTTATATCTTTCTCATTTTTTAATCCAAATTTCATTTGGTATCAAGTCAAAAGCCTTACAGAAAGCTAAGTATTCAACATTGACACTATCACCTTTACCAACCAAACTTGTAATCTCATCAAAACAAGATATCAAGTTAGTTTGACAGGATCTATGTTCCATATACCTATGTTGTTTGGCATTAATTATATTGCCATCTTTTTATTCTTTATTAATTGAGTCCTGTATCAGCTGCTCCATTATGTTGCCCAGGATCAATGTCAGACTGACAGGATTTAATGATCCAGGTGACCACTTTTACCTTTTTTAAAAATTGACACAATATTAGCTTTCTCTAGTCCTCTGGCACTTCTCTGGTGTTCCAAGACTTATTGTACACCCACATTAAAGGTCCTCAGCCAATTGTTTAAACTTCTGGAAGAAAGTTATCCAGACCTGCTGATTTTAAAATGTTTAATTTTAGAAGATGCTATTTAACATCCTCCTGAGATACTGCTGGAAAGAAAAGATTGTTTTCATATGATATGACTACAGCATTTGTTTTTTTCCACAAATACAGAACAGAAATATTTATTGAATACTTGATAATTCTAACATTTCCATCTAGTAACAGACCAATGCCTTTGTTAGGACTCTTTTTGTTCCTAATATCCTTTTAAAATTCCTTCTTATTGTCCTTATCTCTGATGACCTTAGTTTTTTCCTGGTCATTCCCTTATCATTTTTTTTACAATTCTTAGCTTTTGATTACTTACTATATTACTTAATATGAACTTCACTTTCTTCCATTTGTTCATCTATTTTTTATTTATTTTTTAAGACTGCCTTTACTTCCCCTCTAAACCAGACTGGGTTTTTAACAATAGGCTTTTATCCAAAATCCTGAGATTGTGACTTTTGGAGCATCTAGTGAAGTATTCTTAAACAATTCCCAATTATCATTCACATTTTCCTAATTAAATTCTTCCACCCAGCTGATTTGGTAGATACATTATAAGAAACAATATGTAATATAAAACACTCCAGAAAGAAGTGCAGAAGTTTTGGGGATTTTTTTATTATTGAATTTTGTAAGGAATAGTTCTATCCTCCTCCTCTCCTGTCACAACATTTTGTATCCAAACATTTTGAATGGTAAAAGGAGGCAGCATTATTGCTCCGGTAATAAAAATAGAGTACAGTTCGCTTGTTTATTTCTTCAGCACTTAGTACTGATGTTTAGTCTAAGTGCTTTAACATTAATTAAAAATAGATACTGGTGAATTATGCAACCTATCTGAAATTGACAGCACAAAACAGAAAGACAGCAGGAATCCTGCTTCTGATAGATATTTCTAACCCTATCCCAATGACAGAAAAAAATAAAATATCTTAGAAACTCTAGCAGACTGTGAAATGGAGGAGGCTGCAGTGGCAAAGATCTCTATGCCAGTCTTGTCAATCTTAGCTGCCATTATAGAGCATAAAATAAGAGGCAGCATAACTGGGAACCGAAGTTATGGTAGATACATGGCAAGGAATTTTTCAAGAGAATGATCTATAATACGCTGTGAGCATTTTACTTAGTTTATCTCTGTTTCAAGAAAGTACTTCATATCCTTAATTTTAAGCATGTGCTTTAGTATATTGAACTGGATGAGATTTAAGTTCATGCTTAAATACCGTTCCTGAATAGAAGTCCTATTATTTTACACCTAGGGCCAAATCCTCCACTGTTGTAAATGGAACACCTTCACTGAACTCAATGGAGTTGCACCCATTTACACAGGCTAATAGTCTCACCTTTCATGTGTAAATAAAGCAAACGAGGGGCTGACTATTGAATATTAAATATATTTTCACTAAAATAAATATAATTGCAATTTTAACTTCTGAATCTGGACAGGTGCAGCAGCTCTGTAATAATACATTGGCTCTATTTTTTTTTCATTTTCAAGCTTTTAGAGTCTGAAACTAGCTGGCTGGTAACATTTCAGTATTTTAGTGCATGATACAATTTAACCTCCTGAGTAGAACCTCCTTTTCCTCCAAGGTTTCTTTAACAAGTTCCACATTTTTATGAGTCCTCAAGTTATGGAAGAGTGGGTCTGTCTATCCACAAGTGCGCTACATAGTGAATAAGGCGGTGCTTTAAATGGTAATATATGCAATGTATACTTTATAAATGCATCCTCTGATAAAAGAGAGATTTTTTGAGTGGGTGATGATTAGACTCGGTAGCCCAGCTTATTTATATTTTAGAGGAAATCATTTAAGTATCAGCATGTTTTGCATGCTCTATATGCATCTAAATTAGGTGCATTGTAGTAGGTTATTCAGTCTTTTTCATTATTTTGTGGTATTGAGACTCATCTAATCTGCAGATGAAAAAATTCTGCATTCAGTATATCTCTTCTTGATTTTTAGGCTCTAACATTTGGAAGGAGTGGAGGGGTTTAGACTTGTTAAGAACGGGGAAACTGTTTGAGAAGGGAGGAGCCTAAACAGGATGGACGGGCTCCACCTAAATGAAAATGGAACCAGACTGTGAGTATATAAAATTAAAAAGATTGTAGTGGAGTTTTTATACTAAGGACTGAGGGAACGCCAACAGGTGCAGAGGAGCACACGGTTCAGACAGAGACATCCCTTAGGGGAGGATCTATTAATGGGGATTCTCTAAATCCTAGTATGGAGGAGAGGATGAAAGTTGATAAAGTACAGGTAGGAACTGAAAAGAAGTATTCAAATGAACAAGAGACCCATTCAATTATATCACATGAAGGCAAACAGCTAAAAAGTGACAAATTTGGTGTGCGTTTGTATACAAATGTTAGAAGTCTAAATACTAAAATGGTTGCACTTGAGTGCCAGGTATTAAATGAGGATATTGATATAATAGGCATCACAGAAAGGTGGTGGAACAATGATAATCAATGCAACATGTAATACCAGGGTACAAAATATAAATGAATGAAACAGTTGGTTGTGCTGGTGAGGGAGTGGCACTATATGGGAAAGAAAGTATAGAGTCAAATATAGTAAAAATCTTAGATGAATCAAAGGTTACCATAGAATCTCTATGGATAGAAATTCCATGCTTGAATAACAAGCATATAGCAGTAGGGACATACTACCGACCACATGACCAGGATGGTGATGGTGAAATGCTTCAGGAAATTAAAAAGGTTATAAAAAATAGAAAACTCAGTAATATTTTGTGATTTCAACTATCTCCATATTAAATGAGTACATGTCACCTCATGACAGGATGAAGAGCAAAAATTTCTTGACACCATAAATGACTGCTTCTTGGAGCAGCTAGTCCTGGAACCCACAAGAGGAGAGGCATTTCTTGATTTAATCCTAAATGGAGCAGATGAACTGGTCCAAGAGGTGACTATAGCTGAACCACTTTGTAATAGTAGCCATAAGGGGAGGGGTAAAGAACAAAGAAATCCACTATAGTAGCATTTATCTTCAAAAAAGAAAACTACACAAAAATGAGGAAGCTAGTTAAACAGAAATTAAAAGGTACAGTCTCAAAAGTGAAGTGTCTGCAAAGTTCATGGAAACTTTTAAAAAACACCATAATAGAGGATCAAATTAAATGTACACCCCCAAACTGAAAAACATAGTAATAGGACCAAAAAAGTGCCACCATGGGTAAACACACAAAGTAAAAGAAATGATTATAACCAAAAAGGAATCCTTTAAAAATTGAAAGTTAAATCCTACTGAGGAAAATATAAAGGAGCATATGTTCTGGAAAGACAAGTATAAAAGTATACTTAGGCAGGCCAAAAAAGAATTTGAAGAGCAACTAGCCAAAGATTCAAAAACTAACAGCAAAAATATTTTAATTACATCAGAAGTAGGAAGCCTGCCAAACAATCAGCGGGGGCCACTGCTTAAGGAGCACTCAAGGAAGATTAGGACATTGCGAAGAAACCAAATGAATTATTTGCATCCATCTTCACTGCAAAGGGTGTGAGAGAGAGTCCAATACCTGAGCCATTCTTTTTAGGTGACAAATCTGAGGAACTGTCCCAGACTGAGTTGTTAATACAGCAGGTTTTGGAACAAATTGATGAATTAAACAGTAATAAGTCTTCAGGATCAGATGGCAATCTTCGAAGCATTCTAAAGGAACTCAAATATGAAATCTCAGAACTCCTAACTTTTGGTATGTTATCTATGATTTAAATCAGCTTCTGTACCAGATGACTGGAAGATAGTTAATGTGACACCAATTTTTAAAAAAAATCCAGAGGCGATCCTGGGTATTATGGGCTGGTAAGCCTAACTTCAGTGACAGGCATATCGGTTGAAACTATAGTAAAGGACAGAATTATCAAACACGTAGATGAACATGGTTTGTTGGAGATAAGTCAACATGGCTTTTGTAAAGGGAAATTATGTCTCACCAATCTATTAGAATTCTGTGAGGGGATCAGCAATGTGGACAAGGGTGATCCAGTAGATATAATGTACTTGGACTTTCAGAAAACCTTTTAACAAGGTCTCCACCAGAGACTTTTAAGCAAAGTAAGCAGTCATGGAATAAGAGGGAAGGTCCTCTCAGGGATCAGTAACTGGCTAAAAGATAGGTAGGTAGGAATAAATTATCAATTTTCAGAATGGAGAAAAAAAGAGTTAAAGAGTGGTGTCCCCCAGGGACCTGTACTGGGACCAGTGCTGTTCAACATATTCATAAACCATAAAAAGGGGTGAACAGTGAAGTGGCAAAATTTTCAGATGGTACAAAATTACTCAAAATAGTTAAGTCCAAAGTCCAACTGCTAAGAGTCACAAAGGTGGGTGACCAGGCAACAAAATGGCAGATGAACTTCAATGTTGATAAATGCAAAATAATACACTCTGGAAAATATAATCCCAATTATATATATATATATGAGCTCTAAATTAGCTGTTACCACTCCAGAAAGAAATCTTGGAGTCATTGTGGGTAGTTCTTTGTAAACATCTGTTCATTGTGCAGAGGCAGTCAAAAAATCAAACAGAATGTTATGAACTATTAGGAAAGAGTTAGATAAGGCAGAAAATATCATAATGCCACTATATAAATCCATAGTACGCCCACATATTGAATACTGCGTACAGTTCTGGTCACCCCATCTCAAAAAGAGATATATTAGAATTGGAAATGGTCCAGAGAAGGGCAACAAAATGATTAAAGATATGGAACCGTTTCCATGAGGAGAGATTAAAAAGACTGGAATTTTTCATCTTAGAAAAGGGACAACTAAGAGGGGATATGATACAGTTCTATAAAATGATGACTGGTGTGGAGAAAGTGAATAAGGAAATGCTATTTATTCCTTCATGTAACACAAGAATAAAGAGTATCACCCAATGAAATTAATAGGCACCAGGTTTAAAACAAAAGTTAGTACTTCACACAACGCACAGTCAACCTGTGGAACTTGTTGTCATGGGATGTTGTGAAGACCAAAACTCTAACAGTATTCAAAAAAGAACTAGATAAGTTCCTGGAGGATAGTTCCATCAATGGCTATTAGCCAGGATTGTCAGGGATGCAATCCTGTGCTCTGGATATCCATAGCTTCTGACTGCCAGAAGCTGGGAATGGATGACAGGGAATGGATCACTCGATGATTGCCTGTTCTGTTCATTCCCTCTGAAGCACCTGGCACTGGCCACTGTCAGAAGACAGGATACTGGGCTAGATGGAAATAGGTCTGACCCAGGATGGCCATTCTTATGTAAAATTAATCCCAAAAGGTTTTACATTAGTAAAAAATATTTTGCTAGAAATAAATGGTCCCTTTCTTGACTAAAGGAAGGGTGCCATTTTTTGCCAGATCAGACAGTATCTACTAAATTACATCATGTGGCTGAAGATAAACAATAGAAAGTGTGTTAAAGCACAAAGATAAGTAAATAACAATTCATACAATATGCTTAAAATTGTTATACTGCCAAGAGTATTTCAGATGTCATGGACTGTTTGAGCTGCATTCTTGAAGATTGTCTTTATAAGCATTAACATTTGAAAAAGGATCTACTTGCTTTTTATCCAAACAAATTAGACTTAGTGTACTGTTCTGTAATGCTTCTCCTAACTTTTTCTTCCTATCCCTCTTACTATGGAGCTCTAGGAATTGGAACCAAAGAAAATTTCAAGAAGTTAGCCTTCTAACTTAGGGATGGTGTGATATGGGTAATATATAGCTTACAATATCATAACCCCTTTACCTCTTTAGCAGCCTTGTTTCCAAAGAAATCACATTGGACATTTAGGAAAATGTATGGATATTGAAAACTGTGTGTATGCATATATAGCTATATATATATTTCTATCTGTATATATATTCATAGCTATACATGAAAAAATACATGTCCTTTCTGTCATACCATTGGCCTGATCCTTTATACATTCCAAACGCCCTGTGATTTCTTTGGATGTAGAAGTGTGTAAAGATTGCAAGATTGGGCCCAATAAATGGAAATTTATAAGTCATACACAGTATGCAGTAAAAAATTATCACTTTTATTTCTACCAAAATGACAAGAGAAAATCACACAGTAACACATAATAATGTCCCACCACTCACTTATTAAAAGAAGAAAACAGGGTAGATTTAATAAAAATAGTAGTGCTTGATAACAAAATGATAAAAAGCAAAGGGTTATTTTTATTTATGGAGAATAAAGAGTAACTTTTAAAAAGGCAAAGGCAAAACAAACTCATTTTGTATCATTTTCCTTCTCCTTTGTTTGTGGGTTTGTCTGTTTAGGCAACAATTTTGCAAAATCTTAGAAGTATGTTTGCAGGATCAGGACCTTTCTTATTGAGTGTTTGTAAAGTGCTTAGCACAGTTTGAGCTTTGTATAAATAATTAATAATAAGTCCTTAACAAATTCTCCCATGAACTCACATGCACAGTGCTTGCGACATCACGCTGTGTAGAGGACACCATTGTTATTGTTTGAACCATGGCACCTCTTCCTTTACAAATTAAGCAGTGAACCCACGGTGGGTTTGGACTGAGTGGGCAGAGGAGCTTTGTTGAGTCTTTTCTTATTTTGAGGGGATTGAGGGGGAAGAAGGCAGAACACACAGAAACTGAGAACAGACTAGAAGAGAGAGAGACAGAGGTATGAAAGCCAAGCTATAGTCTATGAGCTTCATGGGACCCTGGAAAAAATAGAGCAAACGCTTTCAGATCTATTGACTGAAGAAGCATGGGACTGTAAGCTAAGAAATTGATTCTTTTCTTCTTAATTCCTCCAGTTTTCAGAGAAGCAGGACTTTGCACAGTCTTTATAATACCTGACTATCACCAGTTTCTACTCCCAACTGAAACATTCTCAGGGCCCCAAACTTTGGTTAGCTATTCAGGTTGAAAAGCAACAACATTATAATGTATAGGCTTCTCAATGCTTTATTTCTTCCCTGAGACTCTCTTTACACTGTGAGTTCTTCTAGGCAAAGGCTTTTTTCCTTTTTGTTTTTCACTAAATGAATAGGGCCCAATTCTGCCACCTCTTAGCATGCTCAGTAGTGCCTTTCCTTGTGAGTATGCCCTTTGCATTGAATTGAGGCTATTTGTAGAGTAAGATGCTACTCTTGATGAATGATAAAATCAGGCCCACGATAAATAATAATGACAGGTGTGACGGGGTCAGGCCGGACGGCTATGAAAAAGTACTAGAAGGCATGTATATTAGCCCCAGGCTCAAAAAAGCCCTATTCCCTGGGTAATTCAGCTGGGGCTGATTAGGCAATTAGGCCACCTGGGGCTGCTTAACCAATTAGACCACCTGGGGCAGTTTAGGCAATTAGGACACCTGGGGCCAATTAAGGAGCCCCGCCCCAAACACTTAAAAGCCTGCAGGGGCAGGTAGGCAGTGTGGGTTGTGATGTTTGGAGTGAGGAGTTGAGAGTTAGGAGTTTACAGGTTACAGTTTTGGAGTTGAGAGTTTGGAGTTTGCAGTTTAAAAGCCGGCAGCTTGGTGCTGGCAGCCTGGAGCTAGGAGACTGCAGCCTGGCAGCCTGCAGTCTGCAGAAGCTTGGGAGCTGCCACAGTTCCTGCCACAGCACTGGAGGCAGGCCACCAGCTGGGGTAGCAGGAAGTGGTCCACCGACTACCCCAAGGGAAGGTAGCAGTACTCAGGGGCAGAGCGGGCCCCATCCCCTCCCTAAACCTTCCCCCAGCTGCCCCACCGGCCGGGCCGGAAGAGCGCAAGACCCACGAGGGCGGAGTACATCTGTTCCTCCCCCCCCACACTCTGTTACACAGGATAGAAATGTTAAATTGATCCATATTATATAGCTAAATTATATATCACTGGAGACTTTCTGAATGAATAAAAACTAGGTACTTTTCCCCTTGAGGTGAAGGTAAAGGGCTGGGAGGAGAGGCAACACAGAAGTCTGGGTGAGTCAGACAGGGAATTCTGAGGTGAACTGAAGCTTAGTCAGAGCTCTGTTTACCCTTTGCAAACTTCATTTCCTCCAGCTAACACAGGGACGTAAGACCCTGTATACTGCCTGTAAACATTTATGAAAAATGCCAGGCCAGATACCAAGAGAGGAGACATCCTTATCAGGAGAGAGGGTCTACCTGACCCAATCCTCCTCAGAAGGAAATGGGTCTTGAACATCAGACAGAAGAGTAGAAACTGTGTGCTTGTCTTCACTGCATTTTAACTCAAGCTATAATACAGATTTTGTTCAGAACTTGACTCCTGTCCACCCACAAAAACCTCTAGCTTGAATCAAATTGTATTTAACCACGATCTAGATAGCCTGTCAAGGGGGTGGGTTGAAGCTCAAGTGCTGCTGACCACTGGAGCTTGTAATTCAGTGAGGATGCAGCAGGTCAAATTACAATAACTCATCAACTGCTAATCCCATCACTCTGCTAATCCAATCATTCCCTGCTGCTAATCAAATCACTCTGTTTACCTCAAGTGTTATTTTGCAGTATGGTTGCTCTCAATTGAGCTAGTGAGTAACTCAAGTGTACTAACTTCAGCTAACCGATGAAGTGAAGACAAGCCCTGTTTGTGGATCTAGATAATCTGTCATGGTTTTGAAAAAAATTGTGCAATACCCTCCTTTTACTGAGAGAGAGCTACTTTCATTGCCTTGTTTTGGGCAGTCCCATCACTGAAGTCCTCTACCCGTGGCAATAGGCCTTATGTTTCCAGGCCAGTCAACAATTGTTCACTTAAGACTGCTTGTTTGTAATTGTGACCTCAGTAGTCCTAATTAATACATGATGTGTGTTGAGAGCTGGTCTTTACAAAAGGGGGATCCATTCGATGGGGAACTGGAAGATTGAGTTTTGTGGATTGTATTACTAGTCAATATGCAATAGATTGTTTATTCAGGCTTCTTCTTCAACAATTTACTATTTTCAGGTCCTTACCTCTTACTAATTTAAATAAAGCCATTTAGAGTGTACTGCCAGCTTTCTGTGTTTTTCCTATCTAATTTGTATATTTTATTGGTTCTTTTGATTGTAAGTATTTTGGGTAAATGGGTTAATTTGGGTTTCCCTGCAAAAGTTTCATAGAACGACAAATGGTCATGGGAAGGTTGTTTCCTCAGGTGAAGGCACCAGGCATTTTTCAATCATACAAGATTTACAGTATCCTCTTGGAGAGTTTCTCATGTTTCTAGGACTCAGGTTTCCTGTTTCAAGCCTGAGTACTGCTGCCCAGAGATGGCACTCCCATGTGGCATGTGTTCATTTAAATTTTCATCATAATAATTTGAAGTGGAACCTGCTCCAGAAGTATAGTTGTTTAGAGCCAAGTAACATTTCCATTTCAAATTCTCTTTATCAACATTGTATTTCATAGCCATTTTTGCCTTTGTAGCAAGTTGAAATTTGGTACACAGTCTCTGAACCCAGATCCCTCCTCAATCTTCTTTTCGACTGTAGACTTATTTTCTTTCTATAATCAGTAAGAACAAACAAAAATACCCAGAAAACCAAAATACTTTCTATCCCCTTGTGAAATATCCATCTCTGCTGAGATCTACTTTTGACCCTAAGGCTTTCCTAAAGCTTCTTAAGGGAAATGGATTGCTCTACTAAACAGAGGTAGGTAAAGTCTTGTACATTTTGTTGATTTTGAAAAGGAAACTCTAACAGACTTAACCCAATAACTAACAAACATCTTCAAAGTGTTTTGTTCTTTTTTTACAATTAACCTACTTAATGAAAAGAGGTAAGTTACACATACATAGTAACTATCCTAGGCCCGGTCTACACTTACCTTTGCGATTCAGCGACAGTCGACGGGAGATACAAAGTGACGTCAATCACTTGCATATCTCCCATTGACTTTGCAGCGTCTCCTCCGCATGCCGTCCACACTGCGCTGCGTCATTCCCTTTGACGCAGCACTACACCACATACCGGGGTGGTTTTCCTGCATCACTTGCTGGATCAACTGAGCGGGTCTACACAGACCGCTCAGTTGATCCAGAGCAATTGATCTGACGGCAGCAAATTTGCCGCCGTCAGTTTAGACCCAGCCCTAGAATATGAGACGCGCTGTGAGCCACTGTAACTGGCAGGGATCCTGAAATTTTGGAACACTAGATAATAATTTTATCTGATGAAGAAGCATGTTTTTGTAGTGGATTTTTACAGATGTCACAAACAGTTTTGTGTAGGCACATGTGGTTGGTAGTTTGAGACTGGCCCCAGGCACTTTGGGGCATCTGAACTCCAGATTGTTAAATTATTTATTTGGTGAGTTTATATTCCTCTTAATATTCACAAAAGTCCATCAGTTAGTTTAGCACTTACTATGAGATTTTTAAGAATAAATGCTGAAATTTATGAATTCCATTGTTGCTTTCATGAATATTCGTCCTTATTGACTTAAAATGTGGTCTTGCTGCAAGTATTTTCCTTCTAGTACACTTATTCACTAGAATATTTGCAAGTGAAATTTCCTTTCCCCTCCCCTCCACACATGCCATTAAGTCACCTGTAGTTAAAGGGCCAGCAACAATGAGGCTGGCAGAACCTTGTCCACTTCCAGAGCTGTGAGGTATGGGTCAGGGAGGTGATGGGCAGAACAACTAGAAAGTTTAGCTGCTGTTCTGAAATGGAGGAACTAGTATTTAGGAAGGCAGCAGAAGAAAGGCATGAAGTAGAAGTTTTACACAGGGTTTTACTCTGTTTCCTAGAAAACAGCTCCAGCTAAATCGGGGAGGGAATAGCACGTCCCTGTGACAGGAGGAATATTTAGAATGCTCATGTCTTCCTCTGGGATGGTATGTCAGTACTTCTGCTTTCCAGCCATCCAAAACCTGAAAGAGGAATCTGCCATGTCCATTTTCTGGCCAATCAGAACTCCACAATCTTTACCTACATTTTTCAGAATTTCAAAAAGATTTTATATGAATTTAGTTCTAAAATGGCTGGGAATTCAGAAAGGCTTTTATTTTATTCTATTTGTGCATACCTCATATAATACTTTGACTGGCTGTTTCAACTCAATCACCCCAATCTTGTAAATGTTCATTAAATATCTTCATTCAGACGTATTCCTAATGTATTACTTATTTGTTGTATCCAAGATGGAAATGTGGTGGTGGTGGTGCTAATTTGTCTATGACATTCAAAAAACTAACCAGATAAAGTACTTTAAAAGTTTTGAAATAATCATGGAGATTTTCTTTCTTAACATCTTTTCTCTCTTCCATTTTCAAGGACAATAAAACCATCATCTGGTATTAATCATCTGTCTTTTACAATTACCACCAAATTCTCTTCTTGAAGTCTGACTTTCATTCATATGGATTCTTCAATTTTTACTACTTGCTAGATTAATGAATACAGTTAATTAAAGTTAATTTCATGCCAATTTTTCTAGCTTCTGATGTGTTAGTACTCAATTTCCAAGAGCATTCTCCTTTTCTCATACCTTTTCCTATATTATCTCTTTAAGTACCTTCATTTTCTTAGCTTTCTTGTAATCTGTGATGGGATACTTCTCATAAATATATGATAGTCTAATTCTTGAAACTGCATGACAAAACTATTCACAAAAGTAAAATTGGTCTTTTAGATATTGTAAATTTGTATTGGGTTCCTTAGGGAAGTCTTTTCTGGTCAGATCAGTAAGAAAGCACTGAAAAACACTTAATTTAAAGACATTTGTGATTATAACATACTTTTTTGTATTCCTCTTTTTCTGCCTTTATTAGTAATGGTTTTGATTAAAATTGGCTCTATACTCTTTAAAAAAGTTCTACTCTTGTAATGTATTACCCCCTCAAAGTTGTGATGTCATAAAACTAACTCTTACTACATCAGGTAGGCCAGAAATAAGCAATAGGACCAAATAGAACCCCAAAGGAACAAAGATAATGGAGCAGATTCTCAACTGCATCTGAGCTCTGCTCAGTGAGAACCTGGTCCTGTCAGAGAATCTTTAAAACAAAGTAGTAGCTTTCTAATTCCAAACTGTCCACTCCAAAGCAAGTTGCTGGGGAGCATCATTAATTTACATCACTGGTGTATGGTCCCCCTGGAGACCTAATGCCAGAGGCGGAATAATGTGTAGCAGAGCTGTACTCTACCACTCTCCTTTTTTGCCCCAACACAATCCAACAACCTATCACATCCTCCCCTCCTATGCCAGTGGTTGGGAGACAACTGGCAAAAGAGGTGGCTATGCCAACACTGACAGCTTTCTACTAACGAACTGTTCCCTGAATATAAGGGATTCTCCACTGGCCATCTCTGGATGATTCTGGCCCTCTATTTTTATTCAAATGTCCCTAGTAATAAAAAGGGAGAAAGTGAAATATTGGAAATATCTGACAAAGAAATAGAACAGACATTAAATAAGAACGTGTTTTCTAAGAGGAATCAGTATCAATTGAGGAAGGCATCAACAGACTGTTTAGAAAGCAGTTCACCTCCAGCCAAGTGCAATAGGCGTGAAGTAGTGTTTATGTAATTCCTTATGATTTAGAGATTTTAAGGCCATAAGGGACCACTATGATCATTTAGTCTGACCTCCTGAATAATACAGGTCATAGAACCTCACTCAGGCCCGGTCTACACTTACCTTTGTGATTCGGCGGCAGTCAACGGGAGATACGCAAGTGACATAAATCACTTGCTTATCTCCTGTCAACTTTGCAGCGTCTCCTCTGCGCGCCATCCACACTGCGCTGCATCGAAGGGAACAGCGTTCCCTTCGACGCAGCGCTACGCCACTTACTGGGTTGGTCTTCCTGCGTCGCTTGCTGGATCGACTGAGCGTGTCTATACAGACTGCTCAATCGATCCAGAGCGGTCGCTCTGACGGCTGCGAATTTGCCTCCGTCAGTCTGGACCCAGCCTCAGTAATTCCAGTATCAGGCCCATAATTTCTGTTTGAACTGTAGCATATCTTTTCAAAAGATGCCCAGTTCTGAGTTAAATATTTCAAATAATGGAGAAGGAACATTCAAGAGATGGAGAATCCATCAGATCCTGAGGTAATGATGTTTTAGTCTCCTGCAGCTCTGACTCTCTCTTCCTTTTTGAATCTTTTCCCCGTGTACAGTTCAGGTTTCTCTTCCTCACTTTCAAAGATCTCCATTCATCTCTCTGTTATTGATCTGTGTATGTATCTTCTGAGCCATGATGCAGTCAAGCTTTCCTTCTTTCCCTCCCAACTTTTGTGCATTTTTGTGCTGCTGTTTACAAATAACCCACTTCCACTCCATTTTCGTGAACACTCACCTGAGTGTCAGCAATAGGGACTATACAACCACTTTGTGCTTACTGGTTGCGTAGCATCCATTCATGCCTTTAGATTGTAAACTCCTTGGGACAGATTCTGTATTTGAAACATTTAAAATTGTAAATGTAGTACTCTGGAAAAAGACAAACTTCTATAAATGAAGAAGATTGATTAAGTGAATGTATTTCATTAACTTTTGGAAGTGAAACGTGTGTAATTCCATGCATCTGGGGAGTTTACTATCCACCTAAATGGAGAACCCACTGAAAGAAGTTTCTAGATATCTTGATGAAATTAGAACTCAGACAAAGCAAGCAGTGCTGAGGATGAGAAAGAGCCATTTATCTGACAGATGGGTTGCTCAAGTTAATTGTTTTTCTCAGTAAATAGAGAGGAAAAAATAACAGGGAAATATAAGGAAGTTATAACTCTGATGTCCTCTCTACTAATAGAAAGAAGAGAGTGAATTGTGAGTAAACAAAAGCAGAGTAAAAGGGATAATATAAACAAATTGTACAGTTATGATCTGCCCCAACACAGTATGGCAAATGGAAAAGTCTTGTTCATAACCAGTTCAGAATAAAGCATTATCTTTAGATTGATTAGAATAATAATTTTTTTCTTGAGAATTAAAAGCTGTTAAGATTGTGTTATTAAGGGCATAGTGACTAGTTATAGAAGTGTACAGATATTAAAGTTCTGCTACTGAATGTGTTTTGCTAAGACAGTCGTGTACTGACAGTTCACTAGAGTTACAGTTATTTCAGCTTTACTAACAATACATTCTAGTCCTTCAAAAAGAAGTTGGAGAAAATCCTAATTGAACACCATTACATGGATTCTTTGAGGTCAAAAAGCTTAGGTTTCTAGTTATGAAAGACTCCCTGAATATTCATATGAGGACAAGCAGGAGAGCCCAGATACTGTAGGAGAGCTGATCCAAATCTTTCCTAGGCTGCAGTGTTTCTTCCAAGTTCACTATCATAGAGCTGGAAGGATCGGTGTGCTTATACTGCCTGCTCTCTAGTGAGCAATTCTGTAGTGAATTGACAATCAGGAAAGAGAATCATTGGAGTTACTAGGCACCTAGTTCATTGGGAAAGCAGTTCAGATGAGCTGCATAATCTTTGGTGCCCTTGTGTATTCATCAGTGGTGAAAATGATTCATTGGTGTTACAAGGTGGGAAAAGCTCGTAATTACTATGTCTAATGAGAGCAAAACTTGTATGGTTACTAGTCGCTGGGTTTCATCATTCAACAAAACATTAAGAGATGCTCAAGTGAAGGTTTTTCAGTCAAGGTCTTTCTTTCCTTGCAGAATTTTTATTCGGTTTTGGTTTTTGAAGTCTCTATCTGAAAGCAAAATGCCTTTTAATAAGAGAATCTATATCGTCGATCTTCATATTTTGCTAGCTTTTCTGTCACTGTCTTTTATCTGAAGTATTTAATTTTTTGAACAGACACAACTGAAGATGAAAGATTCTGCCTACCATCAAACATTCTTATTGTCAGGTTAAATCTTACTGAGACATGTAAAATATTTGTATAATAACCCATATTTCATTAAACATAGAGTTGTGTAGGTAAATACCACTTACCAAGAATACATTTTGTATTGACTAAGGTTAAATGCATCCCGGAGGCACATACAATAATACCGATAATGGAGACTACCTGTGCCAAACTATAATCATTCACAATCCAGTTTCTAGGTGCCTTCTTCTGACAGATGGGAGTAGGTATAAAAAAAGAGGAAACCCTTGACTAACACTCAGAGTTTGTAACTAGAGGAAGAAATATTGCTTTTATTTCATAGGATCCTGATCACCAATACTGGGATCAGTGTGAAGGCATGTTAGCATGTTTCTCCACGAAAATAGCTATAGTGTCAAATTCACAATCGCAAACCCAGCATTTTGACATTTGGAGAATGAATGGTACTGCAGAAAGTGAGGATAAAAAGTGGGAAAGGAAGAGAATCATCAAGGTTCTGAGAGGTGTTTGAAAGACCTCCAGGCAGGGCCTGAGTAAGGCAATTTGAGGATGTAGCCTCATCACAGCAGCAGGCCCAGAAAATCTTCACCTCTGTAGCCTCACCCATGCATTATGGACCAACTGGAGTAGCGGTAACAAGCGAGTCCCTTCTGTTCCCCAGGACTTGCATTAGGGCAGCTATCCCCACAGAGGCAGCAGCAGAGACCCCAAAGAGACAGAGGTGACAATTTCGGGGGAGTTGGGTGAATAGATTAGGTTTATTGCATTTTTCTTCTCCTGCTACAGAGTCCTGGGCTGGTGTTGACAGGCGTCTTGATGTCATCCCTCCAATTAGATGTGTGGGGCAGTGCACATTTCTGAGAACTATTGTTTCAGGCCCTCTACAGACTCAGGCAAGAAACCTTGAACTCATTACCTATAGGTCACATTTTCAAACTTTATTTCCTCAACCGTAAGGAACTTCCTTTATAAAAAAAATAGAAAGCTGAGAGTCTAGTGTAATCATCTGACTCCAGGAGCTGTGGCCCTAAGAGCCTGATAGATGACACTATCACTTTGCACTGAATAGATCACCTGGAATGCTGGCCTTGCCACTTGTCTCTTGCTTCTCCCTGGCAGCTTTATTCTGGGACTCCATGCTGCCACTGAATGACTCACCTCCAGGCAAAATAATAGCATCCAGAGAGATGTCTAGAGATGGTTAATGCTGCTCTGTTCAGCATTAACATCCAATGTGCAATCATAGATTCCTCGGGATGGTTCTGTTGAGATCAGCTGGTCCCATGCTCCATTCTCCTATCCCTTCCCTCAAATCCCAAAGAGCTCTGTTCCCATGGAGCTCTGGTGAAAGAGCTCTTGTGGAGTCCTAAAGCAATGTGCGCAAGTCAATGGGATATGGCAAAAGCCAACCCTCTCCCCTGGCCCATTCTCTATATTTACCTGTTACCTGCACACTAGGGCATCTCACTTCCACCCAGTCCCTAGGACTCAAGGCATAACCCGGTTAAGGCACCTCCAACCTTTTCCAGTTGCAGAGATCCAAGAGAAAAACACCTACCTATACCCAATTCACACTCTCAGGTTCAGGGTCACCCATTCCCAGGCCGTAGGGCTCCAGGTGTAACCTGGTTAATTGAAGTACCCACCTTTTTCCAATTTGTAGGGCTCTGGGCTTGCAAGGTCTTTTAACAGTGAAGGAGCCTTACACAGTAATAGTGTCATTCTCTATTTATTAACAATTACCAAAACAAAATGCACATGCTAAGTATACAATGCTCTCCACTCCCAATGAGGCAGACAAACTTCTCCTGCTGGCCAATCAGGATTAGATCATCTGTGAACTCCAGCTTCTGTAAAAACAGTTGGCAGGGTGTTGAAGTCTGTCAGCTCTGATCTTGGGCTGTGTCCTGGAGTTAGGTTCCAAAGAACTTCCTTTTGGACCTCAGTTTTTATAGTTCAAACTTGGGTCCTGCTTAGCCATACCTTTAACCAATCATTTTAATCAAAAGGACTACAAAACACCAAGCCCAGCCCATTATGAAACAGTTCTTTAATCAATCATATTCCACCACTTCAGTTGATTTAAATATTGCACACCTGCTTATGCAACAGACAGAAACAATCAAAGAACCACACAGAAATCATTCAGATAACGATAGAGAAGTGGGTACCATAAAGACAAAACAATAAGTATAGATTTTACAACTACACTTGTTGATAAGTGATTCCTTGCCAGATAGAATGCTATCAGACAAAGTTTTCTTTAAGCATCTTAAGATCTGTTTCTTTAGCTGGTGGTGGTAGGTACTATTAGGACAGTAGCACCTTCTTAACAGCCCGATATTACATTGTGTTGACGTAATTTCAGAAACGTGAAGATGTGACTACCTGCTTCTCCACTTATGACTGCTGCCTCTCTTTTTACTACTTAGCCAAAAAACAAGGCCTGAGACTTTACATACCAGATCTATGTCTTCTCCAATTCAGGAGAAAGTCAGCCTCTAAATTTGAGAGCTGCTTTTGGATTGGGACCTCCCTATCCTACATCCTGCTTCTCTCCACCTATTCCCTGTACTATTTAGGACACTACAGCTAGTTTCTTATAACACTTTTTAACATGGCCTGCCTTCCTAGAGCTATCTTGTATCTTGTTACTATCACCTTGGCCCAACAAACTCCAGGGCTTTCAATCAAAACATGGCTTTTTGGCAGCAGTTTTTAAGGATGGAGTGGAAGTTTATGGGATATTTTTTTTAGCTTAATTCACTACAAAAAAACAGTTATTTTCATCCATTCACAGGACTTAAAATCCTTCCACACCACATTTTGCACACAAACATACTTTAAGAGTACATGCATTGACTGATCAATGTCCATTCTGTTTGTAGTTGCCTGCTGAAGTGAAGTACTTCCCGGAATCATAATTCAATGCCAGAAATTCCTCTCAGCTGCTTGTTCTGTAACTTTCCGGAAGACAGTACTATGGGAAAGCTATTATAGCATGAAATTTACATGGGTGCTTCATGTCCAAGCTGTATAAGAGGCTACCAGACATTAAAATAGCTGTCTATCCCTCAGGTGATTTTAAGCATTCCTAAATAACAGCACTACAGGCAATGAATAGCAGGTAAAAATCCTGCCATTGCCTTTCTTCTATGAGTACCGCACAGTCCTTTGATTGCTGCCAACAGCCAATATAAATATAAAATAGCTTTTGGGGCTATTTTAGCTCTCCTTAAAATTCTCTTACATTTTTGTCAAAAAGTGACCTGTTCTGTTTCATATATGAAAGATACACATTAAAAGAATATGAGGTAGCAAATATCTTTGCTGAAGCACCGTTGGCAGCTGAAATCACTGACAACTTCCTGGCTGTGATTCATAATCTATATTGGTGCCTTTGAGACAGCAGGCTATTGATTTTTCCGAGTCTATAATCCAAGACCATATACGCAGCTTGTTAGACATCTGTGGGAATATAAACTGAGTTTTGATACAATTTAGGGAGCTTCTGTTAGTGGGGCACTTAGTTTTTGTCTTTGAGAAAATCTTTACACATCTGTGTAATCTTGCAGAGATTTTAAAGAGATAATTCAATAGAGCTTGTTTTTCTGGTGAGCTGCTTTCCTGGGTGGAAGTGATACAAAGTAAATTTCAAGTGGACAATAATAATAAAAATAGAGGACTGTTTCAAATACTGCAGAGCTTTTTTTCTTTTTCTTCCTTTGATTTTTGTTGTGTCAGATGGCCACCTGTAATAATATCCCTGTGTATATTGCTCAGTTTAATGAACTTTGCCAGGCAAACTTCACTGGCTTTAGATGGATATACATGATACATGAGAGTGGATAAAGTTCAGAAGAAGAGCGCTCATATTAACTAGAGAGTAGTCCAGAATAAAAAGGATTTAAGAGAAAGCACACACAGAATCTTCTTAAAGCTACACAGTGCTGAAAATATGTCTCCTATGTCCAAAACACTGCATATATTGTCTGACTTGTTAAAGTAAATGCACGTAGAGTTACAGTTTTCTTTGCTGAGAATAAATGTGATCTGAGAAAAGGAAGAAGTTAGGTACAGTTTGAGGTTTATGAATTAAGGTTGTAATCCCTTAAGGAACAGTCTTAGTAGGTGTTCTTTTAAGTAGTATTTAATTAGTATACAAAAATATTTGGAGACCTACCACACACGGATGAAATAATTCTGAGGATCTCTGTGTATTGTAGATGACAGATTTCATCACACTGTATCTTGTCCCCCAGGTAGTGAAAATGTTTTTACAAAGTTCCCAAAATAATGATAGTTCTGGTTATAACATTAAACTAAATTTGTCCGCACTTGTATTGTCCAAAAACTAAATGTAAATACATTTACATGTAATACAAAGAGATTTAGTTGGATAGTTGTTGGATAGCAATTGGTTTTCTTTCATGTGGTAGATAAATGTACTTATAATAAAGCCCAAAAGTCAGACATTAGATATATGACAGGAAAATAGTTCTGGAAAGACTGGCCTACATTTAATATGTAGAAACACAGAAATGAAACCTGCTTAAAGCAACAATTGGAAAACACAGGATCTCCCCAACATGGCATTTTTGTCTTGCTAGAATGTTAAAAACGACCCTTTTAAATGTTTTAAAATAGGCACAGGTTTATTTACTGATTGGGAGGACTTGATTGATTGATTGATTATTGAATTGGTTTTGGTGGAAACAAATTAGGAGCCTAGTTCTATGTACCTTTACCCATGAACTTTACTTTGAGCACAGTAGTCCCACTCATGTGCTTAAAGTTAAGCACATGTCTTTGTGTTTGCAGAATCAGGGCCTGAGATATTGTACTATATAAAACCCTGAGACACAGCTAATGGGCAGGCATAGTATGGAAAAAAATGAGCACAAGAAATGTTTCTGCTGACTCATTCCATGCAAGCCATTTTAGTTTGGCCCTCTCATTAAAAAAATGTTTCTTTACTATTAAGGTATTTTTAAATATATAGTCAAAACTGAAGGGTTTTGTTGTTGTTGTTGTTGTTGGGTTGTGGTGTTTTTTTTTGTTTGTTTTTTTTTTGCTAATATACAGCACAGAGTAAACACATTCAAAGAAATAGAAAATACCTAACGAACATCTACTGACACCAAGCTGGGGAAGTGTTTGATACACTGGACGGTAGGGATAGGATACATAGTGACCTAGACAAATTGGAGGATTGGGCCAAAAAAAATCTGATGAGGTTCAACAAAGACAAGTGGGGAGTCCTGCACTTAGGTCGGAAGAATCCCATGCACTGTTACAGACTGGGGACTGACTGGCTAGGCAGCAGTTCTGCAGAAAAGGAGGTTACAGTGGACCAGAAACTGCATATGAGTCAACAGTGCCAAGAAGGTTAACGGCATATTGGGCTGCATTAGTAGGAACACTGCCAGCAGATCTAGGGAAGTGATTATTCCCCTCTATTCAGCCTTGGTGAGGCCACATTTGGGGTATTGTGTCCAGTTTTGGGCCCCCCGCTACAGGAAGGATGTCCACAAATTTGAAAGAGTCCAGCAGAGGGCAATAAAAAGTATTAGAGGGCTGGAGCACATGATTTATGAGGACAGGCTGAAGGACCTACGTTTGTTTAGTCTGCAGAAGAGAAGAGTGAAGGGGGATTTGATAGGAGCCTTCAACTACCTGAAGAGGGGTTGCAGGGAGGATGGAGCTATGCTATTCTCAGTGGTGGCAGATGACTGTACAAGGAGCAATGATCTCAGGATGCAGTGGGGGAGGCCTAGGTTGGATATTACGAAAAACGTGGTGGAAGCACTGGAATGGGTTACATAGGGAGGTGGTGGAATCTCCATTCTTAGAGGTCTTGAAGGCCTGGCTTGTTAAAGCCCTAGCTGGGATGATTTAGTTCAGTTTGGTCCTCCTTTGAGCAGTGGGTTGGACTAGACGACCTCCTAAGGTCCCTTCCAACCCTAATCTTCTATGTTTCTATGACTGAAGCATACTATCTAAAATTTCAAGAGTTGATACATACAGATATAGATTCATTTAGTCTGAGGTTTTGGGAGTCTGCATAAACATCCATCTGGATCTACTGGGAACCCCTGATAAAGAGTTAGATGCAAACAGAGGCACTACTACTGGCCTGTTTCTTTAGCTTGTCTGCATGCAGAATGCTACAGAAACAGGCTCCAGAGTGAAATAAGAAAGTAGAAAGTGATACTTAGAGAAGAAGGAGAATACGCAGTAGGTTTTTGAGTCCTAAATGTAGGTCATTGGGTTAGTGAGTCAGACAAATTTCAAGAGAGAAGCCCAGGGGCTAGTCTTTCTGCGGTTTCCCCTGAATGCCACAGTGTTACAGTTCTAATTTTACATTTCTTATCTTTCCTTTTGGGAATCTCAGAGAGGAACTCTTCAGTATAATTTAGGAGTAATATATTATTTCTGTAATGTGAAAAACAGATGGGCCATCACTGGATATTACACATGAACCTAAAAAAATGTAGAGTGAGTCAATACTGTGGTCATGGTCACTTTACAAATGCATGTTATGATGAAGATGATAAAGTAAGAGATGGAGTGTTGTTATCAATACCAGACAATATGGCTTTGCCAAACATAGTGCTGTTCTTGGAATTAAGCATTTTTCAAAATTCTGCTACCTACATACAGATACACAGTTCAGCAAAGGTTCATCTTATTCAAGCTAAGACACAATTCAAAAAGTGGTTACAGAAAGAATAGCAATGTCATTGCTTAGTGTGTGTCTCTCGCTACATATTTAAGTACACAAAAGAAACAGAAACTGCAGAATGACCTGTTAGTTTCACTTGCCTATGTCTTAAATTTGGCATAGTAATAAAGCTTTTTTCTCTATGTCAAAGTAACAGTATTTTTATGTTCAAACCTTACAGTTGGAGAGCCATATCTGCCATCTTTACTCAATTTCTGCTTAAGTGAAACTCCCACTGGCTCCCATCTATTTTTTTACCAGACCCTATAACAGTAGTCACAGCCAACTTTTAATAGATATCCCACAATGAAAATTAACCTGTTTTAAAATATATATAGATATTCATTTTTAGAATGTGTGAAGAGGCTAGTGAGTTGACTCTAATTCACACTCTCTTCATCACTCAGTCAGAGACAAACTAAGGTGGGTGTGTTTCACAGATAGCTGTGAAAGGGTCACTTCCCAAGTAAGGTCATTCAAAGGCCTAGATTTTTTCAAAGTCCTGTTTTTTTCCAAACTGAATTAGCTTGTATCTGATGCAGGTTTTACTCAGTCCCCCTATCATCCAGATAAGGTAGATAGTCTGGGTCTTACACACATTGAAAGGTGTCCAATGTCTCCATAGCATCCTCTTTTACTTAGATTATAAGCTTTTCAGGGCAGGGCCCATTTCTTTGTTATGGGTTTGTACAAGTGCATAGGAAAAGGAGGTTCTCTCTTTACTTTCTTCTCTCTGTATATTCCCTGATCTGCGTAGTTGCGTCCACCTTAGCTGTTACTGCTGTTCTTGGTGTAGCCTAGTATAGCTAGAATAAATAGCTGATTGTCCCTCGCTGGTTCAGTGCCAGGGTGAGATCTCAATTAAAAATATATTCTGCTTTCATCATTGGTATGGACTTCATTATTGTTAGCTCTGTCCTGCTAAGAGGTGAGGCACTATATTTCTAAGTAATTTCATGTCATTCCTGTGAATAGGCTGCATTTCAAATAATTTTACTAGTCATTTAGCACGTATCTTAAAAACAACATAAAATGAAAGGAATTCATTAGCCATTTTCTCACTCAATAAGAATGCAGTGTAAACTGGATTATAACTTCTGAATAAAGTAATACTGCATAATAGTGAATAAGTGGGAGTACTTGAATGTAAATGACTGTGAATTTATCTGCATCATCTGACTTGCTGGAAAGGTAAGTCTTGATTTTTGTCTGCTGTATCTCTTCTCTTTCTCCCAAGAGCTACATGGTGTAATATGAAAAAGATACCTTGATTGTAGTTCTGTTTGATCATAAATGCTTTCCTGCTTACCAAGAGCTTTATTTTTTGGTTCGTTTTTGGTTTTGTTTGAGTTGATTTTTTGTCTCATCTTCTGGTTCTGTAATTTTGACACCTGTGAATTATTGATATGCAATAGGAAAACACTATGCAATATATGAATAATCAAAGAGACAGTGTAGCTTATTTTTAGACATAATATATTTCATAAACTTAATGTAAGTCACACTAGCACAATGGGTATGATGTCCCCCTCTGTCTAGTCTTTAGAGGATAAGAGCCTACTATTGCTGCCAGCTAATTTAGTCACTTTTTTTGCTTAACTCCAGAAATAGAGGTCTGTGCTATGGCACAGAAGATCCTGGATTCAAGACCCATGCACATCATCATTTCATTAATACAGTAAATCATTTCCATGGTTAGAAAAAACAAATCCCAAATACACACTGAGTTTAGTGTTTAATGGTTACAAATAAGGATCAATATGAGATTGTCATAAAGCAAGTTTAATTTTAAATTGTTTCAGAAAATAGAAGATATAGACAGCAGATGTCTCAAGAAAATATATAGAGCTAGATTACTAAAGATCCACAAAGCCAAAGAGTTCTGCAAGTTATGAGTTTGTACTTACCACGAGTGGTTGCATTGATTTTGAGTCCTTTATCATGTACCACAGATTCCGGCCTATTATGTAAGCCTGCCTATTTATTTTGATAAGTCATCACCTTCGACTGCCACCATGTGAAAGTATGAATCATAGCTGAGAGTCAAAAATATTTCAGTGGCCAAGTAGATGGAGAAAAAAATTCTATGAGACTTATGAGAATTCTTGTGAGAATTAAGACTTAATCCATTCTTAATTGTACGGTTACATTGAGACCTCTTTATTTCCTAGATTTAGGTGAAATTTTCTCGTTTTGATCACAAAACCTGAAATTCACTAAATCTCTTCTACCAAAGCAACATTCCTGTCTCATGCCTGATTATCTCTGGATAATGGAAGTACACAGCAGTACTTCAGAAAAAAATTGAGTGAGGGCTTTCATTTGTCTTCTGATATCAATGACTACCAAACTGACTATTGAAGATCTGACATGGGTTTCTTTAAGAACTCATAATTAGTTACCTTTGGGCCTATTTTCTTTTGTTCTTCAGAAATTTTTTTTACTCAAACTTGGTAAGCAATTGGGTTCAAATATAGATCACAGTGTCCTGGTAGTTATTTTCATGAAATGTTATAGTATTACTATTTGTAATTATGAGTACTTACATTTAATGTAAAACATGTTAGGATTTGTGTTTTAGTGGGTGTCTCGTTTCTGAAGGATTCATTTTTCTTAGTAACTCCAAGAAGTCCCATTTACTTTGGTGGTAGCTGCAGGTGCTTAGCATTTCTGAAAATCCATCTGAATGTGCCATATTGATTGAAAATTTGTAATGGTCTTTCTCTCTCACACATACTCACACATGTTCCTCTTTACCCTGTCCTCCTCCACTCCCTCCAACCAAGATTGAGACTGTGCTTGCCAGACAAGGACACTGTATTATACAGTGGGGTATGAATCTTACAAAGAAACAGGTAAGTGACTGAAATGGAAGAAAGCTGAAATTCATAAGCCTTTTTTCAGGACGAACATTAATAAAAGACAGTCTGATAATGAGGATGTATGTTTCCTAAATAATTAATTGGCGTTTGAGCCCTTTTAAGACATGTAGATGAGCTAATTCTTTTAGGAGCAGTGCTAATGCTTTTTTATAAGGGCCGTTGTGTTTTACAATGTGACAAAAAAGTAAACTAAATTACAGTTTTACTAGACCAGAAGTAAAAATAGGCAATTGGAAATGCATTGTAAACAGGATTAGACAAACTCAACTTGCATTAAGATAGAAGCAACTGTTCCATACAGGTCCAATATTTCTGAGATTTTATGAGACTAATCTAATGCACTGGTCAGATGAAGTTAAGAATAATAGCCTTTCAATCTCCCTAGCTACTAAGGTGGCATTTCATTAGAATGAAAAGTCTTGATTTTCTGGATATTGGATAAGTTTGGGCTACAGTAGGCGGTCCTTTTGAGAGATGGGTGTGAACTATTTGCTGTTCCCTGAAGGAAATCTTGGTAACAAAATATCCATACTGTATTCTGAATCTTCTGCAATTAGCGTGACACACTACACATGGTAGTCCACTTTTCCTCCTTTCTTTACATTGGCCTTCAAAACACTTCCTGAAGCTTTTAGAAGGGCCTTAAACTTACTGTACCATTGCTGACGCACATAACCAAGAGCATAAATTAATACTGTATGTGGATGATATTCTTCTTTTTATAACCCATCCTGATATTTCAATCCCAGCTATTACTGTGCTCATAAATCAGTTTGGGATCCTTTGTGGCTTTAAAAGTAATTATAATAAATCCAAAGATATGTTTATGTATAGGAGGCCAATTGAACCCTTTGCTTTTCAGTCTCCATTTAAATTGGTCTCTGGAGGTCTTACTCCGGGTTATTTATTCCTTCTCCTTTAGATCTGCTGTACAGATTTAATCTTCCTTCTCTGTTTTGTAAAATTCAATAGAAGCTGTACAGGTGGTTTTAGTTTTTTCTTTTTTCTTTTCTTTTTGTCAGTAGAATTAATCTGCATTAATTAAAAATTAACTCACTCTCATATATTTTATACTCTTGACCTAATAATTAACAACCCTACTGAGAAGTTGCAAAGACTTACTTGTGCAATATTTTTCTATTTCTTGCAAGCAGTCATTCCATTCATTTGTTTATTCTAATATACCAGTACATATATCAGTATGTTAGACTGTGCTGCAATTTTTCCATTTGTCTGGCTGTTAAAGGTAATTCAACTTCTTAGTCCTTTCCTTCCTCATCTTGCTGACTGATGAAATTCTCCTACAGAAGTCAGAAACAGGCAAGCTTGCATGTCAATAGCTGTGGACCACAGCAACACAACTGTAGCTGTAAAATACATTGGAAACTCTATTTGATCACGCAGAATACTGATCTCACAGCAGGTGCCTACAATATCTTAAGAGGGGTCTGTGGCTCTTAAGAAGCAGTACAAGAAATAAAAGGATTTGTTTTTACACAACATAAAATCTCTGGAACTCAGTGCTACAGGATTGTATTGGACTTTCTTTTGTCCCTCCTTCTCCAATTCCACTATGTGAAAGTATTTGCAAATAGTATAAAGTGGCATATGTTTAACATATTGGATTTGTGATATCAAATATTAACTCATTTATCTGTAGAAATTAATGAAAACAGTCCCTTTCATACATTATAGCTCATACACAAATGTAACGTGCTAAGAATTCATTACATACTATCGGCATATGAAACATTGTTTTCCACATGTCTTTCCATTCCCTCATCTTATTGAATGTTTTCATGTCCACATTCTCCTCCCTTTCCTCTAATGTATATTAAAAATGGTACCTCAATTGCCTTTGATCCCAGAATAATTTGCAGTGAGAGAAACTCTGTTTCCAAGGCAAATTTTTTGCTGGTGCAGTTCTATGAGGAAAAAGAAAAAGGAACAGCCTAGTGCTGGCATTAATATACATTTAAACTATGTACTTCCAGGAACTGGCAGATTGCAGACCAATGTCAGAATTGCAGAATCCAGGATTTTCCAGTGGCCATGAATATTACACCGAGGGATATTAAACATCAATTGTAGAGAAATATGTTGGTAAATTTTCCTAGCCAGATTGCAAACCCAGATAAAAGTTGTCTAAACTGAAATTGCCTCAGGAGATAGTAGGTATTTATTTTTCAAATTTGCAGCTTGACAATGAAGACATATTAGAATGTGTTTTTCTAAAATGCATGAGAACAGCTGTGAAGATTTAACCTATAAATCGTGCCTGTAGTTGTTACAGCTTTGCCAACCCTGAGCATTCAAATATCATGTTTCGTGACCCAAAAAATCATGAGATTGACTTAAAAATCCTGAGAATGTTCAAAATAATACATTTTGGGTCCTTGTATTTGTTTTCTGGATTGGGAGCCATGCTTTCAGACTTTTCCCCATAAGCATGAGAGGTAAAAATTGACTTTTTTCCTTTAAACGAAAATTGAGATTCTCAGGTAATCACATAATTCCAGGGCTGGGGTTTACAGAAAAACAAAGAAATATTGCAAGAGTTGCAGTAAAATGATGATAGCTGGCATAAATACTTCAGCCTTCCTCAAAGTAAGTCCAACAGCATTCTGTCCCTCCACCTGTGGCCTTTCTTGTCAATTCCCCACTGTAGAAAGAAATCAATGTGGGAACTGTGGAGGCCAGTGGTGACAGTATGGCACTTGTCTTCTATGACAACAGAAGAGAAAAAAATGATCCTTTGCCTCATTTTTCTAATAATTTTCAAGCCAATTTGAGATCAGTATTTCTACTTCTGTTGAACAGTACACTATGCACTATTTTGAATTTATCTCAGTGCTTATTGGAAGGCTAATGTTTCAAGTCCAGTTTTTCCCCATAAGCATGCTAAACATAATGGCCTGAACCCTGCTTGGCTTATTCAGGCAAGTAGTCCCAAGTGAACAAGATTTGGCCCTACAGCAGCCATATTTTCACATTGTTGCACAAGGAAACTCTAAGTACAACTCCCATTAATATAAATGGGAATCAAACTACTCAAAGCAAAAATGTACCCCATTGTGTTAGACTTTGTCAAAAGATCTTTCTCTTTAACATTCTTAATCGTGTTGAGGATTCTATCCTGTTACTGGTTTGTTAACTTCCAAACAACCATTGTCTTTAGAAATGGTAATTTAATATATAAGCTTATGTTTGATCCTGCCTTACTCAAGACATTTTCATGTGGTCTTACCCTGATCTTCTTAGGGAAATATAGATTGAGGACATGTTCATTGTGTTTGGAGATGCACTAAGATCAAGGGTTTCTGAGACCAAGTTAAAAATCCATCTTAAGTATATCACAAGCCTTTACTTGGAGCTGAATCTGTCTTTATAACATCAGATTGATCTTCACTTCCTTATTCATCTCTGTGAATCATCTGTAGTTTCTTACAAAACTAGGTCAGTCATTTCTGATCCATTCATTTCCAATTGATTGAAGTCCTCCTTGATATCCCCTCCATGCAATGAGCTCTTTGTGATGTTGAAACTGAACTGAGACCCTGAAACTACCAAACTCGTTTTAATTGTGATTACTGCTGTGCAAACACATTTTTCCACAAGTGAAACCAGTAAAAGTTCAGAGGAGAAAAAATATTGTCTCTTAAGCCTTAGACCCTTGCTTCCTCATAGTGTTACATTGTGAGATCTGCACTGGTTGCCAGTCATTTTCCAGGTAAAATACAAGGTGCTGATTTTGACCTCAAAAAGCCTATATGATTCAGGTCCTGGCTACCTGGGCCTCAGGTTCCTTCCTTAGGTAGTACCTTGGCACACACAGTCATTGGAGACAGTTATCCCTCCACCCCGCTCGTTTGAAATAAAGAGGGCTATTACGATCAGGTAGTCTTTGAGGGGTCCTCAGTTAAAATTCCTTTTCCTCTGAGGGTGTCTGGACTTGCTGACCTTCAGAGCACTCTGCAAGGCTCATCTATTTTATTAACCTTTCCGGGAGAGTAAGGGCTTTAGGGTGGCTTACTGTAAGCACTTGTCTATTGTATGTGTTCGGGTTTTAAAATGTGATTGAGCGCTTTATATTATTGTACATAAGTTTGAATGGTAAATGGGATTTGTTATGGAGGATATTTATCATTGGATGTAATTTTAAAGCAATAAGTGTCTAGCCATATTGTTTAGGGTTTTAGAAATTTTAGTGGGTGCCTATTCAGTGTCCTTGGATTCCCTTTTTGTTGCTTTTTTACATGCTATATTTTTTACTGTGATTCTATTAACCAACATAAGCAAGCCACCAAAGCCCTGATCAAGTCTTATTGAAATCAATAAGAATCTTACTATTGATTTCTGTGTGAGTTGATTCAATCCTCAAGTACGCAGCTTTGGTCCCAGTTCCAGATATACTGCTGTGATTACTGACGCCTTCTACTAGGCACTGTCTAATTCCATTAAAGCTGCTCCTACATACATTCCAATAAAATATGCTGGTTTTGAATAAACAAGCTGTTGTCGTGAACAACAGAAATATTGTATATAGGTACAAATTTGTGTGATAAAATTTGGACAGCACTCACCAGCTGCATTTTTATTATTGCAGTGTTTATAGCTGCTCTTTTTATTAGTGTGTTTCTTTTTGTTTAACATACAGAGTTGTCATTAAACACTTGTAAAGACACTTGGTTCCTAACTATCCCATTCTAATTGGTTCTGTACTTTAAACATTCAATAATCAAATAATGTTTTTCCACCAGTCTAGTGAAGCACTGGGATGTTGCTTTATTGATTTCTGTAAATATAAGTCTATGCATTCAACAGCAAAGTTATTTCTTCTACCAAGATTTTTTAAGAGTACATTTCAACACCTTAGCCATTTGGTTGAGTCAGATCCTATTATATCATATTTAGCATGCATTATACTGTGTTTTTTCATAGATTTAGAATTCTTGACAGAATCTGAGTTTACTGACTTGCTGTCATACCTTTAGCTGTAAAGGTCTGGTAAAGGCACGTGTAAATACTTCTGATATCTTTGCGTATGATTCCATTCTTTCATACAGTGGAAACCACATTTTACAAACTAATTGGGGACTGAGGAGCTCAGAAAATTGAACAAATCAAAATTACAATACCTACAGAGCGTAAGTCGCAGTGTGGTACATCACTTTCTTCTTGTCCTTCAAACCACTGCAAAGGGATTTTCAATGCATTGATGGCATAAGAACGTGAAGGGATGTTGACTTGTTCCTCATTGACATCACTTTTGTTATGTGATTATTTTTTTATCCCATCAGGAAAAATGTTTTGTATAACTGGTCATTTGTAAGGTTGGCAAAATCAAGGTTCTTTCACAGCTAGAAGTTATACAATACCATGAATATGAGACTAAGAGAAGACATGATAGAGTTATAAATAATGAATGGAACAGAGAAGGTAAATCAGGTCTTCCTATTTATCATCTCAAAGAATAAGAGACAGGTGAGAACCAGTGAAATTGAAAGACATTTTGAAAACTTAGAAAAGGAAACATTTTTATGCAATATATAATTAATCCATAGAACCCATTTCATGAGACATCACTGAATTCAGCAAGATTGAAGAAATTATCAAACTGTGAGGGGGTTGAGGCTCATCTGAGTCCCCACTAGACCTTAATTCAAGTCATTTCTAATGTCCTTTCCCTGTTTGTAGCACACCAGGTTCTCCAAACTAAACAAAAAACAAAAGAAAATTCATTTCTCTATCTTTCCTTGAGCGAGAGGAGGGTCTGAGTAAAAGAAAAGAAAGGCAGTGGTAGTCTGTCTCTTAGGCAGTCTTTTAGATTTGTCACTTTGGCGCTTGGCTTATCAGATAGTGTCTTTAATTATGATCTACCTACAGCCCCCCTCTTGCAGCATCCGGCTTTATAGCTGGTCCATGTGGTTTCTAGGGCCATGAGGCCTACAACTGTCTCCCTCTTGGCTGATCTGTCTCTTTGGTCAGCAGCCCTTGAAGTGCAGCACTGTTATTCCTGTTCACTGCCCCTTCTTGTAGCATGTTTCCCCTTTTTAAGCTTCCCCCCCTCCAGGAAGACCATGCCTCCCAGTTATATCTTGTTAGTGCTGAATGAACCCAGAAGAGCTCCTTAGTCTCCTCTTTGCTAGTGAGGGTGTGCGCCTTCACATAGACATTGATTATTTATTTTTGTATTTATTCAGAATTCTAAAATGTAGATAAGAATATTACAGCTACATTGGAAATGATCTCTGTAAATGAGGGATATCAAGCTTCATGCTTCAGGGCAAAAGTCAATCATCAAATGATGCGGGATAGGAAGAAATTTATGAAAATTTGTTAAATTTTGATGAAGCCCGGTTAATGATGTGGAAATATTAATATTCATTAAGCTGTCCAGAAAAAGTTAAAAAATATATATCTAAACATTAGCTATTACGTTAACAGGAAAAAATAAGAAAATCATTAGTTTGTCGAAAATACAATTTACCTGAAAACCACCATCCTGACAAGAGTCCTTACTAGTTTTACAATATACCTTGTAGAACACGGAGAAAGAAGTCCTACTTCCCCATTTGCTACAGATCTGGGCCTTGATTCAGCAATGTTCCAAATGCTTCTGAGGTGCCAAGTTGTCAGATGCCTTAGATAAGCACCTTGCTGAATTGGGCCTCTGGTCTGTAGCACTTAAAAAAGTATCAGTAGAGTAAACAGAACATCACATCTAGGGAACTTACAGTCTAATTTTTAACTTTTCAATACATAAAACAGTATTTGTTTCCTTTATTATTATATTTTCACAGCTTAAAGTAGCAATGATGACTCCAGATTGATCTTTTCCTGACACCTAATGACAGACTGAGTTATGTGACATTGGCTTGACCTGCACCCCTTTACTTTCCCACCTGGTCATTAATTTCTGAGAAATGTCCTCCCCGTTAGACATGATTTCTTAAATATGCAATTTCAAGATGCAATTCTGTATTGCAGTAATTTTGTATTTTTGAATGAATAAGTACTGTTTTATATGCATGTTCAAGCCACAGAGATACTTTGACATCTTGCACACCATTTAGGTTTCTAAGGAAGAGGCCATCATTTATGCACAGGCAAAGGGGGAGAAAGAGAGCTTAAAACATCATATTTTACACAGGAAAAAAGGCCTTGCATCTTTCAAGTTAAGTCTATGGAGCATATTCAGAAATGCTGAGGAATTCATTTTAGATCAGGCATTTAGATGAACAATGTATGCCACAATACCAGCTAGAAAACTCTTAGCATTAATAGTAAAGGTGACCTCTAAGTTATCCCTCCTGACTACTGGATCTTTAGACAAAATGGTTAGTAATTTCACTGGGATTAATTTGCCAGCATTTTGCAGACCCTTATCT
>ML675601.1:82223021-82298930 GCA_007922155.1 Mesoclemmys tuberculata
GAGGAGCTAGTTGGTCTCCGTTTAGACCCTGTGGGATGCATAATTGTGCCAAATTTAGGTAATAGTTGAAATAGCTGTAGATCTAGTCAGGTATGTAACTTAATCACCTTTTTTAAAGAGAGATTTAATTCAAGACTAATGTTTTAGTCTTTCGGTGGACATTCAACAAAGAGTATATACAGACAAAGAAAGTAAGTCACTTAACTTTCCATTCATCCAAGTCTGACAGTCATATATCAAGCATTTAGGAAAATTCATTATAAATATTCTTTTCAACAGAAGACTGACAGTGATGCCAGCCAATTGAGCCGTCAAGACTCCTAATAGATTTTCAGGAATCAAAACTTCAGAGATTGAATTGAGGGTGGAGAAAAAGGTGGAGCTACTCTTCCAGCCTCTATGTGAGCTCCAATGGGCTGCTAGAGTTTGGGTCAGGGGGGGGTTCATGGTGACTCCTGAGCCTTGGGAAGCCAATGGGGGCTCCTGGGCCTTGGCCCCATCTTGATTGGGAGGAAAAGATAATGGTGTTTGTCACAATCTGGCCCAGTATCCTTCATATAGACATGTCTACACCAGTTAAACTTGGTTCACATTTTTTAGAAGAACTGTTATTTAAATGAAAACTGAAATTCTGATTCACTACAGACCAGCCCACTCTGAGTCCTGCAAAATTTGATTCCCATCTTTTCTATTTTAACTTTCATTTTCACTGACAATGTGAACATCACTTATTCCCAGACCTAAATCTGTAGATTAAGATTTTTTAAACACATTACGCCCTCTGCCTATTTTCACTCCTCGTATTATAATGAAAATTTTGCTCTGATTCAGAATTTGAATCTTTCTTCCAACAGAAGGAGACAGATCATTTTTATTTGAAGACCCAATAAGACCTAACAGCTCTCCTTTCCAGTTTTTTTGGTCTCCTTGAAGGATATATCTGCACTTGGGGACAGATTTAGAAAAGTATTTAGAGAGTAGGATTGCAGCGAGGCTCCTAGTGGGATTTATAATACACCTAAGCAGGTTAGGTGCCTAAATCACACTAGGGACCCATCTGCATCTTTATGCATCTAAATATCTTTGAACATATGGTCTTTGGGGACCAAGTTAGTTAGGGTTTCATGATGGTGGCCATTTTATTAGATTCTATTAGATTCTATTAATAATAGACTTGATTTGTGAAAGGGCAATAGTTTTCTATTTTTCCAACACACCAAACCAATGGCCATTTTTGCACAGAAGGGATTTCACCAATCAATTATATGTTCTATTCTAAGGACTTGTCTACACCATTTTTCTATCCTTATAACTATAATGGTTTATAAACCAATATAGTGAAAATGGTACAATCCTCTAACGTAGACACAGTTATGTCAGTATAAAGTGCTTAGATTGGTATAACTTGTTCCTCAAAATACACAGGAACTGAAGTCTACTGAAGAAAACTGAGTTTTTCTATTCACTTCAATGCAGGATTTCATCATTACCATCTGAACAAGAACTCGAAATAAACCCATTAGACATGTACGGTTCACTTATTTTGAAAGAGAGGCATTTCTCCAAATTTTCACCTTTTCTTTCACAGTTCCACAAGACCTTTCAGCAACATATGTTTTGTGTTCTTGTTATCCAGGAAGACTTGAAAATCAGCACTAGTTGACGATTCACCTTGAGCAGTTTGAGCAGGCTTTACATGTCAGGATACAAACCCAAAATCATACCCACTAGGCCTAAGGCCTTGGGAATTATGCACCAAAACACTCTGGAAAATTCCACTTTAGGGGCCTAAATACCTTTTAACATTAGGCCCCGCATGTTCAGATTCATTCTGTTGTTTTAAGACATATAAAAAGCCACTGATACAGAGTGGGCCATATAATATAACTCTATCATCAGCCCAATTCAGCTTCAGAAATTTCGAGGCAAAACCAACGGGGATTTTTTAACTGAAATGTTGATGTCAGCTGCTTCACAAATTAGGCTGTGAACAATTTACTGTAATCTGCTGCATTAGAAATCATTTTAAGGCGGGAAGAGATGCTGGGCCAGATTCTCAGCTGCATCCAACTTCCACGGGGTAAAGCTGTGGAGCACAAGGGAGCCATTTGTGGATCCCAGATTCTGAAAACAGCTCTGTGCTGGCCCTTCAATAGAAGAGAGCAGCCTGGAGATGATCAACAAATTGGGGATTGCCAGAGCACAGCATACTTTAGCCATGCCCCCAATACACCATGGAGAGGCTGCAGAGAGGTGGAACAAGAAGTGGTTATGGCACTCTAGAGCCACTGAGGAGATCTGAGTTGCTTTTCCCTTGCTAAGCAAAGAGAACACAGTAGGGGTCAGGACTGAGTCAATTTTGTCCAGTTTAAAGTGAGAGAAATCTGATGTGTGTAGTACATGATCTATCTGTCTAAGACACATATCACCATGGTATCCATAGTAGAAAATAAGGGAACACACAAACTGTGGGTTAGCTCGAGATGCCCTTACTCACTCTAAGTAAAAATATCAAGGGAGAACACACTCAACCAATGAAATATCATTGTCCTCCTTCAAATCACACCTGAAACCTCTACTGTGCTGCGATGCCTATGACAGACTCAACAGTTGGTTAACAACTGATATACTGTGACCAGTGTTTATCATGCTGACCAGTATTACCTTATTTTTCTTCTGTTCCCCTAGTCTATTTGTTGTCTATAGCCTTTTACTTCAGTGATAAGCTCTTCATGGCAGGGATAGCTTTGTTAAATATTTACACGGTTCCTAGTACAGTGGACGCCTGGCCTTGTATACATTATCACAATAGAAATCATTGGTATTAATAATAATAATAATAATGAGGCCAAACTTTCACTGACTGATCATATCTCAAGAATAAAAGTATTTTTACCATCCTCTGCACACACCTGTTTTTGAAGAAATAATATATGCCTAAGGATTAAAACTTTAAATACTCCCAGTTATAGGCAAAATGGAGAAAATTGCAAGATACTTCTGCAGGTACAGAGGCAAAGAGGACAAACTGTTTCTGGGGGATAGTTACTCCTTCTCCTTTGTTTCTCAGGCTTTGAGAAGAACAACAAAGAAAAAAAATACAGCAATTCAGAAGTCATTGTAATGACCCCACACCTGCTAAGAAAGCCATGTCTTTCAGAACTTGAAGGTCTGGTCATAATGGGAAATTCCTAGCAAAATTTGGACCTTACTATAACACTAAGACAACGCTCTGAAATAACTGAACCTCATTAATTCTTCCTCCTTAGGACCTTAACAAAGTATTGAATGCCATCACAGAGTTCATCTTGGAACCTCAACTGTACATATCTCTCATCATTCTTTAGTATGAAAGATTCTTCGCTGGTAGGAAATTATTTAACCCAATAATGTAAGTGCCAAGTTCCTTGTTGTTCACAGCCAATCTTGCATTTTTTTCCACTCAGGGCATCATGTGGGTTTGATTTAATAAGTAGAAGAGTAAATTCTAAAAGGAGCCATCCCCAGATGGATTCAGTTCTGAATGGGTAAACTATACAAATACAATAATATATTGTATATAAAAAATAGCCAATACTCATTCAGTAGGCCCCAATGTGCAAGGTAGTAAATGCTAAATAGGCATAGGATCTTTCAGATGGACTGCAACATTGGACTTACTTGCACTACCTTGTAAATTATTATAGTCTGGAGAGGTGGGCAAATTTTCAAAGAAGGCTGATACAGGCAGTTATTTTCCCACTGTCATCACTAGAGGTACTTATTTTTGAAGTACCACCTATGGTCCTGGCTGGCCACTGTAGACAGTAGGAGGCTGCACCTGTGTGTGTTAGTGAATTTCATTATTGTGAATTTCACTGTCATTTAAAAATAATCTCCCTAAAAGTGGTGGAAAGAAAAAGAAATAATCACTGAGTGAGTGATAATGAGGTAATGAGGAACAATCGGAAGCTGTATGGCTTTACTTTTAGTTTTTCAGTGAAGTGTTATTTTTGTCTGAAGTTTGGAATGGGTTCTTCCAACGATTTGAGTTTTCTTTCTTTCTTCCAGATAGTTATTCTTTCGTATTTTCCTCATGTTGCTGGGGAATCAGTCTCGACTGGAGGAGACAAGGATTGAGGTCAAGTTACAACTTTTAAAAAGTTCAGTCTCTACCTCAGGGAAGAAGTAAGTATAAATCCAATGGTCCAGATAAATGCAGGAACACAGAGAAAGAAAACTCAGGTAAGTCCAAATTCTAACTCTATCCCAAATGGTTCAAAAGAAAAAGGATCACAATTATTCTGGCGAATACACCTAGTATTCTATACAGATTCCTGGTAGCCATTACCTTAGCCATTTATATCTATAGATCTGAAATAATGTTGGACTTATATTAAATAAGCACCTGCATGCTGCAGCAGAACTATTATTTTAAATATATTTTGTGGTCATTTTTCCTGTTTCATTTTTTGTTATTGGCAATGTTCTACACTTTTAAGTGGGCAAATTATATATTTTAAAGCTTTTTATATTGTAAATTATATTTTTAAATTATATTTTCAAAGCTTTTTTTAAACTAATCAACAGTAGTTCTTGCTTTTAAAATTAATGTATACAATATGACATTCTCAATTGGAAAAAAAATTAATCATACAGTGTAATGAAAGAGTTTTGTGAAGCTAAAACAATATAATTTAAAATAAAGTCAGTTTAATGTTCTGGAATATAATTTTGCTTTTGTTACAGTTGAAAAATGAAGGGTTTTTTATATACTGTATATCCCAAGATGATTTCAAAGTATTTTCACTTAGGAAAGCTAGCTGCTGCTATTACATATGAATTTTCAAAGCTTGCCAAGGCTTTGGAAGGAATGATGAAAATTACTATTGCACGACCTTCAGGTTTTCTTTGTTTCATAAAGGGCTAAGATAGCATTTTTGTCATTTTTCTTTCAGCTCAGGTCTTTCATCATAAATATCAAAGCATGCAATTATGCCTTCTCATATCCTACCATATTCTGCCTGTTTTCTATCCATGGTGATGGTGTTCTCTTTTAGGATATCTTTTTCTTTTGTTTTTCAAAAATCTGAAAGAAATCCCATGTTTTTATCTAGTGCCATAAATTGTTCATGAAATGGATGTTGCACTGATTAAAAAAAAAGAAGAGTTTATTAAAATTACTATTATTCTTTTATCCTAAGCAAAATCCCCAAGTAATGGCTGGGTGTCAAATCTACCAGATTCACAGTAGACTAATTTGGCCTATCAGTGGAATTTTATTATTAATGTTTATTATGGAAAAGAGACTGGTCTTAACCTCTGGTAGTTGTAAAATCTACCCTTTTAAGATTTGTACTAAATTATTCCTATTGTTCTATTTTACTTTTCATATGCAGTGTATTGTCCTGTCTTGTTCTGTAAGTTCATATGGAACACCCACAGCTCCCGTTGATTTGAATGTCCAGCATGCTTGAAAATTAGTCATTCTTATTTCTTGTAGAGCCAGAAATGTTTTTTTAAGTTGTGTTTATTAGCTTATTGCATTCTGTATATTTTGACATAGCACTAATGCTAATCAGAATTACAATCCTTAAATATCTTATTCATTTTTCCATGTGCCATTTTTATGACAACCAGGAAATTAAACACTAATGACATTTATTATACACAAAAGAATTAAAATTATGTTAACTGGACATTGAAAATAAATATAGATTTTTTCATAACTTAGTTGTAAAACAAAACTAAGAACTATTGTTAATGCTTGCAGATGGGTCTTTTTATTTTTGTTTTGTTTTTGTTGATTATGCTCAGATTTTTATCAAATTTACAGTGACACAAGGAATGCATTGTTTTCATCAATGTGAACTGTGCTGTCACATGAATGTGAACTTACTGGCTATGTCTTAAGTTAAATGTCAAGAGATGTACATTTTCCACATGGAAATAAAATTGATTTCAAGTTCCTGTTAACAGTAGTGGAGCAAAAAATCCCTACTGTATTGTTAAGACCAAAATAGAAGTGCCCCAGCATGTGTTAGTAAAAATGTATCTTCCTAAATAGTAGCAGTATTATATATAGTAACACCTGACGTGGAGAAATTATTTTTAAACTGATTGTTGGAACTAACAAAACTTAATTGTTCTGTAGGCAAGATTTGCTGATGGTAGATTGTAATAAAATGTATAAAACTCTAGATAAAAAGGTTTAATCAATTTCATTAAGAGAATATGTAAGCATTTTCACCCTTCTAATAAAAAGAATACAGGAAGAAGATTAAGCACAAGGGACAGGCCTTTTGAGCTACAGTCTATCTTCTGAAAAGCCCCTCCACCCCCCAGCATATAAATGCCACCAGTAAAATCCAAAGCATAGTGGTTATGCGTATCAATGCTGCAGGAGAAAGGAACATGACACTCACCATAAGAGAATTCATTAATTCTTAAGACTTTTAAAATATTAATAGGACTTTCAAACAAGCTTGTTCATTTATGCAGAGCATCCGTTCTCTTCATTCTGAAGTTGAGATAAGTTTAGATTCTTAAGATTGCCGTGTTTCTCCCACCCCTCCCCCCGAAACATTCCCAGCTTCTTTATTTTCCCACATTGTATGATAAATGCACTCAGAAATTATTGAACATAAAAAATAACATGTGATGATAAAGTATCTGAAAGTTCTGAACAAAGCAGCTGCATGAAAGGATTTTCAGGGTCTGTAGCAACTCATAGAAGGTTTTTGGCCTCTGTCTTTCTGAAATCCATTTGAAGCAATTTGGCTCCCACAATGTTTTCTTGTATCAGCCAAAAACTGCATTTAAAATGTTAAACCTCAGTAATAAAGGCATCCTATACTGAATAGCATTTTAAGATGTATTTTGTTCTCCATCCATAAAGCTTAGGCTGCAGATCATTTTCAACTATAGTCAGAAGAATGGCCCAGGCTAAATTTCCTTTTAATCCATTTTTGCATTCTTTATACTTACCAGAGAATGGCAATAACTGTGTTACTTTTACAGATTATAAACCTACTTCTGGCAAATCAGTCCATATATCATCCAGACTTGAAGCTGAAGTTATGTTTCTAACTAATAAAAGTTTGGGTTTGCCTTAGTTATGAAAACCATAAAAATTAATGAAAAAGTACCCAAACTAAAAGTCTAATCAAGGATGTCATGTGGCATAGCTGATGATATCCAAAGAAGAAGGTGGTTTGGGCAGTGGCATACCGAGGGTCTCCAGCGCCCGGGGGCCAATACTTGTATTTGAGCCCCCCGTCAGCAGCAGAGGTGGCAGCACCCTGCAGGGGGTGTGTTTGTGGGCCCATTTCCCACACTGTCCCACTTCCCCCTCAGCTGTGGGGGCGACAGGTGCAGCGGGGAGCAGGAGTGATGTGCAGTTACCCCCAGACTTCCCAGCAGAAGCAAGGGTATGGCTGCCTGGCCCCTGCGGCTCCCTCATTGCACCCAGTGTGGGGGCGGAAGAGCCGGGAGGCAGAGGCGCCGGGTTGACATGGCCACCAGAGTTGTCAGCAGGAGGTGGCTCCTCCGAGGAGGGCCCAGCCGGCACCCCCCTAGGCCAGCGCCTGGGGACATGGCCCCCCACTCAGTACACCACTGGGTTGGGAGTTTAAGAATCCAAAGGTTTAAGGATGAAAAGGTTTAATCCACACAGAGTGTAAATAAAACTAGGCCCACATTTTTCAGAAGAGCCTAGTGACTTTGAGTGCCTCAGTTTTTGGATGCCCCACTTGCAACACCTTAAAGTTGTTTGATTTTCAGTGGGTGGGTGCTCAGCATTTCTGAAAAATGAGGCCCCACCAAGTTGTCTAAAACTAGGCATCCAAAAACTTAAGCAACAAAAATCACTAGTTGTTTCTGAAATTGTTTCCTTTTATTTGAGTTTGTTCTTTAACTTGTTGAGTTTATTTAGGGCACCTCTGTTATGGGCAGATGTTTGCTCTTGTTTAAATCAGGACAGATTGAAGAGTGCTGAAGTCCTGCCTGAGTGCAGGGGACTGCTCTAGAAGACCTCTCAGGGCCCTTCCAATCCTATGATTCTATAATTCTATGATTACATCTATAGCAGAGTAGGCTCCCAAGGAAACCCCATTCATATGGATCTTTAAATCTGGACAAATAAGTGATAAATGTGCTATAGGGAACAATCCTTCATCCACGGAGGGATATTATCAATAATCCAGTAGGTCTTTTTCCACCTTCAACTTCTGTGATTCTTTTCTGTCTCCAGCAGCCACTAGTGACATGCTTCCTTCTGAGTTCATGAATATATTTGCAAGAGTATGAGTTTATTGTTATTTATTATTTGTACTGTGGTAGTGTCCAAAGGTCTTCATCAGAATCCTACATTGAGCAAGACTGTTTACTAACTCACAGGAAGAGATAGGACAGTGACAAGCTATTCGTTAGCTAGCTCCTTTCCCTAATAGAAAAAAGTAGGATTGACCAATAGCAGTATGTCTACAGGAAAGACAAATATTATTGGCTAATTGAGGATCACTGTGCTCATACATCTGAGTCAGGTCTACTAAGCATGATCCTTTGCAATGTGGCTTTGGCAGTAAAGGCCAAAACTGTGTACAATCCTGTATAATCATATCTTCCAGAAAAGTACACACTATAGAATGAATATTTTGTATATATCCTTAATTTCCCTAACAATAGCATTCCTCAATGTGTTTTAGAGAATGCTTCAAAACAGGTGCATCACTTGATGACAAAAATATCTGGATATCATTTATGTTTCAAGTAGAATGATTTCAAACATCTTCTCCAGGATATTTAAAAGCATCACCAATACCAAGAGGAGGCTTCTGCTGTTTTTCTAGCTCATGTTGTTCCTAATCAGCTCTCAAATCAGTTTCAGATTTCCATAATTGTGTCTTTAAAAAGTGGTTTAAAGATGAAATTCCCGCAACAGACATAAGAAAGATTCTACTGTTAAGGGAAATAAAAAAAAATCTATGTAAAAATTAATTAAGGATCTGACTTAACCCACAAAAAAGGAAATTCCTAGTTAATCATGGAGTTGTCTTCTATGAACATGACCTCAGGACAAATGTCTCTTACTTCATCCTTAGCTCACCCTAAGTGAACCTAGACTATTTCAACTCATATGCAGAGTAATAAAACTGTTGGGAAGGGGTGTTCGCCTATGGTGGAAAACTGTGTTCTACAGTATTTAGACACAACTGGGCAATTTAAGATTGAAGAAAGAAAATTAAAGATCCATGTGAGGCCATCTGAAAGAGTCTATCCTTAACCCTTCATTTCTTTGATTTGGTGATTTTAAGAGAGATAATTAATACTACTTATTTAGGGTCAGACTTACACTGCTATGCATGAATATAAGATCCCCCCCTCCATCAACATTCCTGGGTCTGGTGCATAGCGATAAGCAGGCACTTCACACGTTACTCCCTGACTGAGCAAGTAAGATGAGATGGTGGACCCTGTGTTCCTCTCTCCAGTCCAAGTAGACAGACTTATGTTAGTGGGCTCAAACTAGTGCACTAAAAATAGCAGTGTGAATATTTCAGTTACAGAAGCTGCAGACATATTCTAGGCACTATACTTAGGCTTCAAGGTGATACAGTGTATTGATTTAACACATCTTGAGACCTAATAATCAAGTACATGTTTTTATGATTGGCTGTTGTTGCCTAGTGTCTAGCTGCCTAAGAATGCTTAGTTGACTAAGGTCATCTATAGCCTATATATAATCTACACAATTAATAAAAATGTTAATGCTAATTAGAGTGTCAATCTGCTTTCAAATCATATAGATCTCCTAATTTAATCTGAAATTTTCAAGATGAAATTAATCTGAAATAAGATTTTTTTTTAAATTATATAAATGTACTAGTATCAACCAGTCTAGAATATCACTTTTCTACTTTATGTCAAGCAACATTTTAATATTAACATTCTGTTAGTGACAGGATAATGAACAGAACATAAGAATGGCCATACTGGGTCAGACCAATGGTCTGTTCCTATCTTCTGACATTGGCCAATACCAGTTGCTTCAGAGGGAATTAATAAGTGACCCATCAGTATCACAATCAGGTCATTTTTGCACAGTTCTCCATGGACAAAGATCTGTATCAATTATTACCATCTAGCATAATGATAAAAAAACTATAGCTGAGTCTCAGATGTATGGAACGTATTACTGCATAAAAATCCGCTTTTATGCTTGCATATGAGATATTTTGAGCAGCACATTCATGTCAGAGGTTAATCTGTCTCAAAGTGGTTATTAGACAAATGATCGTAATATTTTGTACTGTATGCATTCAGTCCAAATCATTTCTATTGCTGATGTAGTAAAAATAATGCATATCAGTTTAACAGCTTTAAAGATAAGAAACGCACAGTCTCGCATTGTGACTTAGCAGTGGTGCCATTTCAGAGACTTGGTTTCAGTGCGTGGATCCATGACTCTCCCTCTCTGTGCCTGCAGAGGCTAGCAATGATTGTACAGACAGAATGTTCATGCTGTAGGAGAGTAACTGTTTCATATTTTCTTGCCAAGACCTAGATATGAAGAAAGTTAGACTTTAACACACAGTAAGGGCTTTTGCCATTTGGAAAAAAAAAAAGGAATTTGTTATTTAACTTAAATTAATCCAGTAATTTTTTAACTCAGTTTAAATTTGGTTTAAATTAGCTAAAGTGTGTAATGTTAGGGGGTTTTACCTGTGTATCTAGTTCAATTTGAAATTGAGTCAGTGCAAATTTTCAAATATACGCAAGGACATAAAACTATTTAAAGGTACGGCTTCCTACTTTAAATCTGGCAGAATCAAGCAGCTGCAGTCCTAAGGGGGCCATTTTGGTGCTCCTTGCTGGTATGTATTCCTATCTGTTATGTTGAATTCCTTTTAATTGCTTGTATTCAGAGAGAGAAATCAGCACAGGATCACAGAGAGATGAACACAGGGACTGTCTTTATTGAACTAACACTAAAATCAGCCAGAACTGGCTGAGCTATCCCTTAATAGTCTAAATCTATTGCTATGGCAACAAGCTAAGCTCTGTTGCTACAGCAACCTAAGCAATTAGGCAAGACACAACATACACAACATATTCCTCTCCCCTTAATGAAAAGGACCATTTAACAATCACTAAACTAGGGAATGAGGGTAGACTGATTCATTTCCCAGCTAAACCCTGGGGATTATTCTGCCTCGTAATGTGGGTTTGCCCTAGCTAAAGTTCCAGCCATTGAGAAGGCCTTCCCTCCCTAGGTGGATTACAGCGGACTTCTGGTGTTCTTGCACCAGTAGGTGTTATTGGTGTGGGTCTAATGATGGGCTCAGGACTCATAGCTTGAACAGGTGAGCATGTTGTATCTGCTCAAATTGGGGAGGAGGCTGTATCTGCTGCAGAGGTGGATGGAGAAGGGGAGTCAGGAATGGGTGACACTTGACTCGATGATATCTCACCTGTAATGGTGAGGTCAGGCAGTTCAGCTGGAGATGTGTCCTTGGGACATGTATGACCTGGCAACAACTGATCTACATGCCACCACCAGGTGAGATCATCTGCAGTCTGGACAGTGTAGAAAACAGATCCTGTTTAGGTGATGACTAGGAGGGTCCATTTAGCTCCACAAGCATAGTTCCGAGCTAGAACAGGCTGTCCAGGACTAAAGGTTCAGTCTTTTGCTCTGTGTGCACATCTGATGACTTGGTTTTGCTGTTTATGTTGCACAACTTGTCATGCTTTGGAGAGTTTCAGCAGATCAAAGCAAGTGTGCAGCTGTCGTCCCATCATTAGAAAGGCCAGGGGCGCTTTGGTCGTAGCATGAGGTGTGTTTCTGTAGGATAGTAAGAAGGTGTCCATACATTTTTGAATGGACGAATGGCCCCTTGCAGATATTGAAGCCTATTTCATGGTCTGCACAAACCTTTCAGCTAACCTATTGGTGGATGGATGATACAGTACTGAAATGATGTGACGTATCCCATTTGCTCTCAAAAAATTTTCAAACTCCTGGGAGATGAACTGTGGTCCGTTGTCGCTCACAAGTTGTTCTGGCAGGCCGAAACGACTAAAGATTTCATGCAGTTTCTGGTTAGTACTTTCAGAAACTTCAGAAACTTCTCATTTCAGAAACTTCTGGCCATTTAGAATGGACGTCTACAACAACCAGGAACATGCTTCCTTGAAATGGGCCAGTAAAATCAACATGAATACGCTGCCACGGGTTTTCAGGCCAGTCCCATGGGTTCAGGGATGTCAACTGAGGTGCATTCCTCACATTCTGACATGAAGTTCAAGCTCTTCCCTTCTCTTCAATGGCACTGTCCAGGCCAGACCACGAAAAGTAGCTTTGTACAATTTCTTTCATGCACACTACTCCACAGTGACCTGAACGTAGCTGTTCTAACATCTGTGATCTCAGAAGTGGTGAAATAATGATGTGCATCCCCCACAATAAGCAACCAGAATGATTTGATAACTCCATTCTCTTGGACATATAGGGAAGAAGGTTGGGTGAGACCTGAGAGTCCTGTAGAGATGTTCCATGCATCACTAGGTCCATAACTTGGGACAGTACCGGATCAATGTGAGTTCCTTCTTTACCTCAGTAGCAGTGATGGTGTGTTCTTTACCTGTTCAAAGTAAAAGATTTCTTTCTTGCCAACATCTTGATGTTTAACTGATAAAGGCAGCCTGGAGAAATTATCTGCATTGCAGTGCAGAGTGGATTTCTGATATTTGATCTCATATATGTGCGCAGAAAGGAACAATGCCCATCATTGCATACGATTAGCAGTCAATGGTGAAATGCCTGTGTGTGGTCCAAAAATTGCTGTTAGAGGTCAATGGTCAGTGAGAACTGTGAACTTCCATCCAAACAGGTACCGGTGAAATTTCCAAATTCCAAAAACAATTCCCAGTGCTTCATGTTCAATTTGGGCATAGATCATTTCTGCTTTGCTTAAGATGCATGAGGCAAAAGTAATGATTCTCTCCCCTCCCAAAGGCATAATGGGTAATACAACCACTCCCACTCTATAAAAGGAGGCATCACAGGCCAACTGTAGAAGTAAGGACAGAACAAAATGCATTAGATCCTCTGAATTTCGTAATGTGCTTTCAGTTTTGTTAAATGCAACATCACAGGCTTCAGTCCACTTCCAGACCTTGTTCTGGCCAAGTAGTTCATGTAGTGGTCTTAGTAGTGTTGCTAACTATGGAATAAACTTTTCATAATTGTTCAATAGCCCTAAAAAAGAGTGAAATTGGCTTATGTTTTGAGGAGGTGGAGCTTCCACAATAGCCTTCACTTTTGCAGGAGCTTTGCAAGACAAGTAGCATCTATGATATATCCCAGATATTCAACAGAGGACTTGAAGAATTCACATTTGTCTCTGAGGACTCATAGGCCATACTCTTCCAGTCTTTGTAGGGCAGCCTCCAAGTTCTTAAAGTGATCCTCCTCATTCCTGCCAGTTATCAGGATGTTGTTAAGCTAGCACTGGACTCTGGCAAGTCACTCAAGATCTGGTCCATAGCCCTGTCAAACAAAGTGGGGACAGACATTATTCCAAAGGGCAAGCAACAGTATCGGAACAGCCCTTTATGTGTCACGATAGTCAACAGTTCTTGGGACTTCTCATCAACATGCATCTGTAAATATGCCTGACTCAGATCAATCTTGCTGAATTTTTGTCCACCAGCCAAGCCAGCAAAGAGGTCATCGATGCAGGGAAGAGAGTATTGCTCTGCACAAACACCATGTTAACAGTGACCTTAAAATCCCCACAAATCCAATTGGATCCATCTTTCTTTAATACTGGAATAATTAGGGTTGCCCATTGGCTGTGGGTAACTGGTACTAGGACTCCATTTTTGACCAGGCGCTCTAGATCTGCTTCAACCTTTGGCCTGATGGCATATGGCACAGTTCTGACTTGAGGCAGGCTGTATTAGTGAAACAAATTATATAGCTTTTTCCTTGGCTTTATTTGGTTGGATATAAAGCTTATGAGGCAAGCAAAGGCCTATGGATTTTTCCACTCAAGCCAACACACGAGTTGTTTTGCAAACCCGTTCCAAGAAAAAAACCTGTAATATAAGATACCATTATCAGGACCAGTGTCCATCCTGAGGACTAAGATAAGCTAAAGGGGGCCCACAGTCTTGGACAAAACAACCACTTTGCGCATACTCCTATATATTTCTAAGAAGTTACTCGAAAAACAAAACCCCAGACAAAGAAAACTGTACTGCGCATTCCCTCACACACCCCAATGTATGGAAATTCTATTATCTAAGGTATAACCCAATCATGTTATATAGAATATAGTAGTATTATCATGTATGAATATTCATGTACTTTTAAATGTATATAAGGTGGAGCCCCAGTATATTCGGGGCTCAGCCTTTGGAAAAGATTCCGCTGAGTCTGTCGACAATAAACAGCTGTTTTCCTCACTTCGGTGTCCATCTCGTTACGTGAGCCAGAAATCTTGCTACAGACTTTCAGACATTTTGGCTGACTGTCAGGCTTAATGTTTTATTTTACAATGATTCCCTTCATACTTCCCAGGTCCTTTCCATAAACAGCAGCATGTTTGATAATACAGTTGTCAGACCTGTTCCTTCTTTAGCCATCCTATGCACTTCTGCCCAGTCCAGCTGATCTTCCTAAGCCATGACCTTCCCATTAAGGATGGGTAATTACTTTCCACCACAAACAGAGGCAATTTAGAAGTCTGTCCATTGAGCTCCACCTTAACATCAGTAGTGTCCAACCTGGGTACAGCTTCCCCAGTGTACGTCTTCAGAACAATTTTTGTTGGCTTAAGCGGGAGATGTTTTGACTTCTCCTTACACACACTGTCTGAGACCAGCAAAATTGATGTGCCAGTGTCCAATTCTATGCATACAAGTTTACCTTGCAACATTGGGGTTACCCAGTATTCATGTGAGCCAACTGCCATGAACAGGACATGGAGTGGCATTTCTTCTTCTGACTGGGTATCACTTTGATTATCCTGAGTCCGCTTTACCGTGTGCAGATTTTCCTTTTTGGCCTGCCAGACAGCAGACTTCTTTTTCTCTGGTTTGCCTGTTCTGTTTAACTCTTTCTTTTGTTTGCAGGCACGCTCAGTGTGTCCCTTTTTGCCACATTGTTGACACACTAGGTCTTTACACCAGCATTCCAATGCATGATGATGCAGCTTTCCAAGCAGTAACATTCCTGGCTCCCCACTATCTTGTATATAGGTTCCTGTGATACCTTATGTACTCTGGTGAATGCACTGAGCTTTTGGGCTTCCTTTGTGGGCAGCTCCATAGAGATTGCAATTTTATTGGCTTTCTGCCCAGTGAACTGAGCCTCTGTCAATAGGCATTTTTGTATTGCTTCATTGTGCAGACCACACACTAACCTATCACAGAGGTGTCATTTAACACATAATTAAATTCATGGTGCTCAGCAAGCTTCTTCAGAGCTGCTACTAATTGTACAATTGTTTCACCTTCTTCTTGATTCTTTTTGTGGAACCTAAATCTCTGCAATTACCAGTGGTTTTGAAGAAAAATGTGCCTCCAGGATTTTCACAATGTCATTGTAAGATTTTGTCTCTGGCTTACAAGGGTATACTAAGCAGTGCAGTAAAGTATAAAGTAAAGTATAGGTTTTAGCTCCTATAACACTTAAGAGAATGGGCACCTTCTTTGCATCTGTAATTTCATTTGCAATAACAAAAGGCTGAAAATGCTCAGTATATGAGTTCCAATTCTCTAGAGTCTCATCAAAATGTCCCAGGGACCCCATAAATGTAGCCATTGCTTCCCCTCTTTTTTCCCCTTTCTTTCTCGTCCTTTAGTGTCTTTTATTCATGTGTGTTGGGGTTGTTCACACACAATTCCTGGTGATTTCCATTCCCCAGCACTGCTTTGTTCCTGTCTGCTTCACTTCCCTCAGAACAAAGCAGAGCCTGTTTTAGTTTCAGTTTGAACCATCGGTGTAAACAGCCCAGCCCCCAAAACAGCAAAAAGATTTTTTCTTACCTTGACTTTTACTTTTTTCGCCAGTGCAGCACAGGTCGATCCCATCCTCTGTCACTCCTTTTGTTACATTGAATTCCTTTTAATGGCTTGTATTAAAGCAGCACAAGATCACTGAGGGATCACAGAGGGATGCAGCACAGAACCTTTTTATTGAACTAACACCAAAACCAGCCAGGACTGGCTGAACTATCCCCTAATAGTCTAACTCTATTGCCATGGCAACAAGCTAAGCTCTGTTGCTATGGCAACCCAGGCAATTAGGCAACACACAAAATACACAACACTACCTACCTTAGTTTTCCCTTTACATTTTCCCTTGGATTTTCCTTTTTAAACCCTGACTCATGACAGCAGTTAAGTGTGTTTAACTTAAAGCACATTAATAGTCCTCTTTTTATTTAGCAACACACTTGAGCATGTGCTTAACTTAAAGGATTTCGTATCAATTCTAAAACATAATTTCTCAGATCAAATTCCAAAACTTCAGGTAATCCTAACACATGACCATTGCATTCTTTGGCATTATTTTCCAGTAACACAACTAATATTTTTTAAGTCTCTTGAGTTGAGGTCTTAAAGCTCTCATCCTATATTTAACATTAAGCAGTACCACATTCCTGTTTCTTTATTCATTTACCAACATATTCTGATTTCTCTTTATTTGCCTGTTAGTTTCTGACTCTGTGGGGTACACTCAGTTTATATTTTCAGGTTTTTCTCTGCAGCCTGGAGGGCTACAAACTTATTTTAAAAAATTAAAATTAAGAATTTCATATAATCAGTTGCATACAGGAGCTAGGGATTAAATAAACAAAATGAAAAAGTTGCAAAAATTGTGATAAAATCATGAAATTTGGCAACACTGTACAAATTCCTTTTGCTACTTAGATTTGAATTTCTCTTTAATATTTCCATAGCATGCAACAGCTTCTTTTAATTTATAAATGTATTTGTAATGTGTACCTGACTGGACAACATCCAAGTCTGTGAGCATGACAGTTTTACTTTTGGTACTTGAATTCAGCACCAGCATGCCATCTCTGTGAAATGAGTTGTAAGTGGTAGATGCCGTATCCTATTGGATGCATTTCAACTTCATTGACTGGCAGGAAAAAGCACAACAAGAAAAATCAGATTAAAATAACTGATAACTACTGTATTGTGTTTGAGTAAAATGGCTGCTACATTTCATCCAGGACTTGCTTTCTGAGCTTAATATTTCATTTGGAGCTCAATTGTAAGGTATTTACAAAGAAATCAGAAATCCTAGAGGGGGAAAAGCTAAAAATAAATAAATACAGTATTCAGATAACATAAAGTGAGGAAGTTAATCTCCAGCCTCTGTGAGCGGCATTGTAGCACAAGTGAACTTCACCATTACAGTTCTTATTTACAAAATGGAATTACTGTAATTCTACTTGAGTAACCTTTAAATGTGATTTCTGTTGCCTACGTTGGGTACCATAGTTCTGTGCTTTTTGTGCGATACTCAAACATTAGGAGTATTGAATGTTAACATCCATTATTACTCTATAGTTGAACTATTGCACATATAGTCTCCTAGAACAGGGATCATTTTATAGCATTATGCTTTAGATAAAACTAAAATGTTGGGGTAGGCTAATATGTAATATCTGTAAGACTATGTTAACATGGAACTTCAAGGAATATGTGAAATGCTGTGTAATATTTTGCATGTTGAAAATATGTTAGTCACTTATGGCTAGATTGTCCCTCTTCCTAACTCAGCAGTGCAGGACAGCAATCCCCATCCCTCTTTCTTCCCTGTGTGGCTAAATAAGGACTGATCAAATTCTGACTTCCATTGATTTGTTATTCCCCTCTCTGAGCAAATCAGTTGGGAAGGGCAAAAGAGGGGTGGGAATCATGGGGGGCTAATCCCACACTTGATAGTCAGACTAACCAGTCCGATATATGAAGGAGAATAAGCTGCATCCCAACAAGTGAAATAGCTTGCTCCCATGTAAAGTTGCTTACCCATGTAACACTTAACAAAGTGGTATATATGTGTCAAAGGAGTTCAAGTTCTTGTTTAGTCTCTCATCCTGGCCCCACTGAAGTCAATGGCAAAGCTCTCATTGACTTCAAAGGGGCAGGATTTTACCTCAGGCCTGGTAAAGCAGGGAGTGTTATTTTTTACGACTGCAGCAAACATATTTTTGGCACTTGACAATTAATGTGAATATTCCCAGTGACCACGTACTGGAAAGTACTAGTTCTGTATTTTGTAATTTTTACAAAAACATTTGATTGACTGTAGGATGCTGATTAGAGAAGATAAGACTATGATGCTCTCAAGGATAAGTCACTTAACTTAGATGTATGACTGTTTAACAAGAAGAACACACAAATTTGTTGTACAAGGCAAGAAATCTGGCTTGGCTGAAATAGACTATGATGTCCGCCAAAGCTCAATATTCAGACTATGTTTATTGAATTTATTTGTCAATGATTTATTCCTAGTTTGTGTAAAATCTGTTTTACAGCTATATAGATGATGCAATGTTACAACATAGTTCTAATTCATTGACCATAGTAGAGAAGGATTCTGATAATTTACAGTGATGGCTTTAGAAAAGAGAAAAGAAAAGAAAATAACTTCCTCTAAGGAGCAAAAAAACCACTAGCTATTAATTTCTAAACAAACCCCAACAATGGGCCACTTCTGCAGTCCTTACAGAGGCAAAAACTCCTGTTGAAAGAAATGACTGAGCAGTGGCTTCAGAAATGGGCCAAAACATTTGAAATGTTAATTAGAAGCAGGTATAGAGATTTAAGGGGACTGAACTTTACTGAATATGTTGTACTTAGGTAGTGGATAAAGCAACAAACAAAAAATCAGAAATCAGAGAAAAGGTTGTTTAAACTTAGAAACAAGACATGACTGAAAACCAGATTTTTATATCAGAATAGAGTTACGTAGATTTGTTTTATGTTAATACTATCGACAAATAAAATCCAATCTGCCTTTAGGCAAATTTGCAGATTTGTAACTCAACCGACTATAAGAATACATCACTTCAGCTTTTATATAAATAAGCCAACTTGCTTCCTCCTGAGTGAGGTTGGAACTATGCAAATGTATTTTAGTGGATTAAATAATGTTTGGAGAGGCCACTGGTTATATGAAAACAATGAGGTTTTTTAGATTTCAATTTAATATTCTGAGCCTAAGAGTAAGAAATCACATTGATTCTTTTACCCTAGAGTCAATGCAACAATAGGTGAAAGGGCATTTAATATCTTAGCAGTAAGCATTTCAAACAGACATCCAAAGGTGGTAAGAACTTAAGTAGGCTTGGGTAAATTTAAATGTGACAATTGAATATTTTAAATCATTCACAAGGTGTAATTGTGAATAAATTATATAGTTTGCGCTAAGAATAATATGATTTTACAGTGCCTTCTGCATAAAACTATGCCAGATGTGTGTTATGGGTGAAGGAGGGGGCAAACATCTTGCTGCAAAATTCATTTGAGATATAACATGAACCACTGTACATTAATGGAGCTTTTATTATACTGTATTCAGATGTTTTCACAAAACAGAATGCATGAGTACTGTATTCACACATCTGTATGAGCAGGTGGTACAGCTCTTTCTTTTGTATTAGGCTTCTCTGTTTTTAACTTTTGTATTTTAATATGGACATTTAAAAAATCTAAAAGTAATGAATGGGATGGTTCAGATGTATGAGAATGAGGTACAAAACATTTCTTTCCCAAAATAAGTATTCAAATCCAGTCCAAGTCCTTTACTATCAGATTTTTGGGGGAAAGAGGTGTCTGTGATTTAGTTCCATTTCTACTGGACAGATATCTAATATTATAAAAACACAGTATTATATTTGTTTCCATTTTTGATAGTGATAGCAGGATACCATAGACACTGAAAACATATTTAACCAATAGCTTAACCTAGTACACGTATTCCAAGTACGTACTTGCACTTGTAGTAGGCTAGTAATAAAAATAAAACAATACAAGTTTATTTAGAAAAATAGCCACCTTATCCTCTGATAGGTTTCAACCCCAGAAAGAGCAGAGAAACGGGCTTTAACCCCAGTCAGAGGATCACAGAAATGCAGAGCTGGAAGGGACGTGAGAGATCATTAAATCCAGCCCCCTGCACTGGGGCAGGACCAAGTAAACCTAGACCATCCTTGTCCAACCTGTTCTTAAAAACCTCCGGCAATGGGGATTTCACAACCTCCCTTGGAAGCCTATTCCAGAATTTAACTACCTTACTGCCATTAGAAAGTTTTTTCTACTATCTAACCAAAATCTCCCTTGCTACAGACTAAGCCCATTACTTCTTGTCCTACTTTCAGTGGAGACTGAGAACTGATCACCATCCTCATTATAACAGCCCTTAATGTATTGAAGAGGTTATTAGGTCCCTCCTCAGTTGTCTTTTCTCAAGACTAAATATGCTGGGTTTTTTTTAACCTTTCCTCATAGGTCAGATTTTCTAAACCTTTTTTCATTTTTGTTGCTCTCCTCTGGACTCTCTCCAATTTGTCCACATCTTTCTTAAAGTGTGGCACTCATAACTGGACATGGTACTCCATATGAGGCCTCACCAGTGCTGAGTAAAGTGGAACAGTTACCTCCCGTTGCTTACATAGGACACTCCTGTGAATACATCCCACAGTGATATTAGTCTTTTTTGCAATGACATTATATTCTTGACTCATATTCAATTTGTGAGCCATTACAGCCCACAGATCCTTTTCATCAGTATTGCTGACTAGCCAATTATTCCCCATTTTGTAGTTCTGCATTTGGTTTTTCCTTCTGATCTGGCATTTGTATATATTGAATTTTGTCTTGTTGATTTCAGACCAATTCTCCTATATGTCAAGGTCATTTTGAATTCTAATTCTGTCATCCAAAGTGCTTGGAACCCCTCCAAGCTTGGTGTCCTGACCAAATGTTATAAATATACTTTCTACTACATTATCCAAATCATTAATGAAAATATTGAATAGTGCAGAACCATCCCAGTTTGACAGCAAATCTTTGATAACTACTTTTTCAGTGTATTCTTTCAACCAGTTTTACACTCACCTTAACGATATTTTATCTAGACCACATTTCCTGCTTATGAGAATGTCATGTGGGACTGTGTCAAAAATCTTACTAATATCAAGACATATCATATATACTGCTTCCATCCTATTCACTAGGCCAAAGAAGGAATTTATGTTGTGGTGTGGCAGGTTTTGTTCTCAACAAATCCATGCTGGCTATTCCTTAGATAACCTTATTCTCCGATAGGTGCTTACAAACTGATTGTTCAGTTATTTTTTCCAGTAGCTTTCCACATATCAAAGTTAGGCTGACTATTCTATAATTCACTGGGTCCTCTTTGTTCTCCTTTTTAAAGGCAGCTACTACGTTTGCCCTTCTCCAGTCCTCTGGGACCTCATCCATCTTCCATGGATTCTTGAAGATAATTGCTAATCATTCCAAGATTGCTTCAGCTAGTTTCTTAAGTACCAAAGGATGAATTTCATCAGGCTCTGCTGACTTGAATACATCTAACTTTTTAATACATTCTTTAACCTGTTCTGACTTGTGTTTCTGTCCTCTAAACAGTAAACACTTGTATTTCATCATAAATGAAAATGAAAAATAAAATGAAAATATAAACACTTTTATTTCATCATAAATGAAAATGAAAAATAAAATGAAAATATAAATAACATTCTTGTAACACATAGAAATAGATTAAATAATTATCATTCTAGAAACTCAGATTCCAGAGTTTTGCCATTGACTTTTGCCATTGCCATTCGGTGGGACAAAAATTTTGCCCTCACTCTTCATACTATACTTTCATGCATGTGAAATTGATACATCCATTCCCTTAAAATTTTTGGCAGTGTGACTACTAATTTTCACTCCATATACATAAAATTGTAGAATATTAGGGTTGGAAGAGACCTCAGGAGGTGATCTATTCTAGTCCAAACCCCTGCTCAGAGCAGGACAAATCCGAACTAAATCATTCCAGTCAGGGATTTATCAAGCCAGGCCTTAAAGACCTCTAAGGATGGAGATTCCAGCATCTTCCTAGGTAACCCATTCCAGTGCTACACCACCCTTCCAGTGAAAATGCTTTTCCTAATATCAAACCTAGACCTCCCCCCACTGCAACTTGAGTTGATTGTTTCTTTTTCTATCATCTGCCACCACTGAGAACAGCCTAGCTTCATCCTCCCTTCAGGTAGCAGAAGGCCACTATCAAATCCCCCCTCACTTTTCTTTTCTGCAGACTAAACAAGCCTAGTTCCCTCAGCCTCTTCTCATAAATCATGTGCTCCAGCCCTCTAATTATTTTTGTTGCCCTCCACCAGACTCTCCAATTTGTCCACATTTCTCCTGTACTGGGGGTCCAAAACTGGACACAATACTCCAAATGTGGCCTCACCAATGCCAAATAGAGGGAAATAATCACTTCCGCTGTTCTGCTGGCAGTGCTCCTACTAATGCAGCCCAATATGCCATTAGCCTTCTGGGCAATAAGGGCTGTTTTCTCATATCCAGCTTCTTGTCTGACGTAACTCTCAGGTCTTTTTCTGCAGAACTACTTGCCTAGCCATTCGGTCTTCAGTCTGTAACAGTGCATGGGATTCTTCCTTCGTAAGTGCAGGACTCTTCACTTCTCCTTGTCGAACCTCATCAGATTTACACTTTACCAATAAGATATACACTTTACATACACTTTACATCAGGTATACACTTTACCAATGTCAAAGGAATTATGTAATCATTACTAATACTATGCCACTAAATACTCAAATTCTGAGCTGATTGACACACAGGGCAAGAATTTGGCCACTAGAGTTGGAGCCATGAAAAATAATAATCAGTTAATCAATTCCTTCTTGGCTTCTGTTGTCCAGTGTAGCCATAGAACTTGAAACTCCATCTAGAAAGGAAAAGCATTTAGTTACACCCAGCAGAAATATAATAAAACTTAATTTTATTGAAGAAAAAAGCATTTCATTTTACTTCCAGATATTTAGCAGAACCCATCTCTGGGACATACAAAGTACTGGGTCACTTGACTGGAGAACCTGAAAAGATCTGAGCTATTATCAGCTTTCATTTTCTAAAAATAGTAAGTTTGGAGACATTTCCTTTCTAAAGATTGCCTTAAAAATATGAATTAATCACTATAGTTGAAGGTTTGCTTCTGATTGTCCTCAGATATTAGTATTAAATATTTATATTAGGGTAGTGCCTGAAGGTACCACTAAAGATCAGGGATCCATTGTGCTAGGTGCTGTGAAAACATATATAGAGATACCTTGTGATAGGGTCCTAGGCAAAGGAAAGCTGAGCCAGCCCTCTGTCATGTGAGCTCAATTAAGAAAAGAGAAATGGAGTCAGCTGAGTAAGCCTGCACTTAGTGGGCCAATAGGGAGCAGCTGCTGGGCTGGTTAGCCAGGGGCTATAAAAAGCTCACAGAAAGGCAGTGCTGGTGGGGTGGGGGGGAAAAAAAAAAGTGAGAAGCCACAGAGCAGGGAGGAGGACTGGGAGCCCCATGAGGCTGTTAAACTAGACTGTCTGTAAATAGAAGGTGGTGGGCAAGCAACCTGTACATAAACCTCACTGGAGAGCACAAAGTTGAGGTCTCTGAGTGGTTTGTGGGCATAGAGGGCCTGAGCAATAGGAGGGCCCTGTGTGAGCCTCTTACACACCTATAAATGTCTTGCAGTCACAGGGTATTCACTATCAGCCTGCCCTTTCCTCTCAACTGCTGCTCAGGGCTGGCCTTTGGGATAACAAACACTTGGGCCACATATCCTGATATGTTGGGGAGGACTCTAGACTACTTTGCAGCCATGGGGGTAGGGAGCACACTACTACCTATGTGAGCAACGTGAATCCCAGCCAAAACTTCAGTCATCTTACTAACCCACCCCAAATCTGACTGTTTACAGTTGTGTGATCGGGAGGATATTTTAGAAGGGCAAAAATTGTTTCCCATTCTCACAAAAAGAAAAAGGAGAGCAGAGACACTGCACTGATTATTAAGCTTCTATGTTAGATAAGCTTATGAACACCTGCTGAAAATATTTTTTGGCTTTCTTGCTGTTCCAAAAATACAAATATTCTGAGAGCCATATAAAACACAGTTCCTACAGTCCCAGATCTTAGAGTCAGATGTTTATATCAGAATCTAAATTTTCATTTAAAAAAAACAACAACCGAGTTTCTAGCCAGTGTGGTTTGAAGAAAAGCTTGAAATCACAACATTGAATACAACCTAAACAGCACTATCTGCAAAAATCTGCAAAGAGCCTGGAATAATAGCTCAGAGAGGTGTGAACTAACTCAAGTGGCTCCTATGACAGACTGACAATATCCTGTACTGTCCTGAACAAAATTAAGAGGAACTTTGTTCAATTAAGTTAAACCTTATTGAATTAGGGTTAATATTTTTGGGGTCCATTGTATTAAAATATAGTTTTGTGTGTGTTATAGTGACATTGTATATATTTTCTCAAGTAGGGATGCTGATATTCTTCCTCCATTATCAACCCTTTGAACCACCCCGCTGGAGAAAGACATACATACTAGTTCAAAATGGCTTCTCCAGGGACCATCAGACAAAGAAAGGGATTTTGGATAAATAGCCTGGTTTTAAACCAGCTCAGGGCCTTCTTCCTGATCCAGCAAACAGACAGGACTCCTGGTCCACGAAGGGCCCCAATCCTTAGAGTTGAAAGGATTGAGTGCTTGATCTGAGCTGAAGTTGTGATGAACTGGTGACCACAAGGAATCCCCCTTTGGTGGGGATTTGAAGGACAGTTCCTGTAAGAATACATTCTAGGGTTGGGGTGAACCCTGGTAAGATTATTAGCATACGTGTAGGTTCTTTCATGGTTTTTTGTTTTCTCTTTAGTGCTTTTTACCTTAAGAATAAAGTAGGCTTTTATATAAAGTGCTGTGTAGTAACTAATAACTGTAGCAATTACACTTTTTAACACTCTCTGAAGAGAAAGCAACCTTGGATAATCTGTCTGTGCTAGAAAATATACAGTGAAGACAGGACCCTGTGCAGCCTGAAAATACCCTGATTAGATGGGAGAGAGATGTGGGTCTTCACCCAGAAAGGCAATGGCTGGGAAGCTGGAAGCCGGAGAGTGATGCCTTTGACTGGAGCACGGAGGGGGAATACAGGTGCAGTTCCCCTGATCTTTGCCAGCCACTGCTTCAGCTTACCTCTCTGGGGGGGAGGGGACTCCTGCCCCTGTACCTCCTACTGGAGGGAAAGGTCATTGTGATCGAGACATGGGAAGCCCCACGTTCTGATGTGTCTAGGACACCGATTGCCTTAATGTGATCCTGAATATGCAGGCTAGGCTTTACAAATGGGCACACAGTCCCTTTTAGTCACCAGCTGTCTTGAGAATCCAAATGTAGGGCTTCTGAGAGGCTCTGCCTGCCAAAATTCCACTCTGTTCAGTAGTTAAACCCTCAAGTCCATCAGCATCTGGCCATCTCATCATAAGGCCCATAACTGGGAAGCTTCTAATTTGAACACGTGTCCAATTTTCCTTTGATAATATTAGTTGCTATCATATCATGTTCTCTGTGCCCACAGGTAAAATAAATTGTTTATCTTCCAAATCAACAAGGCATTTCCTACATTTTAAAAACTTTTTATCAGAGGATGATGTGACTTCCTTTAATTCATTTAGATGTTTGTTGACATACTTGTTAGCTCTGCCAGTTACCCTGAAGATCTTCAGAAAGGACCTGTCTTCTGGAAATAATGAAGATAAAGCTACAGAGAGTGAGCTAAACTGCTATTTAACCATTTCACATTTTGGACACTTTCACTACTCAGGATTAGCTGCCACAGAGAAATTCCATTTTAAACTGAGGATGAAATTTTCCTCTTGGATTCGCATGGTGGAGCTTAACTTTGTTATTCTGCCTTCCTGCACGTGCTGATCTCCAGTATAGCATCAATGAGATTTTTTTCACAAGTAGGGGGGAGAAGATTGGAGCTGTGGAGATCTAAGAGAAGAAGTTCCCTCTACAAGCGCAATTTGTAAAGGGAAAAAAGTAACTAATATCTCATCTGACACAGAACTACCTCAAAATACATCTTGTATGACCTAGTTTTGCTGTTAAATTTGTACATTAATTTATATTCTGTGCAATGATTTATCATTACTATGAGAATCTTAGCTTTTGCATTTCTGGACTTTTGAGTGTTTAAATCAGTAACTTTAATGTTTTACATTAATAGAAAATTGGACTTGGAAAAATCCTGAATGCTAAATTATTCTTGGTATTTATAGTGTGAGAGACTGATGAGGATAGCTGCCACTTACTTTTACTGATTTATAATATTTTATACATTTGCAAATTTATATAAACATTGATTGTCCTCTTCCATACTTCTTGTGGCACTTGTCCTCATAGGGCCTTGTCCAAAACCCATTCAAGTCAATGAAAAGACTTGCAATGAGTTCTGGACCAGCATCTTACATTTTAAGCTTAAGTGGGCAGGGACCTCATGTTTGCAAAGCATAAATCATACATGGGGTTTCTGGATGCTATACTAAATAATAGTAAGTGATGGAAACCACTTCATGTATGTATGTTTCAAATACAGAGACATTCTGTACAGCCTTCAGTACTGCTCTCCACATAATTTAATGTAAGTTCTATTTCCAACTTAGTGCGCATGTCCAGGGCATCTAGAGTATTACACAGGTACTACTGCACTGCTGAACTTAGTAGCATGACTCAGATCATGAATGTGGTGTGCAATCTTTGTATTATTGTGGCAACATTTTGTGAAGACAGGGTTCATCATGTGTGTTGCGTGATCTTGTCTGAAGCCCCATATGGAAGTCATTCCACCTCAGGGTAAGGGATGCTTTTAGTAACAGTGGAAGCAGATTTAGTGCCTTTTCGTTTATACCTTTTTCTCATCAGGAATATCATCTACATTGGCCTATCTGACCTGATAGTGGGTGAATACTACAATCTCAGCTGTGTAATGAGACTCAGGAGGTACTATATTTGGGAATTTGGGATGTGGGGGAAGATGTATACGGTGTTTGGCCAAAACCTTCACGTTTTCTTGCTTGGTTTATTACTATACTTTCCTGGTCACTTTTCAGGTCAGAAATAGGAGTGTAAATGTATGTTCATTCTCCAATGCCTTGGTCTTCCCAAATCAATATGTTGTTAGTAAGAAGGGAAGAATTTCTCTGGCTCAGCTGGTTGTTGAAAGGGTTATATTGTTATAACTCTGGCTTTATTAAGCTATAATTCCAGACCCACTGGTGAGGTTTATGTGTTCTCTGGAGCAGGGCTGAAACTCATATCTTACTTCCTTGCTATATCTTGAAAATAAGAAAATGCAAATCACCACTAGGAATTTTTTTTAGATTTCATATATTCCTTCCTTCCCTATAAACCTTAATAGGATTTTTTCCTGCAGTAATTCCTCTTGGGCACCTGGTGCCAGAGTATTGTCATCACTGAGACAAGGACACTCTTTTCTCTTTTTTCTCACATGTCCCCTGCAGTTGTCCTGCCACTGTTGTGCTACTGCATAGGAGATACCGAAGAAGGAGAGGATAGCCAGCTGACTACCTCAGGGCTTAAGCAGGAGGAAGAAAAGGGCTTCAAGAGAATAAGCAGGGAGAGGCAGGATGTCCTTTGAGCTTCTACCCTGCTTAGCTGGTTCTTCCTTAAACCTCTTTTCCCCAGCAGAAGGTCTCTCAGGTCACTCTCCAGTTTCATTTTTCAGTAAGTTTTCCACAACTGGAAAAGCTGTGCACAGACACAAGCTCATCCATTTTATTGCAATATATCAGGTTAAGACTATTAGAAAAAAAGGTTGACTAAGGAGGATTATGATGGAGGTCTATAAAAACATGAGTAGAGTGAAGAAAGTGAATAGAGAAGTGTTACTTACCGTTTCCCACAATACAAAACCCAGGGGTCATCCCGTGAAATTACGAGGCAGCAGATTTAATTCAAACAAGAGGAAGTACTTTTTCACAAAACAGACAATTAACCTGTGGAATTCATTGTCATGGGCTGTTGTGATGACCAAAGTATAACTGTGTTCCGAAGGAATTAGATAAGTTAATGGAGGATGGGTCCAACAATGGCTATCAGGCAACATGGTCAGGGATGCAACCCCATGGTCAGGAAGACCCTAAACTCTGACTGCCAGAAGCTGGGAGAAGAAGACAGGGTGGATCACTCCAGCTGCCCTGTTCTACACATTCCCCCTGAAGGTTTGGTACTGGCTACTATCAAAGACAAAATACTGGGCTAGAGGAATTATTACTTTGACCCAGCAAGGCAGTTATTATGTTCATACTATAAGTGTAGTCTAGGGGGAGCTGATAACGACACCTATATTTAGGTAGCCAACACATTCCATTCTGAAAGATGTGTGACTTTTTTTGAAAAAGTTCTGATACCTGAAGGGTTTTTTTTTTTGTTTTTTATTTTGTCAGTCCTTTGAAATTCAGTAACGAGAAAGCCTCGGGGGGCTATGCCTCTGTACCTTTTCCTTGTTCCTGAAGTTCTGGTCAGGTCTAGCTACATAATAAACTTTTTTAAATTGCCAGTTACTCTTTCTCTCTCCCCCTTGTGTGCCTCAAGAAATTGTTAACAATGTGTTAAAATAATAATTGAACATGAACATTCCAAAAAGCCACCCCAACACCACTGCTGACGCTGCAGCAGGTGCTCTCTCAACTCCCAGCCCTAAGTAGATTGAATAGACTTCAGAATTTTCTGTTTCCAACTTTTGTGATTTTTTCCAAGTCTTGAGATATTTGATGTTTTTCTTAAAGTCCCAGTTCCTGAAGTCCTGTGATTAAAAGATTTTCAAATTTTATTTAAGAAAAGGAAATTTCTGGCCCTCATGTCTGCAGAGAAAAGGTTGAAAATATTAACCAGATAGGCTCCAAAACCAGAAGGCAAACAGAAGAATCCCCAACATAGTTATTTTTTTAAAAATTTCATGACTTTTAAGTGCATGTCACGTGTTTGGGAGCCTGACTAATGATTTTTGCATATTAGGGGGTTGGCAATACTGTGTTCTAGTATTTTGTTAAGAGTTGAACTATATCAGCATTGTGTCTAGTATATGGTCTCTCAGTGTGGGGTCAGAAACAGGTGCCAGGAGGTTATGTCCACCCTGCTTTTCATGTATTGCTAAATGGCAAGGATTCTGGGAAGGGCTTTCTTAAGCACACATGAAAGTGGGGCTTGAGCTCATCGCTTTGACAAAAAAGAAGTTTGTTGTTAAAATATGAGAAACCGCTGTTACAACTGCTCTTTCCTGTAGCCTTATATCTGATTCAACTATAGCCTAAATTCTTTCAATTTTTCAGAGATGTTTCTTGAAGCCTAAAAATTTTAAATCAACACCTTAAAGGTCAAATAAGGTAAGGGAGCTTATGTTTTTCCAAGTATATACTTTTTTTTTTTAAATAAAAACCCCTTAATAATCAGTGGAAAACAAATAGTCCGCAGTGATATTGCATTTATTAAAGCGGCATGTATTTATTCTTTCTGGCACATCTACATTCATTTCTTTTCTTGGAATACTTCTCTTCTAAGTATTCCAGGCATGTTGAAGCAAGGCACAGTTTATAAAGCTACAACAATGTATATTTTCAGGATTGTTTATTGTTAGTGATCTCCTTCATTCAAAGACAACATCATGGACCAGTTTCAGGATGTTTGCTGTTATTTTGGACTTCACTTTGCATACAAATGATATCACTGTTTTGTCACTTTAGGGACATTTTTTTCATTTTCTGAGACTGTTAACAACAAAGAAGTTTCCTTTTGCAAGTAGCATGTGTATTAAATGTGGAAAACAGTTATAGTATGTTAGTAAAATATTACTAAAGAAGCTACTTATGTTAAATGAGCATGTTGTTAGTGATGTTTATTATGTATTATTATTAATACATATTTTTAAGTACTGAATAATACTTAACTACACTGTTCCTGCCACAAGGAGTTTACAATCTGAAATACTACTTCTGTTAGTTTTATTGTGTTATTATTTGTATTTATTATGTTAATTCATTAACAATTCTGTCTTAAAAGCAACTGTGTCTATGTTGAGGTCATGAAATCCCAAGCCAATGGCTAGAATCTACCAATGGATCTGTGTGGGTACAAGTATCTAGCCTCAAGGCCAGCCTTAATTTCACTCTCAGCTCAGAATTTTCTGGATTTAAGTCAAAACATTCTTTTTAATTTTGTTTTGATGTGCATACTCAACGTAGGGTTCTTTGTGTCACCTTTGTTTTTTCTTTAGCATGTATTACACGCAGCCTGGGCAAACACACACATACCCTAAAAAGGGGGTTTCACAATACTGTGAAAATGCAACAGTTTAAAAAATGCATATTATGTACCCATATTCAGGAAACTTTAACTAAGCTGTGTTTCGATGCTGTATATTGTAGTATTACTGACAATGCCATTACAATTCATTGTATTTGAAATTATAAATCTTAAATAAGTAGAACTAAGTCACTGTACTGAAAATTCTTCAGGAACTTCATAAATGTAAAAATAATGCATTTGTATTGTCTAGCTCTCCACATGGAAGGCAAAACTTCCATGTGCTCTGTGGAGCTTTGCCTGAATGAGAATAGGGCCTGAATGTACATAACATGAGAGCCAATGGCTTCCCTGACATGGGTGTTCTAGGACGGCAATGGCCACAGGGAGCTCAATTCCCTCTGATACTCCAGGGCAGCCATTATATTTGTACCTGTACTCCCTCAGTACAGCACACTAAGAACAGTGATCAATATTGTAGAAGGGTTGTGTCTAGGTAGGATGAGTCCATGGGTATGGCCTTGCCGATCCTAAATGCCAGCATGAGCCTGCAAGGTCGCTTCAAGGTCAGGAACTGTGCACATCTCTTCCATAAATGTAGTAACTGCTGACAGTATGCACACATTCCTCCACTGCCTTTGGAAAATATATGACTGTTCCCAGCTTCTGAAGTCATAATGCCTTCAGACATTGCTGATCCTTCTGTCCATCACACCTCAGCTCAGATTCTGAGACAAAAATGAGTATAAAAAATGATAAAATTAGGGCTGGGAGTTTGAACTAGTTGGTGATTTTTTTCCTGTAACTGAAACCCCGTTTATTTTAACATGAGAAATTTAATTAATAAAAGACAAACAAGTCACCAAAGCCTGTGTTATATCAATCATAGAAAAATAGCTACCCTGGCACAAGAGATAAGGTATGTAATGAAATGCTGTATTTTTTCATTATTTTTTTCTCTTTCCCAGTTCCTGCTTCAATATTTATCAGTCTTTTTGTTTCTTTATTTGTTTTCTTCTCTATCATCTCTCTGCTCTGTTTTTCACACATTTTTTTCCCTCACATTCTTTTTCATTTTGTCTCCTCCCTTCCTTTTTTTCCAGATTTTCCTATATGGAGCAATATGCAATATTCAAGTTAAACTTTCAAACCCATAGTGTTGAAGTGGGTTGCAATCAGACAAAGTCAATTCACCTGTTGCTAGTTGAATTCTGAGTATTAATATCTTAGTTATTAAATGGGTACACGCAGACATATCCCTGAACACCTTGGGACATGAGCTTTCAGGCACCTTTCCCTTTGACCCTGTCTGTAGAACATAAACCCTAGCCCTCAGTTTAACTTGAATGCATCTTAGCATGAACAAAGTTTTTCAGATGGCAGAATATCATGTAACATGGATGTGCAATTCCGGTAATGTGGCTCACTAATTTAAATAACACCCAATCCCCAGATGCTTGGAGAGAAAGTTCCAGGAAAATAGGGCTGTCCCTGTACGTTATTACCAAGAGAGTTTTTTCTTGTGATATATGGAAACTATAAGGAAATGCAATATGTCTGAGCTAAGATTGCCATGGGTAACAGCCTTTTAAATTCTCTAAATTAATCTAAGCAATGCTTACAGCAATTCAGTGATGCAAAATGTGTACAGGTTAGTATTGATAAAAAGGGGATCTTGAAAGTTGAAAAGAAGCTGACAAAAATCAGACAAGACTTCTGAAAGCTTCTCTGTGAAAAATCAACAAGAATTAATTAGTGTTAGCTAAAATAAATGAATGGGAGGGAAAGCAATATATAAATGGAATAAAATACAGTTAATGCACCTAAAATTGTGAAATTGTTTTTAAAAGTGCCTTTTCTCATTACATCTGAATGTGATTTTCTAGATAGAGGCATTGTAATATGACCCTGTGTGCTGTTCTGTGTGTACAATAAAGCAAGCAAAATTAATCCCTTTCCCTGATGACCTCTAGAAATGAAAATCCATTATAGTAATAATATTTGTACTTAGGCCTTGATGTTTTTGTGCTGAATCTGAATGCCATGAAATGATTGTATACAGTGGCTGATGAGGACACATGTACAGATAATTACATGAATAATCCTCTTTATATAGGTGCAAGGTGACTTTTTAGATCTGGTATGGAAACTAGTTGAAGCCTAATAAAACTTGCAATCATTTTCTTTACTGTTAAGACCTGAATCTTATTATGCTGAAAGTTCTATTAGAAATGTTTCCCTTTTTAACATGGAATGTATGTAACTAGATCTTGTGCACGATTGTCCAGTTTGTAAAACTTGAATTAAGCACTGAAATTCTTGCCTGAGTTAATGGTGTTGGTGTTTGCCAAAGCATATATTGTATCATATGCTATAGTACATCTTTGATACAAGTCTGTGGTTCAGCTAGTGACCACCACTCAAAGGGTAAAAGATCTTTTAAAAAACATTATTTAGCTTGGAACAATAATCAATACTACATATGATATGGTAATGAAACTCAAGACTTTGTAACATATTGAGGTACACACTGAAAAAATGTGTGTAGTGGGGGGGAGCAAGTATATCTATATGCACGTTGGAGAGATTACAGTACCGTTAATAGCCTGTAAAGTAGGTTTCTGACATTTCGGTAAACATGTGACATGTACTAACATGTGCATGTTAGCAACTTCTGGGCAAAAATATATATATATAGCAGATAGAAAAGTAGGGCTGGAAAGCACCTCAACAAGTTATCTAGTCCCTCTCCTTGCTGTATGCATAACTGGAGAAGCCCATTAAAATAACTGAGTGCTTTCTTCCATTAACAATATTCTTTTACAGTACATAACAGCAAAGCATCAGAGTTCCGGAAAAAGCACAATTAAAAGGCAACCACAGCTAGATTTTTAAAAAATATATTTGTATATATTTGCTGGTCATATATTCAGGCCAATTTGATTTTGTGCGAACGGTCTGGCTTTCTATTTGTCTAAGTGGCAATAAATTCCCATTGATCAGAACTTAGTGGAAATTAGAACACTCTCCAGGAAACTCAGCCAATGAGATTGTGTTTCCAGCAGGCTCTAACTCATGTTAAAAGCCCACTGGAATGTTTTAGATTGGTTAGTGTGCTGGGTATTTTAAACTGTATATTACTTTGCAATGTCAATACCAGAAAGACTATTGATTTAGATCACATCATTTTAAAAAAAGATTTAATACTGTAAAATATAAAAAATGGCCATCTCCTATAAAAAAATAATATTGTGATTGTCTTCCTTTGTTTCAGGGTGTGCAATTAAATAACGGATTTTGATGCTTTCAGCTTGAGAAGCAAAACTTGCATTAAGACCTATTGTCAAATATTTATAAAAAATATACATAATATGCTATGTTTTCAATGTATTTATCTTAAAGGTACATATTTATGGTCTAATATATTGCATCCTGCCTTGGAAGAAAACAAATTTACTAATTACATTTAATTTAAGTGAACATAATGCGATTCATCTTGAATGTGATAGCTAATAGGGTATTTTTGAAGAGACTAACCTTTGAGAGATACAAATACATATAAGACTTATCACTCTTTTCAAACTGTTCTTTTCAGCGTCTGTGAAGCGGTATTGGCAGTAGAGATGTGAAGAGGTCATTAGCTCATCATACTACTCTTTTTAGAGATGATTTCCATGTGAGTGCCAGCAGACGGCTAAAAAATGAGAGCAAAGGAGAAAGAGAACCTATAAAAGTAAAAGGGACAGATGTGAATCAGGGGATGGCATATGCTGTATTAGTATCTATAGCCATGAAAACACTTTATAACTGATAAACACCTAAATGAGATGCTTAAATCCATATTGTGAGGACTTAGGAGTCAGGACCCATCTGTATAAAATAAACATTGCCAATAAAGACTTTTTTTTCCAGGCTGGTTAGCAAGGCATCAGAGTGTGGGCTGGAACTCAGCCACATATCAAAGCATGCCATATGTCAAGGGGCCTCCAGAGCGGTGACTTATGATTTAAAGGCGTTTTCAGCATTATTATCCAGGTTTTCCCCCACCCCTTCTTTCTGGGGTGCCGTTTCCTCCCTTCTTATCCTACTACACCTTCAACTCCCCAGCAACTTTGTATACTTGATTCACTTTGTGAGCTCTACACTGCTAGATCAGTTGACAATAAGTCCACTTTAAAAGATGCTGCTTCATTGCAACTGGTAAGACCTGTGAGAATGATACCACTTCTCCTTGGAAGTTCCTTTCCTGTGAGATTCTAAGGCTGTACCAGTTTGGGATCAGTTTCAAAACTCCAGAACTGCTCTGTAAATCCAGCTTTCTCTGCCACCTTGACCGCAAAAGTTTGTTTTTTAAGAAGAGCATCACTCATGCAGAGACAGTTAAAAGAATATTTGTATTCAAATCACTTACTGGTTATGCAAAATAAGTCCTCCTGTTACGGTACACAGTCGGTGCAGAAAATTGCTGTGTTAGTTGGACTGCCGTGCTAGTTGTCACCGCAAAGCATACATCTGCTTACAGCTAAAAGTCCAAGGGCCTGATTTACTAAAAATTAGTGATCCATCAGATTGATGGGCAATCAGCACTGTTGGCGCCTTGAAATTTCTTGCATCAGTCACCAGATCATGATTTACTAATAGGGTTTCAGGGCTTGCAAAATAGCATAAGTCTAACCACGTATTAATATTTAATCTGGCATTTTAAGTGCACCTAACAAAAGACCCCAGAGCTGCTGACAGGACCCTAAATTGTGAATTTCTGTAAAAGAAATTGAGTATTTCCATAGTGGTTTCATGTGGAAAAATGAAATAAAAAGAAATAGAAGTGTTAAACCCCATTCATGAAATTCCAAGCGAACGACTATATTTTTTGGAGAAACAGTTTCTAGTTTGTTTTTAGCATTGTGGCTCATTCGTGGGTTGCAAAGTGTATTAGTCCTACAACTTCGCAATCCAGAGTTCTGTGGTGGCAGAAAAGTTTTAAAATGCATTTCTATATTATGTGTGATTAGACAGTGTGCGCCTTAAATACTTAGCCCATGTGGCACCTCTAAAAAGGTGCTAAATGAGAGTAAAAATAACAGTTATAAATCACTAAAATGTCTTTAATCCCTTGAATATTAGTGATTGAATCTGCAAACAACACACTTAGCAAGTTGGGCCCACTGTATTTTGTATAGTATTTTTAAGTAACCAAGATGGAGAAAAAGCTGGAAAACACATTGGTAGGATTTCTACAGTTACATGGTTTAAAAGGAGGAATAGAGTGAGTTACCAAGCAACTTTTTCCACTGCTGTCAGATAAATATTCTTATTTTACAAAACATATATAGTGCATGTGTACAAGAGGGTTTTATTTGTTTCTTCCTTTTTCATATGTCATAATTTATGAAAGATGTTCCCAACACTTCCTGTAATAACTGAATGTTTATTAGTGTACAAATAAAGGTTATAGATGATGTTGCTTATCCATGGAACAAAACACAAAAGACAACTTATTAGCAAAAGACAAATTGTTCAGTAAGTTTTCAATGAGATGCTACGTTTGTCATGGAAAAAAAAACTTTTATTTGTACAGACCAATGCTTTTATATAATCCATTTAAAATAATATACTTGCCACTAGGTGGCTATTTCTGTTCAGATCATTTTACCATTTTAATTACATTTTTAATATCCTGGCTGCATAAACAAAGATAAATTACAAGCCTTGCACAATCTGGCTGTTAGCTCAGGCACAATCTGTAATAATATCAGCTTTTGTTTGTGCCTCCTCTAATTAGATTCTGAAATCTAAGCTTTATCAATCAATAATTTTAATTTCAGAATTGCCTTTTGATCTTACATTTCATGTTTGTTTGTGGAAAATGATCAGTAGGACAAAGCTGATAATTTATGCAGAAACAATCTCTCAGCAGAGTTACAAGAACATTCCTAGCCATCAACAGAAGCCTGCAGACTAAGCTTGACACAGGTCTAATTAGCATGCAGATATGTGTCGCCTCATTGGCAATTCAAATTGCTTTTTTATAATGTACCTCAAATTGTGCTACTCAAACATTGTATTTGATTTCCAAAGCCCCCTGGGCATCCCATAATGTATCCCTTCATCGTGGGTATGAAGCATTTATTGAACAATCTGCTGCGACTCTGGCTATCTTTTTGAAACACCCAAACATTGTAACCCTGGGACCAGCTTTTCTTCTTGTCAGACAGCAACTTGTTCTTCTGCGGAATTCCGAGTACCACATTTGTAGGTTTAGCGATGATATGTTACCTTGTGAGTTCCTGCTCCCACTGTGGCTGTTCTATAGAGGGCTTCATTCCTGTGCCACTCATTTAAAAGGGGGAGGATGTCTACAGAGCACACATTAATATGCGGCACATAACCACGTCTCTGAATGCCAGCCTTCCATTCTTCATTAAACAAAATGGCTGGATTGCAGTGATTGTTTTCCCCTCCAAACACACACACAGTCTCTCTCTCATTCTCGCTCGCTCGCACACACACACACACACACATACACGCACACTTTTTCTTTTTCTCACGCACACAAACACACACATATGGCATTCTCTATGATGGCATATCATTGTCAGGGTTGTGAGTTATGTGTGAAAAGTTGTCTGGGGCAGGCATGACACACCAGGAGATTCCTGCCAACATCAGGGCCCTTTTTTGCCATGCAGCAACAAGTGGCAGAATCAATGGTGTACAGTTATTCAGCAGTGTAATTCATTTCACTGGCTTTGGCTCCTAGCCAGATCCGCCATCTGTCTCTTGCTCTCCCTCTCTCTCCCTCGCTTGAATTTGTCCTACATTTCGTAATGTTACGTGCTTGCCATCCTTATTCTATGTCAGAGGTATAGCACAAGTCTCATCCCCATTCCGACGTGGAGTTCTCTGAGTTCAGTGGCACTTTGGATACTCCACTTCAGTGCCATGAGAAGAAAAGGGTGAACAAAAAGAAAAAGGGATAACTGCAAGAGAATGGTGTTGTTGAATCCGATTGCCACTGCCACCGCTTTTTATTTAAGGCATTGATATGGATCTGTCTCACATGGGAACTTTTCCTGCTTCGTTAGAGTATCTTCGTTTTCTTTATCGGATGCTGGCACTATACGCCACTGCACAGCTTCATGGAGTGCCTGCTGTTGGATACTTGCAGATCCCTGCCACCAAACAACCTCCTGCATTGGAAATCGGGTAACTACTCCAGGATCTTATGCGTGCTTGCTGTTTGAAGCTGCAGAAAAGTGAATAATCAATTAAGTATTGATTTCTTGTAAGATTTGGTAAATTTCAAAGGCAAGACAAAGAGGATGGCTTAAGGAAAGCACTGCAGGGACCTGGCGTAAATTAGACAACTAACAGCAGTGCAGAATAAAATAACACCTCAACTGAATATTTCCTTGGAAGAATTAGCAGTAGATATTGGAAGACAATGGTGGATTTAATCAAGACGGCAGGGACGCTTGAGTTTTAACCGTGAACCTGAAAGAGGAGCTAATTATAACCACCTTTTTATATGGAGCTAATTTGACTGAATGGATGCAAATGTGCTTTATTTATGGATGAAGAAGCAAGCCTTACAGCATTGACTTTGGGATCATCGCATATACTAAGCTTTACAGATTCTCTAAAAGTCAAGACATTTTTATTTACTGAGGAGGTATTTATATGTGAACAAAAGCTAACAGTGCAAAAGATTCATCAGAACAATGGACTGTAGCGTAGAGGATCTAATTATAATTTTGCAGCATTTTGTGTTTCCTCTAATTTGATGTTTTTCAACCTTTACTTGTGATGAGCTACAGCAAACAATAAATGTATGCTTTAAACTATTATGATTTTCAATGTGTAATTTATTAATTTTACTGCAGTTTTCTTAATGTGTTTCTGAATTATTCAGCAGTGATTTATAATGAAAGAAGGAGAACTGGTGGGGTGGCTTTTTTATTCATTTGTAATCTTCTTACAGTTTCTACCAGCCGATGAGCTCTGTAATTATGAAAGAAAGTTGAAATTTTCAGATAAATGGGGCACTGACTTTACAGTGGGCACAATATTGTATAATCAGTGAAAGGAGGATTGTTATGTTTTGACTCTGTAGAGAATGGTCTTGGTTAGTTAACTCCTTCTCTGCTGATGATGGCAAGCAAATGTACGTTATAAGAGAAAACAGAGAAAAATTATACTGTACTAGCTTGATGCTTTGTTATTCTATATTTTCACACATCGGTCTTTTGCTTATTTTTTCCATTTCTTTCCATTTCTATCATTTTTCTTTTCCCTATTTGCTCCTTTCCTTTTTGTCATTTTTTGCTGTCTTGCAATCTACATTCCCTGAGCAACCACAGGAACCAAGTTATATTAAGCTTCAACACAAAGACGATGTAAGAATAATGAATCCTCATTTGCATCGACATTTGTATTCAGATTTGCCAGGCTATAAACTTGGCAGATCAAGCGGAATATTAAGTAGAGGCTTCCATGGTAAATTGTGACTCTTGGAATTGCTGAGTCGTTCTTCGTGTGTGTGTGTGTGTGTCTGTCTGTCTGTGTATCTTCTGTGGTAGCAGGTAAAGTCTCATGACTACTTGATTTCTAAGAAGCACATTGGCCCCCTTTCTCTATTAGTATATGATGTCAATTTGAAGCAAAAGGAACCAGGAATACACCATAAGTAGGGAATTTAGCTAAAATATAGTATGACGTGGCTAGAGCATTAACTCTAGTGTTTAGGGACTATAGTAAAGAATTCTTTAAGCAAATAGATAAACACTGTTGTAAAAGAAAACAGATCTCTTGTATCAGCTGAAGATTTGATTTCACTGCTTTACTCAAGGAGAATCCCAAGCACAACATGTGAAATAGCCCTAAACCTAAATGCTACATAACATGATATATTATTTTACTAAGATAATATGGCATTCTTTTTTGTGGTGTTGTAATGACAGTGTGTGTGTGTGCATCCATTAAAAGCCCATGGCCTTATTCTACACTCAGCTACTCCAAATTGATGTAGTTAGACTTACTCCAAATGATGGCAGAATTTGGCCCTTTGCATATAGCGGATGGCCACTGAAATTTGCCTTGAGCTGACGTTTATTATAAAAGATCTTAACATAGGTATACGTTAGTTAACTAGTCTCCCCCTCCTCCTTCTGATAAATCCTAGATTTTTTCACTTAATAAGTGTAAAAGAGAAAGAAATGTACCAGTCCAGTTCCAAATCCTCCTTCTTAACTTTTTGTTATTCGAAAATGGTCTGGATGTGAATAGTGAAAAGAATGGGATACACACAATGGACTATTTCATGGACAACAAAAAGTTGTTAAGGTGGTCTACAGGTGCTAGGAACACCCTGAAGATCACATTCTTAGCCCATTGAGATCTGGCCTTTTTACATTTAAAAACTGTCTTGCAAACAAATAAGAAACACAAATAGGCACCTAGTGGGAGATCCCATCCAGTACTTTTTGTGCAGGTAAATAGCTGTTGTAACACAGGGTCTTGTATTTGAAGTAAGCTTGAAGTAGGTGTCATTGGCTCTTCAGCAAAGTGTGGAAGACCTCTGGAGGGTAATCAACTGAAATATTAAGGGAGTAGAGATACTTTATCTGTGCACTAACCTCTTTTAATTTTTCATGTCTTTTTATTGCACATAGCTCACCTTCTAAACAAAAATATCAGCCTAGCCTTTTAGGTGTATCACTGTAGGCTTGGGGAAAGCATACAGTAGCTTCTAAAGGCCAGCTCAAGGCCATTACACCATTCAATGTAGCCCATTGTATTCAGATATTGCACATTTTGCAATATTCATTGTCAGCTCTGCTTAAAATACATGTTTACCTTAAAGAGATATAATATTACAGGAAAATCCTGCACCTTTTTCAGTCACGTGTGAAACAACATTTTAAACAACTCACCTAGCTTATTACGAAAGGCAAAGTGTACAAGGCGATGGTTAACACCACCCTTAAATTGCACTGTTGTTCATTTATATTGTCTATGATTTTGGTTGAAGAAGGGGCATCAGAGCTGTCTCTTGGATCAAGCTGGTAAAGTACACAAGCTCTTAATGTTAAAATCTGGGGATGTTTTGCACCTGGTAATAGCATAGTATGATGGAATAGAATGCTGAACTCTAACATATACTATATACAAAAGCCGGAGGGTGATGTGTTACTAGGAAAGAATGTTAATGCATGCAAAGAGAGACACCAATGAATCATTATTTATTTGCTATGCTTGCATATCTGAAATTCAATTTGAGGGAACCTTTAAACTGGATGTATTTTATTATGGGAGAGAAAAACTTGGGGTATTATAGCTTCTTTCTTTGTAAAGTGAGTATTTAAGCAGTTCATTAAGAGCTATGTTTATAAAATGGATCTGGAGGGGAAAGGCCCCAATCTTGTCCTGTTTCCATAATGTGCCTCTCCCCCCCCTTATAATTTTGAAGGTGTCTCATTCAATGAATGTTAACTATTTATTATTTGGATTTAGGTATGTATTTGCCATGCATTGTTTAAGAAATTGACCACTTGACCAGCTAACGAAACAAGTTCTTTGTTGGGAGGGGAAAATAGAGAGTGCTTCATTTGCTTTCCTACTGGCAAACCCTAATCAAAAAAACTTCTTGAGATTTAAGTTTCAGATCCAAACAGAATAACAGGTTAATAAAATTGATGCTTATGCAGGACATATATTCATGACGTTCTTTCACTGCAATACAGCCTTTGAAAAATTAACATCTGAATTTTTTTTTCTTTATACAAAATTCTCTAACTTTCTGCTGCCTGTGAATATGAAATCTGAAAAGGGAAGGCAGAGGTGAATGAGAACTGCTTTAAGCTCCAAATACATTCATCATATTCCCTGACAAAAAGATAAAAACATCTAGCAAAGAGGAAGGTGTGAAGTTAATCTTTCCTAAGAGCAATTCCAGTCTGTTCTCTGGCCTTTTATGTGTACTGTGCTGTTGAATGAAAAGCTAGAATGCTATTCATAGTGAATATCTCTATATGATGGACCTTCTCCACCACTGGGCAAGGTGTATCACTGTAGGCTTGGGGAAAGCATATAGTAGCTTCTGAAGGCCAGCTCAAGGCCCATTACACCATTCAATATAGTATTGTATTCCTAAAGATTTCAAATTCCAACACTGCACTGCTCACTATACTGTCAGGGTCAGATGCCGCTAGCCCATTGAATTTAAAGGGACACAGTCAATTTAATAATCACACTTCTGTCAAAAGCTTTTTTTTAATGCCAAATTTTGTTGCAAGTAATGCCCCAGGCCACAATCCTGCAAACAGCTTTGTATGAGCAGTTTCCAGGACCCAGTGCATCATTCATCACAAGACTGAGGACCAAGTTTCCTATATCTAAAACAGATTAGTGGGAAAAATAATTCGCTATTTTTTCAGGTTACTTTACGTGTTAGACAGCAGCTTCAGTTTAATCAATTTCACTGTTTCCCCTGAATAGTCACTGTGTATGTCTACACTGCAGCTGGGAGCATGTTTGCCAACACAGACAGACCAACATGCACTAGCTCTGCTCAAACTAGCATGCTACAAGTAGCAGGTTAGCTGGGGATTGCATGAGCAGCAGCTTGGGTTAGATGTCCAAGTACATATCCAGAGGGTCCAGATGGCTTTGTATTCAGGTAGCTCAGGCTACCCCCAACTATACCTCATTTTCAAGCATGCCAGCTTAAGCAGAGCTAGTACATGTCTGTCTACCTGAGCTGGAAAGCATTCTGCCACCTGCAGAGTAGAGATTCCCGGTAAGTCATTTCCTCCTCCTGTTTGATTGGGTCTTTTATATGGCACAAAGGAGAGAGAAAATATATTAATAGTAGGAAACTTATTAAAAATAGGAAAACGTGAATGGAAATTTACAAAAACAGGTAGGGGAGCTCAGGGGCAGGTGTCACATAGGAAACTGCTTTTTAAGTCATTTTGTAAAAAAATGTACAAGATTTAAAGTGACAGTCCCTTTAAATCAATTGCTTTCATATATCATAATTATATGGCTTCTGCTGGTCTAAGGTTCCCATAGTGCTTTCCTGCCTGAAATCTAAAATGCGCTGAGCATCAATCGTATACTCTACTCTAGCACTTTACATAAAAAAACATAGTGAATACCTTTTGGATAAAAAAAAGAAGAAGAAAGAAAGAAACGAATGTTTTGTGTTAAATTTTTCCCATTTTATTTTTTCAATTTTTTTTTTTTTTGGAAAGTGAAACCAACTGAACTAAGCCATTTTTCTTAGTATCACAAGAAACCTAAGAAGTATAGATTTTTTGTTTTATACAGTTTAAAAACTTGTGCTTTACATACTGAAGGCTCTTTAAAACAAAGGAAATTTTCTTACTTGTTCTCATCTCTGTCCACGCTTTTTTATTTATACTTTTGTTTATTTTATTTATTTATTTATATAATATTTAAACACTGGTCCACTTTAAACTCAAAAATCTAAAGGAACCCAAAAAGCTAACCAGTATTTCTTTAGAAGATGGTTATCTCACTATGTGTATTAAACAATATTTTGCTTACTACAAAGAATATTTTGAATACTGTAAATATTGTAGTAACATCATTTAGATAGTGAAAAGTTCCAGAGGGGTAGCCGTGTTAGTCTGTATACAGCAAAAATAATAAGAGTCCTATAGCACGTTAAAGACTAACAAATTTCTGCAGGCATAAGCTTTCATGGGCTGCAACCCACTTTGTCAGCCCACAAAAGCTTATGCCTGCAGAAATTTGTTAGTCTTTAAAGTGCTACAGGACTCTCGTTGTTTTGATTATTTAGATAGTTAAATAAATTGAAAATCCATTCCATAGCTGCTCCTCAGATAGTTAAGTTATCCTCTTATTGTTTGTTATTCATTGCATCTTGTTTTACATTACACTCTAGGCTCTCTGGAGAAAGGACTGCATTTTTACTGTATGTTTGTACAGAACCTAGCAGAATGGGGCTCCAATTCTAAATGACATTCCTGAGAACTGCCACAGTATAAATAATAATCAAAAGGCCTTATCTTAGACAGTGGGCAATATTTTAAGGATGACCGCTGTATATGCAATAATATCATCTTGCATAGTTAATTAATTACTGTTTCTGGAAAAATTCTGGGTCCTTAGTTGCACAAAATTCCCAGTGACTTCAATGAGAATTTTGCTTAATTGACCACATTTGGCCAATTGTTTGTACAGTGCTTTGAAAAATATAACCTGCTGTACCATATCAGTGCTAAGTAGTAGTAGTAGTACTTTCATGCTCAACCACTTTACAAACATGAAATCACTTTACTCTGCACTGAAATATAGACACCTCTGGGGTTGAATGCAGCAGCCGTTTAACAGAGCTCAGCAACTGAAACTTCAGTGGGGGATGGAAGTAGGCAAAATCCAGTTTCTGAATTTTGAGTTGATTGCAGCAGAAAAGATGAGGGCAGTGGGGAAAGGGATTCCATGACATGAAGTAGGGACTATTGTATTTTTATAAAACCTGTAAGAGGGGAAGGAAAATTAAATAGTACAAATTCTAACCATTGAAATTTGCAGTGTATAACCACCAATTTCTCATGGATCCATAATTTATGTTAGATCCTGCAATGAATCATGTCACATAGATGTGGTCCTAGGCTGTGGAAGATAAATCCAATGATATTTTAACTATTACTAATTTAGGGCCACCTGCTCCTACACCCAGTGATGTAGATGAGACTTTTTCCACGGATTTCTTTGGAACTGCATTGGGACTTTATTCAGTATATACTAAAGTTACTTTTGCCATATCATCCAGCAAGAATAAACTTTAGACCTAGCCAGTGGAGGACATTCTAAAATTAGAAATAAATTGAATCTTGTTTATTGCCCTATCTATGTTTGATTTGCTCAGTCCATTCCATTTCAACATGTCACTGTTACTAGGTCACATAGTTACTTACCACTAGAGCTGTGAGAAAGGGTTGAATTTGGCTTCATTGGAATGAAAGTTTTTGAAATAAAGAAATTTCAGTTAAACAGGAAAAATAACCCCCATAGCAGTTCCTGCTTTCAGAAACCCTGTACCTCCAACACCACTCCTACCCCAATAACAACAACAACAAAAAGACTTGGGCTGATAGAACTAAAGAAAAGCTTTCATTAGGGATTCTGTTCTCCTAAGGTAACATTTTGGAATTCCCAAATTCCATTTAGATGACCTTTGGGTAATCAGTTCCTATGTGCTCTCATCCAGCTAACAAAACCCCCATAATCATCATTGAAACTACAGAAAACTCAGAGGCTGATATGACTTATGGTGCTCATTGGGATTGTAGCAAAAGCCAGTGAATGAACAGGGATCCTGTTGGCCAAATGGAATATCAAAGGAATCCACTAGTTCACTAGGAATAGATAGGATCAACTAGACCCAAGGAATAGTGTGAGGGACCCCAAAATCTTCTTGGTTTTACCTTCACTCTTAGCAAGAACAGGCCTCCAAAGCATTGAAGGCCAGCCTTTGGTAGTCTTGCTAGGTGCAGGAGAATAACATCATTTCAGCAAGATAACAAAAAGCAAAGAAGTTCTATCAGCTCCATGGTGCATGACATTTTTATTGCTCTAGTTGTATCTTTAAAAAAAAAGAAAAAGAAAAAAGAATGTTGTCTGGAGCCTTAAATGTTTGGTTTTTGGTCACCTTGAGTTCTTCACTCACCCAAACCGGGCCATTTGAAGCTGATGCTGGCCTTTCCCTTGAATCTTTAGTGAATGGTACTATACATGATCTCTGATCTTCCATGATTGAAATTCCTCCCCATTTTTTCTTTTCATCTGATATATCAGTAATAAATCTTTTGTGGCATTTAATACTTTGTATCTAGATCATCTGTGAAATTCTGCAGACTTTTTTAACATAACCAAAGTTTCCAAAACAAAAGGGGAAGTCTTGACCATCCTTCCTATATTATGGCCTCATCCTGAGATGTGCGAAGCACTTCCACACTCACTGTCTTCAGTAGAATTGGAGGATACAAAGTAGTTTGAAAGAATACTTAGTACCTCACAGGAAATGGGCCTTGCAAAGCCTCTCTGTCAATTTAGTTATAATCATGGGATCAGATTTCCAAGAGGAATAATGTTCATTATTATTTATATTTTTTTCCACACTTAACTTATGCATTAACCAAATTCCTAGCTATATGCTAAGATGCTTCCATATGTTGTGTCCAACCATGCAAGGTGCCGAGCACCCTCGGCTCCACTGACTTCAGCACAGGATGAAGCCCCAAATCATAATTCTTCTTTGAAAAAGCCATCATGTAGAATGTAAATATTTTCTATTATTAAAATCAGCTTATGCCCACTTGTAGGTCCAGTCATGCATTCCTTTTACATCCAAACCCTTTATTCAGAGTGAGCTCTCTTTGGTGTTTCTGAATGGTGCTATGATAGTCATGCATTTTCCCTTGTGTTTTCTTTCACTGCTCTTTTGTGTTGAAGAAAAAGAAACTGTTTCTAGGATTTAAGACTAAGATTGTCAAAAACAACTAGTGATCTTGGGCTTTTCAGCTGTTGGGTGTCCAACCTGATACACCTTGAAAGGGTCTGACTTTCAGAAGGTGCATCTGTTTAGCGCTTTCTGAAGATGGGACCCCTTTGGAGACATCTCAGGTTGGGCATTCAAAAACCGGGCCATCCAAAATCACTAGTGGTTTTTGAAAATATTGGTCTAAATATGGACCATAATGCATTTGTAACAGGATGTCTCATTTCTTTAAAAATTAAATGTAATTCGGAGCAAGATTATCCATTATTAAATAATAATTTACTAGTTTTCAGTGCTCAAGCCCCAAGCAATGTGAAGACTTGTATGTGAGCAACTCAAACAAGATCTCTGTTAACTAGAGATTTTAGCATGGCTAGAAGTGTAATGCAGAAAAAAGTAGTAGTCACAGTATTGGCTTCTGCCACTGAAGGGTAGTAATAGACCGAGCCGGCCTGAGCAAAGTCATATATAATAGGAATGGGGAGGAGTTTACTCCAAATAAAAGAAGAAAAAATATTCTCTTTTTATCATCAAATCATTTAGAAAAGAAACCACAGGTGGGATTCATGAAAGCTTACATAAGTTAGGAGAGGTCAAAAACCAATTTCTTACTCGTTGAAGAAACCCTCCTGATTCTTTGAAGTGGGATTTTTTTTTTTTTTTATTCTTGGCCAGCCAGGCAGCTTAATAGACAGTCAAACAGCTGCATTTGACTTCTCCGATGACTGCACTGGCTTCCTATTTGCTCCTGGATTCAGTTCAAGGTTTTGATAGGGATCTATAAAGCTGTATTTAGTTTGGATCTTGGTTATTTCTCTCTATGTGCCTGTCATGACTTCTGGGAGCTAGAGGCAGGCTATTTGCTGGGATGGACCATCAACTCTGGAATTCACTTCCTCCCAGTAGTTCCTACTGAGCCTGGCTCTGTAGACCTTTAGAATATGATGTAAGGCCCATTTATATATACATGCCTTTTCAAGAAGGTGTTGACAGTGGAGAATGCATATAACAACCTTCAGGAGTGGGAATTTGTTTGGGTTGCCTTTTGTCCGGGTACCTGAATAGTGTGAGATGGCCCAATCTATAAATCTAATTAACATTGTAAAGTAAAGCAAATCCTTTCACAGAAGAGATTCATCCAAACTACAGCACAGCTTTATTTTGTATAGCGTGTCTCATACAAATTGTATCCCAAAATGCTTTGCAGATATTTAATAATAAATAAGCAGATGGAGAGAGAAAGTATAGGCAAGGAAGAAAATATATGATGTTTATTCTGAACACTTGAGAGCAGACAAATTTCCCATCATAGTAAACTGTGATGGCTTTTCTCAGATAAATTACTTGGAGGTTATTAAGAATGAATTACAGCCCCTTACAAAAGAAAATCTTACAAGGTTAAATAAATAAAAGTATGGTGCTCAGTAGCTATAGAAATATTAAAACCTTGGTATAAAATGTACCGGGGATTTTTTCTGCATCTTAATAGTTCTAGCAGCTACTTTTTTGCTTCTAGCCCTATAAGCAGTTGCTAATGTATGATTGTTGCTAGGGCTGGGCAATGGTCCAGCATACAGTGCTAAGCCAAAGTTGTTCTGAAAAAGGAGTATGCATTTTCCTATCAGAAACAAACCCTCCTTATCTGGAACTGATTCAACCACTCAAATTATTTTCTCTACTTGAATATCCTTTTGTGAAATACTTTTATCCTGAAGCAGAAATATGCTATACTTATGAGTGGGGAAAAAATGCAAATATATAACTACAATTCTAGGATTCGATTTTTGATATATAAGGCATTCAGAGAGTTGTCCATATTTATAGTTGTCTATACTAAGAACAGCTCTTGTAAATATAGCTCTTTATATTTTTATTCTAGTAGATTATAAATATCTAGTGGTGTAGAAGCTTTGTTAGAAATGCGTGTACTGCGTGTTACACATGCTACATTTAAACATTGACTGACAATGACCTACACTGTAAAAAAACCAACAAAAATAAGACTGAACTCTCTGCAGTGCTCCAAATTACTGGAAGGGTCATGAATTAATACAATAAGACTTAGTATTAAACTAAGTTCTTCACTGAACATGTCCACAGATCATAGGAATCTACCGATGTTGATTATAAAGCTTGATCCTGCAAACCCTTACACACAAAAGTCATTACTACTCACATAAGTAAAGGTTTGCAGGATCAGGACCTAAATCTCCTACAGTCCTGTCATAGATCTTGTCTAAAAACTGGGTGGAGTCTTTTGTAGAAGAATTCTTTTCTTCAGTTGCTCTAATGTGTTGACCAGAAATTTTAAATGAGGAATCACCCTACAACTTTATGCTCTGAGTGGCTGGGTTGGAGTCACTACCAAAGGGCTAGTGTTCACTATGAAAATTCACACCAAACAGTTCTTTTGGCTGTGTCCAACACTAGAACCAGTTGGCCAGAACATTTTCAAGCACAAATTGTTCATGAGTGCATACCAGCTATGCTGAATCTGTTGAAACCACTTGTGCTTTCGGATTACATCCTCACTAGTCCCGTGCACCAAATCATTTGAATTGCAGTGCCCTTTGATTTCACTGCTTCTGACAGAGCTTGCTGAAGCAAGAGATTCTTGGAGACTTCCAAAGGCTGCTGGTGCACCACAGAACAATAGAGAGAAGACTAGTTGAACTGTTTCAGTTAGTCAGCATGAAGATTGGTGCAAAAATGGTTGAGGATGATATAGTTTAAACAGAACGCACATAAACCAATTGGAGCACATTTGCATGTGGACCTGAGGTAATTTAAAAGTGCTTGAGGGATATGAATGGCTCTTAAAACTAAATTTTTCTATCATTGGCTAGGTTTAGTAAACAAGTAAACACTTTTTTAAAGTGTGACCACACCCCGTTAGTGTTGAGGTTGTAACGTGTCATGTAGCAGGCAAGGGCAGTGTAAACACCATAGCCAGTAGTGCTTTGTGTTAACAACATGTGATTTACAAGTAAACAGCACAGATTTTTAAACATATCCATAAACCCCTTTTGTGAGACTCCCCAAGGGGAAAATGGTTTATTGACATTATTTTTTTTAAATAGTAGTTACCAATGTGTTTTAACCAATTTGAAATAATTGGTGACCTCTTAAGGTCCCTGGGAAAATTAGCTGCAAATGCCTAGTTTCCCAGCCACAGTGAACATTCTATTCCCTCCAAAAACAAAAAAGGGGCTGAATTCAATATACCCTCATCTACAACAGGCCTTAGTGCAATGTGACATGTTTCTACGGTCATGCCAAATACTGTGGGATTTGAGACTCGCTGCATAAATTTAGTTAAAAACTGTTTTTTTTTCCTGATTATTTTGTCTTTTCCCCTACATTTAATGGTTTTAGAGCCAGTTGTTCAATATTCAATAATATATGAGAATTGTTTTTAAAAAAACCAGAAAGAAGTAGGAGACAAAAGAGTGGAAATGGTGAAGGGAGAGAAATAAGAGAAGCTGTGTGTAGAGAAAGTGAAAATGAGTAAAGTAATGAAGACTACATGGATTTAAGGATAAAGATGCAGGGGGAGATTTTCAAAGACACAAATAATGATTACGGGCCTAACTTCCATGGTTTTTTAAGGAGAGTTGGGTGCCTCGCTGCTGCCTTTTCTCCAGTCAGCAAATGAACTGATTTTCAAGTGTTAGAGATGTTGATTAAGCGTCCTTCCCCTGCACTTGGGGTCATATTTTATCTGGGCCTTATGCAGGTGCAAAGTTTGGTTGGGGAGGGCTTCAGGAGTCTTTCTTTCTTAGCGTGGAGTATGTAAGAATGTATATGTATATGCAGAATCCCAGTCTTTTCACTTAGGGGAGTGCAGGAAATAGAGTGTAGGGTTTCTTGGTGTTGAATTCTCTTAGCAGTCTGATATGCTTTCTCCACCAGTACATTCACCTGTGAAAGGAGGGAGATGAAAGTATTGTACTTGAAATCATTCTGCTTTCCAAAATCTTGGAATTCAATGCTGCCCAACTGTGAGTGTGTGATTATTTCTACAGGAAAGCTGAAATGAGAAAAAATGTTTCTTTCTTTTCTATAACCTGTTGACTTGTAAGTCTAGTGAGAGATAGATGCTATAAATGACTCATACCTATCTGGATTCATAACTTTCTGGTAGCCTAGAAAATGGCTACCAGATAGGTATGAATCTAAGAGGTCAAAATAACTGTAAACTAAAAAGTATATTGATAGTATTTCTCTATATGTGCCATTATCTTTTAGAGAGAGTTTAATTAAACCTAACAAATGGATTAGCATCTATTCCAGTAATGGCCTTTGTAATTGCTGCCAACTAAAAAGCATTTGTTGTGTTTCAATGGCACATACAGAATACATTGGGCCAAATTCTGCACCCACTGTTGTAATCCTACTGAGACTAATGTAGCCGAGATCAGAAGTTGTCCCATGCCTATGTGGCTAAAAGTGAAATGCATCATTTAACGGACCAGAGTTTAGCCTTGGACATAGTCAGAAGCTTCACTCTGAAGTTGATGAGAACCACCTGGCTGAATTTGTCCCAAAGAGATTTTGGTAGCTTTTAGTTTATATTTTCTGCCTGAAACAGACATTCATTGAGTTATTTTGGTACTAAAATGTCTCATCAAAATAAACATAAAGATTTAAAAAAACCCTACCAAGCTAAAACATTTGCCGTCCAGTTCATTGTTCTTTCATAGAAGCACAAATTTACGAACTATGGGAACAAAAAAAAAAGTCTGAGCAATGTGTGTATTGGGCTCTTTTCTACTGGTTATCAAAAACATGGTTAAATAAAATTTCTGATAGAGCAATCTATGATAGATATATAGATATAGATAAATATTAGCAATTTCCAAAGATAGTCAATATTGATAGATTATTTACCTATATGGATAAATTTTTTATTCTCTATTTAAAGTGTTAATCTGATATTATAATCTGTAGACAGTTGACATGAAAATATGGATGGATAAAACTGGACAAATTTTAGTTCATTTTGAATTTATGATCAAGTGCTTTGCATCTGAAGGGAATCATGTGTTGTAGGATATTCTGACCATGATATAAAGGTGTGTCTCAGTTGTATGGCAGTTATTTCATAATGATACATTGTCTTTTGCTGTAAAACACCAAGGCAAAAAGTCACAAAAAAAGTCATAAACCATTGGTGTTTGAGTTTCTAAAACAGAACCTCAGAAATACCATTAAAAGTATGTGCTTCAGGTTAGTTCAGAATTTTTAACCAATGAACTTTGGGCAGGTTCACTTTTTTTCAGAGGAGTTCACCCAACCATCATCAAAATGAGTTGTAATGAAAAGAACTGCAATATATATATATATATATATATATATATATATATATATAAAGCAGCTTTGAAAGGCCTTAAGTTCTGAAACTTTTGATTCAACACATGTTGTCCACAGGCCTCCTTAAAGAGATTTCCAAAAGGGGAAATATATCCTTCGAGTTCCAAATAAAAATCTGGAAAAGAGGTCAGGAAGGGAACATGCACCCTCATAAAAATTTGAACGTTCAGGTCGTTTTCCCACAATATGATATATTTTCAAAGTCTACTACTCATTTTCTGGCTTTTAGTTTTTATACTCTTTTGTATTTCATGGCAATTTATCTTTCCTGACACATGTTAAAAATAGGATTACATGTCTTAACAAATAAAAAAGATGTGAGATTTCATCATTGGTAGAGATCACTCCATACTCATCATTTTATGTAGAATTAACATACCCAATGGCACAAAGAATTGGGCTACATTCTAGTTCTCCATAAAAGAGAATAGACTTTTACTTTAGTAAGAAATAATAACTAAGTATATTATTTATTTGGGTTTTTTTCTTTTAATAATTTACATCAACTTGTTTAACAAGTTTTTTTCTTTTTCCAGTTCTTCTTTCTTATCTGCTTATGAACTTTAGGATGAAACATGACTTTGATTTAGCGTTGTCATAAATGTTGTAAGTTTCTTACTCTATAAAAAGATGCTTGGACTCAAGAATGAGCAAGATTCTCTTAGAACCCTCCCTACTGACCCAATGAATAGGATACAATGCCAATGTCACAGGCAGTTCTTTACCATTCCCATTCATATTCAATACTAAGAATTAAGCTTGCAAATGCCATTTGGTTGAGATATGCGGGTGGAGAAAGGGAAATGGGGAATGCAGTGGATTTAGATGGTTGCCTTGTTAAAATCATTCTTCACCCACTAATTTGGTCTTCACTTTTGGTATCACACTAACAAACAAGAAGCAGCTAGAAATGGATGTCAGAAAAGGGAAAGCCAGAGACAATATTTGAGTGACTGAGACTCTGCCATACAAATAGACAATCACATTTAGTTAATAAAAAGTTGAATATATTGCTATATTTGTACTTCATAATAATAAATAGTAAATCAGTAAAAGAGAATGTAATGAGTTATAATGGAACCTGGCCATGAGCTGTTGCTAAGTGCCCATCAGTGTTTTCATTTTAGACCACTCTTTTATTTTTCCTACTATTTAACTATTAATATTTTTATATTGAAAATATCTGAGCTATATTCTGCTCTCATGTGCTTGCCCATAATACTTTCCATTAACTGGAGTAGGGTAACTAAAAAAGGAATAATACTTGTTAGAAAATCAGGTCGAGAGAAGGAGCCTTGAGGGATGACCTGTGCTAGAGTAAGGGATCCAGACACAATGGAGATGTTGTGTAGGCCAGCCAAGCAACAGAAAAAGATGCAAAATCATCATAGACGAACGTAAAACTAGTATGTGGAAGCATACTTCCCACAGATAGAACTCTATCCCCCTAAGAGCAGGGAAGGGGAAGAGAAATTTGAGGAACCTCCTTCATCAAAACCCAGGAAGACGATACAAGGGGTGAACAAGGGTGTCCCAGCTGCTTGTGCATTAGTTTGTTACCATTCTAGGGGCAAAGGACACATAAAGAAAGATTGCACATTCATGGAGTTCTGAGGATGGTCAGGTGTAAAAGGCAGATTTGAGATAAAGACGTTTCCTATCAGAATAGGCCAGAGATACACAAGGTGAGTAGCAGATTCAGCAGCTGCATGCTGCAAGTCCGAAGCATCTGGTTAAGCCCCAGTGGCAACAGAGAGGGTGATGATAACCATCCACTGGGTGTATGGAGAAAAGAATACTTACCCCATGGCTCTTGTCCCATTGGAGATGGGAGGAAAGATGTAAGTAGCAGAGTGTAGGAATATTAAAGTCATTGCCCAGTTTGGTCATGTTAGGAAGAGACTAAACTCATTTCCTTTGAGTAAGAAGAATAAGGGATGAAGGGGGAGATGCCAACAAGGAGGCTTGAATAAAGTACTTCTGAGCATAGCCCCGTCTTGATAGCTCCCCAAGTATAGTATGAAAGCATATAGATGTATATTAACAAACTCAGACAGAACTGACATGCTGGAGGACTTGAGCTGGGAGAGAAACTCAAGAAGGAGACTATGGCTCAGGAAATACTAGAACAAGGACACCTAGAGGAGAAGGAGGGTGGAGGCTTGGATGACTCCCAGGAGGAACAAACTGTGAGCAAGTCCTTAGACAAAGGGCACGCTGAAGAGAGGATAAACTGTCCTGATAGTGAGGCCTTGCTGGGCAAACTTGCCCCAGTAGTCATGAGCCAGAGATGAGAAGTCAGGAGGAGACAGGGATCAGATACTGAAGCCATGGAGGGACAACTTATTCTGGTGTGTGTACAAGCCAGGGGCAAAAGAAACCAAAGATAAGGTCAGTGAGGTGTCATTAGAGTGATGACTTGTGGGTGAAGACAGAGCTGTGGAGAAAGCCTCCATCCTTAAAGTGTACATTAAGGGAGGAAGGCAGGAGACTCTCACCAGTGGCCCATGGAAGCCCAATTTGAAAGAGCAAGAGAAGTAGGGCTATTGAGAGTAGGGCTTGAACAGTGAAGAAGACTTCTGCCTAGGAGGCAAGAAAGGGTCTCATTTGAAATGGGGGAGGGAGGACATTTGTGACAGAGTGCTAACAGCAGCACCCTGATCACTGACATTGCTGCAGGACAGAAAAGGTTGGAGGCTCAGCTGGAAGCAGTTAACCACTTTCTATTGGGGGATTAGGAACACCTGAGTGGTAATTGCTGGGCTAGTGATATGTTTAGCAGAATTTGGGAGTATATAATGGGGAGGAATGGGTTGGGTGATGAAGGTCTAGTTTTATGCAAAATTTCTGCTGCCATATGCCTGTATCTTGTTCTGTTTGCCAAAGAACTATGGAATAAAGGCACATGTAGTAAAAAGAAAACAGCCTGGGTGTATTTATGGCCATGAGGTGATGGAAACAAGCAAGGGAGTACAGCACACCATGTAGCTGAATGTTGACTTTGTGAAGCCATTCCCCCACATCCACTAGGCCAGTAACCCTGTCAAAGAATGAAATTAATTTGGTTTGGGATGATTTGTTCTTGACAAATCTATGTTGACTTTTATGTATTACCCTATTACTTTCTTGGCACTTGCAAATTGTTTAATAATTTGTCCCACCGTCTGTCTAGGTAGTGAACTTAGGCTGATTGGGCTCTAATTCTCTGGATCCTCTTTGTTTCCCTTATTAAAGACAGGCAGGTACTATGTTTGCCTTTCTTCCGTCCTCTGGGTCCTCACCTGTCCTACACAAATTCTCTAACTGCTAATGGATCCAAGATCTCTTCAGCTAGTTCCTTAAGTATCCTAGGATGAATTTCATTAGGACCTGCTGAATTGAATACATCTAATTTATCAAAATATTTTTATGCTGTTCTAGCTCAGTTCTGGCTTGCATTTCTTTCCTCTTGTTGTAAAATATTGTGTTAAGTATCTGGGCACAATTAGCCTTTTTAGAGAAGATAAGCAAAAGGCATTAAACATTTTTGAAGTCATCAGTCTTTAGCTCTCCTTTACTGCTAAATGGTGGATCTACACTTGCTTAATGTATTTTTTAGTGTCTCTTCTTATTGGTTTTTATGTCCCTTTCCAGGTATAACTTATTTTGTGCCTTAGCCTTTCTGATTTTGTCCCTATACGCTTGTGCTGTTCTTTTGTATTTATCCTTAGCAATTTGCCCATGTTTCCAATTCTTGTAGGATTCCTTTTTGATTTTCAGGTCATTAAAGAACTTCTGATGTAGTCTATTGGCCTCTTACTATTTTTCCTATCTTTCCTTGACATCGAGATAGGTTGTTCTGTGTTCTTTAAGAAACTGCTAGCTGTCCTGAACTCCCTTATCCCTTAGATTTTCTTTCCATGGGACCTTACCTACCACTTCTCTGAGTTTGTGAAAGTCTGCTTTATTCACCTCCTCTCATTCCTGACTTTCCTTAGAATCATGAAATCTAACATTTCATAATCACTTTCATCCAAATTGTCTTCAGCCTTCAGATTCACATCTAATTCCTCCCTGTTAGTCAGAATCAAGTCTAAAATGGTTGTCCTCCTGGTTATGTCCTCTGCCTTCTGAAACAAAAAGTTGTCCCTGTACATGCTGATAAGATATTGAATATTTTGTGTTCTGCCATGTTACTGTTCCAACAAATGCAATGGGGGATTTTAACTAGCTGAATGCTAGGTCTTGTGTTTTACATATTTCTGTTATTTGTTCTAGAAATGCTTCATGCAACTTCTCCTTGTGATTTGGTCTATATTAGACTGATACTATGACACTGCCCTTATTTCCCACCCTTTTATCTACACTCAGAGGCTTTCAACTGGTCTGACTCTCACCTCCTTCTGTATCTCAGAACTATACATTCTTGATGTATAGTGAAACATAAGAGACAAGATCCAAGATGTTGGCTGAAGTGCAGTTGTGTAGCTTCTTGAAGACAAAGACACATTTTCAACTTGATGTTGTGGACCAGTGGAGAAAGTCATAGAGAGATGATCTGGTTTGACTGACAGATGAGACAAATAATTTTAGTAGCTACTTCTTAGAACAGCTGGAAGGGAGCAATGTTGCTGTTTGATCTAATGGACTAAGCCTCTGTATAGGGGGCATTGAGGTGCTGCAGCTACAGCCCTGCAACCTCCCTTTCTAGTTCCGAAGGAGTTTCCTTGTGCCAAACTAATTGTTCAGGCTTTGTGAAAAGTTGTAGGGGCTGAGTGAGTCCTAATACACAGCAGTAAGTAATACTGTACAAATTTGGATAACACTTGTTAGGATCCATCTATATTACGGCAAACAACTGAAGTTTAAAGGACCTCAAAACAGTGGGTAATCTGCAGAAATTAGTTTAAACTGCTAGACTGAGATTCAGATTTTGAATCAACCCAAAGTGAGGAGAGGTGTTCGTATCTGTAATATTCAGAAATATTTATAACATGCACAGAAAGTAGAATTTAGAACAGCATGTCAGCCTTATCTCATAAATTGCTTTTTTTGTCTAAGTCACACCCTTAACATAATTGTACCATAGCATCTGTATTTAATTATACTGTATAGGGGAAACTCCCTGAACTTTATTGCAACGTTGACTATAACTTACACCTTAAATGCCAAAAGTACTGGTGCTTCCACAGCCAGCAGGTGGGTTTCAAAGCAGGAAAGTCCAGCTTCTAGCAAACAGGATAAAACAAGAACTTTTATAGGCATGGATGAAAATATACATATACTTGTGAGTCAGTGGGATGAGTCACAAAAGCCATGTTTTCACTTGAGAGGAAGCAACTTTATCCTAAATTACTGAGTTGGATAGCTCACTTTTATATTTTTATTGCAACTGGTTCCATGCCACCTTCTTCCGACTTTTCCTGTACCTGTCTTGTGAAATCTGCGCAGACTTACTTTTCATCTAATTGCTCACATGTAGGAGGAAGCAGGGTGCTTAGGTGAGGACTTTTACTTCAAAAAAAATTATTTCCTTCAAGAAAGGAAAACTAAGTAGTATAAATCAGAAAACAAATTGTTACAGAACAAACATAAAACTGAAAAAGGTCTGTTTCTTAGAAAATATTTGTTGCTGTTGAAATTACATTTTGCCCCTAAAATTTCAAAATGTTGAAAAGGAAGTTAGCCACGTGATTCCCATTAACATGAATGGGAATTGGTTTGCTAAAATCTATTATACTGCTTTGAAAATTTAGGACTGACATCTCTGTTTCTTTAAAAAGTCTGGGCCCACTTTTGGGAATCCTGTATAAACACAGATTTTAAGTGGTAGTTTGATCTTTTGAGCAAGACATGCTTTCTTATGATCTAGTTTCTGTCTCACCGAGGCTGTCAATTAAACCTTTGCAACACATGGAAATGCTGGAGAGGTTGCTGGATCCATACAAATAAACAGAGCATTTATAAGTTCCATAAAAATACAAATTAATTCCTTGATGTGGATTTGCACCTTTTCTAACTGAACGTCATGAAAAAGCTTATATAAAGGCCATGTCACTCTTTTGTGAATTAGGATCATAGTATTAACCGGTCATGTAAGCCACTTACTTTTTCTGCCATGTACACATGAATTGTTTAACCAAGGTTCCATGGTATTTCCTTAGCACAGATTTGGTGAATACCAGCCACAGGAATTGTACATGACTTTGGTGCATAAGTAATTGTTGCCATGAAAATTCCTGTTTTTTCAAAAAATTAATGGTGCATAAAAGTTCAGTTAATAAGTCCTTACTCATTCAAGAACATATCTGAGCTCAGCCAATGGAACTAGCTTTTTATTCAGTAGAGACCCTTTAAATGCATTGCCTCAGCGCACAATAAATCTATTCTTTTAGCAGGTTTATTCCTTTATCAGGTAGTGAATTAAGTGAGATTTCATGAAATGTAGCATTGACATAGATTTGTGGAGAAAGATATATTCTTATAACTTCTCTAGTAATTGTTAAGTTTCAGCATTTGTTATTTACGAGTTATTTCTTAAGCAGGTTTATGCCTTTTTCAGGTAATCATAATTAATTTTAAGCATAGATACAGGTTCTGCAGTGCATGGAGCACAACATGTTCTTAACAAGACTTTCTCCCAGGTGTCTTGTTCTATTTTTCCCCACTGTGAAAGAAGTGTTTGTCATCCTGGTTTTAATTCTTTTCCTCTTCATTTTCTAATTACAATTTCAGTATTAAAACGCCCAACGTATGAAAATGCCATACTTGATATAAGCTTTTCCACTTAATGTTGCTAGACACAGAACCATTATAAATTTGTAGTTTAAAAATGTAGGCTAAACTGCAAATAGAACATTTAAAATTTACTAGCATTCTATTGTTGTTCTTCAACTCCAGAGAAACTTCATAGGCTAAATGTCATAAAGGACATTGACACACTTGTAGGTGACAGAATGCAATCAGACTTGTAATGTTTCCGAGATTAGTTTCTAACTTTTTGAGGCTTATGAAGACTGATGCCTCTCTCTCTCCTTGCTGAAAAGAAATAGAAAAAGGATAGCTGATTCTTTTGCCAAATGTGTGCCACAGAACCCTAATTTTTAATTAAATTGTCTACGATTTATTGTTCATACAAACCAAATAATTGAAATATTAGATTATTCTCAAATCTAAACCTTATTTCTAATGTGAGCATTAATAACAACCATCCTATGCTTAATTGAATTTTTTAAAATCAACATTAGTTAAGAAATAATAAATGTACTAATGGAGTTTGATGAGATTAGTGTAACTGAACACTGCTATAAGCTCCAAATACTAGGAAACCTGCATAAACTACAGATGAATTAGCTGTTCTTAAATTAAGGAATATTACAGTCAGTAATGGTATGACATTCTTTTTTATGGCCACGGCTTGGGTTATAATGTGACAGAAAAAAAATGTAATGTTTCCAAAATGACAGTTTTTAGATTTGTGTTGCCTGAGGTAGTTCGGCTGAACAATAAACTATAATTTGATTGATGGAAAATTGAAGTGGTTCATCTAACTTGCGAGCCTGTCTTACCCAAGGCTTTGGTTTTGCATGTATGATGATGTATCACAGTTTTAGAGATAATGTTGTTTGTATTATACATGAGATTTTTTTACACATAAAAATGAAGACTTCATTGTATAGCAAAGATCAAAATATGCTTTGGATTAGCAAGGAATCAGATTTGTTTGAGGATGGATTTGTAGATCTAAATGTGTTCCCTTTGTGAAACCATATGATAAATAAAATTTAAGACCAGAGTATCTTTATTTTTATGGGTAAATCGGCCATATCCCTGGATATGAAATTATTAACTTAAAGGTAAGATGACATCTGCACCCAAGAGAAACAATCAGAGACTAGTAGCTTTTTCCTTCATAGCAAATTAATGCTGCAAAACAACAGACTGGTCAGCAAAAATCCTTTAGAAAGGCCAATAATGTTTTTATAGATTTATAAAGAAACTGTTTAGGGGAAAGAAGATCTGTGGGAAAATAATAAAGCAGCTATTAAATATATATTGGTAATATTTATATAAGGTTTGGTGGTTTTTCAAATTACTGATGCAGTTACATGTGCAGCAGCAGCTTGAGAAAAGTTAATATATAGTAACTTTCTTTAGCATCTGCAAGAACAAGTTTGAGTCAGGGTTTGTAATTTTCAGCCACTATCCATTTTTATCTTGTACATTTTGCATAGAGCAAAATCTTTGTCCTGTGTTCCCCTTCTAGCAGGTTGAGGAGGTTTTAATCAGCTAAAAATGAGAAATGGTATCAAGTTTCAGCTGATTGATAATTTCCTCAAATAGCAGGATATCTTAGTATTAGTAGGGAGTCATTAAAGATTGTTTCAATTGTTCTTTTTCGTTCATTTTCATTAGAAGAAATTACTTGTTATAACATGGCAATTATTTAATCCATTTTAACTGTTTTTTTCTCCCCAGGCACAAATTAGTAAATATTGACTTTCAAAGTGAAACTATAGCACTTGAATTTGAAGAATCAAAAATATTATGCCTCACTCTGCTATTTGTTACACTGGCAAACACTAAACAATGTTATGATCAAACAAAACTCTGGTAATCCTGTCTGGGGGAAAATTTAATTGGCATTCTGTACTCTTCATTTCTTGTACAAAATATCCTGAATTACAGACATTCAAGAATTAGGGCTTAATCAGCAAATAGAGCCTTTTATTATTACATAAAAATGTAGGCGACTTGTATTTGAGTCCATCCTTGAAGTAACAGAGGATCTCTCTGTAATGAGATTTTAGAGATTACTGTTGGGAATTCTCTGTAGTGGAAGTGCTTTTTTCTTGGGTCATTACATTGCTGTAATTTTTCAGGCATTTTACTCTTTCTCCCCCAGTGACATGCTTTCTATCAGGTGTTCAAACCTAAAAGTAGCATTATCTTTTCAAAATCTCAGGTAAAAACTGCCCAGTGCTGTCCTGGAGCTGAGTAGAAACAATGCATCAAGCATGGGATTCACCACTTTCCCACAGATGGAGATAGGATGAAGGAGTAGAGAGGGCATTCCCTTATCAGCAATACACCAAAGAATCAGTTCTCAGAAAGGAAAGGAATTGAGAAATGTAAAATGCATTGATCCAGGGAAGGAGGGAAATCTAACAATGTGAAGAAAGAAACTAACATGGAATCACTTGTGGCTGCTAGTTAGCTATTCTGTAATCCCATTGAGTGAACTAAAAAAACAAAGTCAAAAGGAGGCCATCTGTAGTACCGTTATGGCCCACAACATTGTAGTATCTGGAAACCTCACAAACATCACTTAATTTATTCTTGCAACACACACCATTTTGAGGTAGGAAACTATTGCTCCCTGTGTATTATAGAGGGGAAGCTGAGGCACAGAATGAGTAACTGACTTCCCTATGGTCAGTCACATAGGAAGTCCGTGGTAGAGCCAGGAGTTGAACCTAGATCTCATAAGTCCACAGTCCAGTGTCTTAACCAGAAGGCCTATCTGTCTTTCACCTGAGTATAGAATAATGCAAGGCAGCATATTAAAATATCGGACTGTTCAAATGACAGAGGGAAAAGAGGGCCCTCAAAATGTGATGAACTATCAAACTTCACAACAGTTAACCACTCAGTTGTACCCAATAGTTAATGTGTCACAGCCATCTGTATGCTGATTCCTTTAATAGTTGGTAGAATAGATAGCTGAGTGTCTGATCCTTTAATGTACATATCTGAATTATCTGATCTCTTCAAACATTAAAGAAAAGCAACCATTTGTGACTTTTTAATTGGTGTCAGTTGGCTGTATCATTGTTGCTACATGACATATGTTATGGGGACTGTTCTTTCTGAAAGAAGGTGTACTGAGTGTCACTTTACATTTCTAGCAAGTAGCCAGCATCTCATCAGTTTTGCATAGCACATCATTAGCCAACATCACATAATGTGACAATGTATTGTGCCTAAATGTGAAATGCTGATTCCTAGCTGAAAATATCTTATTTTTAGTTGGAAATTAGCTTCAATATCAAAATGTGGCTTTCTGAATCAAAGTAGTGTGGTGGCCTGTCAAAAAATCCTAAATTGGAAGGCTGTGCACAGAAATCCTTTACATTAATTCACATTATCAACACAACACAAATGATTTCATTGATTTTGGCCCAGGATCCTCTTAATTCTGTAAGAATACTCCCAAATTGCTTCCTAGAAGAGAGTATATTGTACTGTAGTTTTTTTTCAGAATTTTTCAAGTAACATATTACTCTGGCTTCTCTAAACTTGAAGAACATGAAAACTTATAAATGATATATGTTTAGGCCATATTTATGTTCCAGATTTTCATAACTTTTCCCAGTAGTATGACTATTATTGATATGTCTTCTTCGTGCCTGCCACCAGAGTGAGGGTGTGTGTCTTCTCAGAGAGGTCTTCCCACTAATTAGAAAATTTTTGCATGATAAAAATAAATTGTCTTTGATTTTTAAGAATTGCAAATTCTGTCTGTCCTTGGAAAAGAACGAGGCATTGCATGAAAGCCGTACTCCAGGATGGCAAAACGACCATTCCCTTCAGTGGGGCTGGGATGTCACCCATTATTTTTCTACTATTGACTTCTTTGCCTTAAAATAACACCAGAAGACTGCTGCACATCTCCCAGGCTACAGGTTTACTCCTTCCATTCTGTATATAATGGCTTACTTTCCAGACCCAGACAATATTTAAGGAGGTGCATGTATGCAACCATAACTAAGGCCCCTCTGAAATACAGTACATTTAGTACCTCACTGAAAACTCCACTAAGTTAATGGAAAGGACAAAACGAAACCCTTATAAATATAATGATAACCATCATTTATACAGTACCCCCGTCGGTGTTTATGCCTTCACCAAGCCACACTTCTCCCCTGCTCCAAAGTGTGCGCTGCCATGCCCAGTTTTTTCAAGGAGATTTATTTCTGTTCCAGAAGTCAGCAGACAAAACAGAAGACAGTCTTAACTCAATCCTTTGCTTCAGGGCCACTCCTTCCAGAGGTCTCCGTCACCCCCATTGTGGGCAGCTTCCCAACTTAATCAACTCCACTGCCTTCCTGAAGCAGCAGCTGCAAGTCTGCTTCCTTTGCTCCAGAGAGCCACCACAGGAGCTAGCTCCTCCACTCCAGTATAGCTTTCCCGCCCCTAGGGCTTACCCTGTCTCACTTCTTCCTCCCCAGCTGCTGACTAGCAGCACTTTAAAGGCTCAAGAGTAGCCCACCCCTCTTTAACTGGGCTTACCTGCTCCAGTCCAGGGGTCTTAGTTTACTCACAGCAGCCAGTTGCCCTGTGACAATGCCATTATACAGACAGGTAAAACTTGGTTCCCTGCCCAGTATAGCTTACAGGAAAAGACCCCATCCTTTGAATATCTATGCATATGCCTAGTGTGTTTGCAGGCCTGGCATCCAAATGATCTTACTCAACAAGGCAACATGCTTCTTTTTCTATACATTAAAGATAAAATATGTGTTTCTCAAAAGCACAGGCACAGCAAAATATTAGCTAAATGTATATAAGAGTAAAATCCATGTCTCAAAGCAAGCCTATAGCTGGTGTTATCCAGGTAGGCTCTTTAGAATTAGGAGAGATCCTGGACTTCACATTTATGACCTGAGATCTTTAAGGATGTTCTTTCCCAGGAAACAGAAGGTGGAATCTTACCTTCACCTGAACAAAGCAAGACTATGTATGAAAGTGTTAGAAAGATTACATATTTTCTAGACAATTAATTGTCTATAAACCCTTTTGAATGATCTGTTGATTATATTGTTGTACTGTGCCAAGCTGAAAGCAGGAATTTGGCAGTCTTGTGCCTTATTTTCCTTTCTTACCCCCTAGATGGGTTAATTAGGACTATGGTACCACATATTGCTGCTCTGGGTTATCAGTAAATTGTTGAGAACTTTGCACACTGAAAACAGCAGTGGTTTTCTTATGCTTCATCTGGCTTTATCCGGTCCCATTACCAACTAACCTTTTAACCAAACAACGCCCGCCAGAATCTTTCTACAACATGTGTCTCCAAGTTTACTGGAGGAGCTAAGTAAGAAGGAAGAATGGGGTTCAAATAACAGCATTATTTCTTTTATTTGGTTAGCACAACCAGCATGCTTTGAATTGCACAATGTACAACATATGAAAAAGACTTGGCTTGGAAAAGCTTAAGTAACCCACTTAAAAAAAAGAGCGATTTCCATTGCATTCCACCCTCTGTCTATCCCACAACAGTCATAAGCCGTGCTATCAGGTGGTGGGTATCATGGGCCAGGGCTTCCTGTACCACTTCCTGCTTTCAATGAGCGCATCCCTCACACGATAGGCCTCCTGCCTTCACCTAACCGTGATTGCTCAGCAGGTTCAGCCACCAGCAAGTCTTGCAGTGACAAGTAGCAAATATTGTGATCCAAACAACCTTTGCAGAAAGAAATATTGTTTAATAACAAGAGTAGGAACAAAACGTTAATAAAAAAAAAAGAGGGGTTAACACAATCAAAGGTCCGCATGCCTATCTTTCATACCTACAGGGCTATCTGGACCTAGTTTATCTCAGATATCCCAGCAATTGAGGACTAGTTTTCAATCAGCCCCCGTAGTCTTTTCCTTCTCTTCCTTATTCTTTAGGGGCTATTGTTTTTATCCACTCTCCTGTAGTTATAAGTCCAACAATTGGTTTCAGGAGGGTTGCAAGTAAAACTTCAGAACAAATGACACCTGCATTGTCCTTTTAAGAACCTATACATGAAGCTGTCTGGAGCTATTGTCCCCTTTTCTGTAGACATGCAATTAATTCCTGTGCGAATGAACGACTTGTAAAGAACACAACACCAATCAGGCAAACAGAATAAATAGTATTCATTAAATATTATAGGTCTCTCCCATATCCTCCAGAGTAGGTAAGAAAGGAGAGTTATCTATGGAAGGAGCACCAGGAAGCCAAAAAAAACAACCCAAAATAGACCTGCCCAGAAGTAGCAGACTCCATCAGGAAGGGCTGGCAAGTATTAGGCTACCTGGAAATCATTAATCATGTTTATTACAGTATTGCCTCGGGACCATCTGAGGTGGGGCCCCATTATGCTAAGCACTGTACAAACACAGGGTAGTAGAAAGTCCCTGCCCCAAAGAGTTTGAAATCTAAATATAGAAAATTGGCATCACTTATTGGATTGTTCAAGGAGAGTGTTTGCAATAATTAATTAAGGCTCTGTTATGTTTGTAATAGAAATGTATGACATTGATCAGATAAATTTCAGATTATTCTTCCACCATTTGGGTTTTGAAGGCTAGATAGGATGACAATGTATAAAGATTACTGTAAATCATATTTATATATTGGTCGATGTCTAAATTTATTTGAAAAATTAATTACATTATTATTATTATTATATGAAACTACTGGTCCCTTTTTGAAAGGCCACTCTTTAGACAGGACCGAAACTACAGCAGGCTGATTATTTATATGAAAAACAGCGTCTTTCTCTTGTTCTGTGAGTTTCTTGTAGCTTGAGTTTAACCAGCCAGCGTTTCCAAACTGACTGCACCTTTCTGGTGAAATCCTGGCCCCACTGATGTCAACGGCAAAACCTCCATTGATTTCAGTGGGGCAAGAATTTTGCCCTTACAATTTTACAGGAGATCAGAAGTTGTAAGAGATAAGACTCTGACACTTGGCTGGTACTCTGTGTTTGCTATGATTTTTCTTTAATAAGGACCTGATCAAAGCTAATCCATGGGAGTCTGGGTGGGTGTGTTTTGTTTTGTTTTGTTTTGTAAGTACCACGGTTGATTAGATTTTTATGTGAAGACCTACTACAGAACTGCCTTTATTATAGTGCTATCCAGTGTACTGAGCCTTTCCATTGTGCACAACACAACTGAGGGAAGAGAAGTTACACTGACACTCTAAAAGCTAGATTTACAGAAGGCAATATACCTGGGGAGATCCAGAAATGGGGTGGTCTTAATAGTGGTTTTTAATTATTTGTAACCTCATTTCTTGACAGCATTGTGGAAAAATGGATTTTTCAGAGGGAGAAGAGTAAACAAAAGAATGGTGGCTTGGAGAACTAGAAAAGGGGAAAAATTCCTGCAGATTGACATAGGGGAAAGAAACAACTAAGCCATCATCACTGCCAATATTCTCAGAGCAGAGGGATTGAGGAGGACATAATGGAGAACTGGTGCAATGGAGCACAATGGAGAACTGGTGCAAGATGCAGAGGCAGAGTTGGAAAAAAGGCCTTTGAAAGCATTAGGGTTGGTCTTCACAATATGAGGTCAAGATGAATAGGTTATGATTGGTGAATATTTGTTTTGCATCTGGCTAAAGATGTTCTTGCATCTAGTAAACATTTCTGGATAGCCATAAGATCATTAATGGCCACTGAAAATACAAGGAGCTACTGGAGAAATTTAGTCTTGCTAAATTTTATTGTGCGATGGAGCAGGCATCACCTCTTGGAAAAAAAAAACTTGTTATGGGTTCCTTCTTGGAGCAAGAAATGGTTATAGTTTGCACTATTGCATCTCCAGTGAATTCCAGAAAACCTAAATTGGGAGAAGAGATTTGAATAAAAGGTTAGTAAAATGCCCTTAATAGTACTGCAGTTTAAAGATGCAGCTTTAGAACCCCTTCTAAACTAGTTGAAATCAAGATATTGTGTAAAGTTTCTGAGAATAAAAATGCCTAGGAACAAATGACAGGATTTTATGACATGGTAAATGTCCTTAGGTCAATGCAGAGGCCAAAGACCTCTAGTACAAAAGTTCCTGTTCAAGATAATCTTAGGAATTTCTGTGTAGCTTAAATGTAGAGGCTTTGATTAGATCTATTTTTACAAATAAATTGTCCTTGTTTACAGTCACTAAATACCTGAAAGATAAGTCAGCAGTGGTCACACTGCTTATGAATGTCAGACCTTAGATCCAGCCCATAGTGTGTATTTACTTATTATTTCCTTTTTTACGACTGTTGCTCCTTTCTAATTGCTAAAGGTACAGGCTCTACTTAAGAATTTATAGCTGGTTGTATTGTGGCTTCTGTGAGAACACATCGGTGACAGAATTTGCATCTCCATCATCTGAACCTTCTGCATAAAAGCAACTGGCAGTGAGAAAACCACCCACTTCACCAACATTTCTTCTTTACCTTTCCTGGTACATTATAAATTCTTTCTCCCCCAACCTCTGCCTCTCCACAGATCGTGATCCTGCTTGATCATACTACAACTTGCTAGTGTTTAAACCGTTGAGTCTATGCTTCCACTTCCTTTCTGGAAGCTCCATGATGTAGATTGTTGACCTGTCTAATACTGTTAAATGGTCCCTCTCAGTCTGTTTACAGTTTTCCTGCCAAACTGGGATCAGAACTATGACCTTTTTGCCCCACTTCATATGTCTAAACCTTAGCTTGTCAGTCATACCAGGTTTTCTACTTTTGCTGTGTTTTCGCAAGGTTATTATAATGTGCTAAGGCGAAAAACTCCTCTCCTCTCCTGTGGAAGTCCAGCACATATTGAACTGCTGACTCCTTTGATACTCCCGGCTTACTTTTCTGCTTGTCCCTCACGAGGGGTAGGAGCCTTCTAGCCCTCAGGGAAACAGGAGCAAGTGAAAAGTGTCATGCCAGTGGAATCTCCTGATATTCACAGCAGTTGAGACAGCTATTTGTCCCATTCTCCTTCATACTTCTCTGCATAGGTTCTCAACATAGCTTGGATTGTTCTACTTAAACCTTCTATCACACTCTACATCAGTGCGTGACATGGGTTGGCCCACAAATTTCTCTCCCAATATGTCTTGCACCAGCTTTTCATCAAAATTGAGGTAATGTTTTTGTTCATATCTTATAACTTCTCCAGAGGGATTTGCTTCTTAGTCCTCCTCTGATAGTCATTTCCTCAGAACCTTGCATAACTCAATCTCTTGTCACATGATATAAGAAATTTTTCCTTGAAACAAGGTAGAAATTTAAAGATTATATATCTCCACCTTTCACTACATTGGGGCAAAAAGTGGATGAAATGGGGAACAAAGGATCATATGAATTGCCAAAACAGATCAGACGATGGTTCATAGTGCAGTATCTTGTCTCTGACAGTGGCCAATAGCAGAGGAGTCAGAGGAAAGTTCAAGAAACCTTTAATGGATAATTATGGAATTCCTTGCGCATAAGAAAAGGTACTTCCTAACCCCATCAATATATGCCTTGAAGCATAAGTATATATATCTTATTTTTAAATGAATTTCGCCTTCCTCCACTCCACCCACATAGGGCCTTAATAGTCAGAAGAATGAATTTCACCCCAAGTGATTCTCGCATCTCAGTCTCAACTTGAGGCTTCGAAGATACATTTTCAGATATAAATACTCACTGAAAATCTGTTACAAAGTCTTTCTTATAAAAGCCTTATGCTATATCTTTGTTAGACATTGAAGCTTAATGGTGATATTTTTTTGCTCCTTTTTCTAATATCCTTTAAGTGGCTATTTTAAAAAATACAATACACACGTTACTAATCTTTTGAAAACAGGAAATGCAGTAAATAGATTGCAAAGCATAAATGCTTCTTTCGTACATCATATAAATCCTTTACACTGCTTATATGGACTTGGGGGGTTCTGTTTTTAAATACTTTACATTTTTTCTTTTGGTTTTGTGTGCTGTTTTTCACATATACTGTCTGATCTATCCTTATGGTATTGTTTTGGTACAGGTGTTTAGGAAGACTCACATCAATGCTTTTAATCTTCTAATTATGTAGACTAATTTCACATCTGGAAATTTTACAGTGCAGTATTTGAAAGACATTCTTAGTCTGAAGAAAAGAAAGGGATCTTATTCAGTATGAAATAAGACTGACACGATAACATTTGGATAAATGAATTTTTTGTTAATTTTAGAAGGCTTACGTTCCAAAGTAATTTAAGGTTTCTGTGTTTGTTGATATTGCTTTTTAATGTGACAACTGTGACATACATTTCCACAACAGATGGATTAATGTCATTTTTTTAAAAAAATTACTTCACCTAGACAGGTGTTTCCTGTATATGTTTGACATGAAATTAAACATAGCTCCAGATGTTCTGTTTGTAGCAAAGCCAGTTAATTTTATTAGAACATTTAATCACAGATCAACAGTGTAATAGAAATGCAGTCCATGTGAAGCAGATATTTAACAGAACTTCCTAATGAATAAGTGAAAGATTCTATATAAGGAAAGCCAGTGAGCCCCACTGTTTCTTATGTGAATCCCATAAATGTCTTGCTTTGACATGCTACCTTTCCTAAGTCAAATCAGGAGTTCTGATATTTGCTTACATTAAAGAAATTTCACACAACATAGGTGTTTTTGACTAGACGACATGAAAAGTTTACAGTATCCCAGATACTCTATCTATAGATGTGCTCTATCTAGTCTGAGGTAAAGCTGTGGCAAAGCATTTTAGGAAATATCAAAGATTCCTTGTGTTTTAGAAAAGAAACTGTTCTGTTTTGGTGCTTGGTATCCTCCCATCAGTCTAGGGCTGTTGATGTTATAGATGATTGCTCTGCTTGCATTGCATGCAGTCAGGGACAGCTGCACAAAGTTCTGGTATTCCAGACTTAAACATCATTACATGCCTAGTTATTCTTCCTCTAAGATTAGCTATAGATTTCCCATTAATTATTACATCACCTTTATTTATCATTAATAAAGTAGATCGCTGTGTGCTGTCACTGATTTTTTTACCATAATGAAAACAAGCGAAGAGAAGCTTGGGTCTGTTTTTGTTATACTTTTATCAAATTTTCCATTGTGCTTGCATGGTCATCTCAGGGCCAGAGTGAAAATATTCATAATTTTCTACTTTGAAATATTAGGTATCTATATGCACTAATAATAACTTCAAGCTTTTCCGTGATTGATGTTTTTTGTTGGCCTGTCACCTCATTGTATAGAAGTTTGTTTTAATGAGTTTCTCTAATGAATATTTTATATTGATACTTGGATGAATGGCATATGGTAAATGCAAGGTAAATTACAGCTCTTTAAATAAATATTTTTCATAAATTATTTATTTTGTGATGCCTGTATTGGTTAGATGTCATGTTAGATGAAAACTGGAAACTATTTACTCTAATACTTACTTGTGAGTTGAAAAAGTAAAAGACTTTTAATTATTAACAAGCCTCCAATATACCCGTGTAATTTATAGGAAATTACCATAAACTGTATAGGATTACAATTTTGTGAAGACAGTTTTAGTTCTATAATGCAAAACAAAATAATCTCTTGTGCTTTTACAAAAACCGTTATTTATTCATATAAAACTATTACTCTATTCCTACTCAAACATATTTGGGAAAATCTCGGATTTCTGTAGGAAATGACAGTTCTTGCCAACTGTCATTATTTCTAGCAGTAGTTGATGGCTGTTTTAATAGGGGAAAAAGAAAACCCAGTTAAAAAATTTAAAAAATATTTGCAGATGGATTGGATTGAAATTGCCTTTCTTTTGCGTTTTAGTGTATTAATATTGGGCAGTTGCTGTAGGCCTTACTGTTTTAGTAATACTAACAATTAGTAATACATTTACTGTTCTAGAATACAGAGCGCAAGGATTGCTCCTTTCACTTTTCCTAGAAATACAAATTGCCCTGAAACGAGCAGGGAGATGCTAAACCTGTTGCCTATCCCTTTGCCACAGTCTTTGGAGGACAAAGCTATGCTGTCCCAAGACACATACTTCTTCTGGATCCTGGGTATTATCAGAGAAGGACTATCCCTCCCTAGATGTAATCCTGCCAGGAGCTTCCCCTGGTGCAATGTGGGTCCACATAACACCCTCTTCTCAGAGCTGCTGCTAAATGCTGCTCTTTGGCCCTTACTAAGTAACTGCAGTTTAGTCCCAGATAAACTACCAATATATGTTTGAAATAGCAATGATTTTATGTAATTTTTAAGAAAACAGTGCATGAGAGAACAGAACTGAAAGGATATAGATTATACAAAATAGGTGAAGGGGGTAAAGCATTTCATGACATGTGAGACTACTCTCACTGAAGTGAAAAAAGCACGTCACACTGGGTTTTCAGCTGCATAAAGCTATAGTCTAATGGCCAATTCATAGTTGAAAATCTACCTTGCTGCATGCCTCACGATTCACTGAGAGGAAAGTGTGTGTCCATGTGCATGTACGTACACATATTATGGAGACATCAATAATGACTGAGCCGACTAGGCTTCCCAAGAAGTTTATCAAAGATAAAGATTGTATTACAATCTGACTTCTCTCATCTGGGCCTGTGTGGGAAACAAATGAGGCAGAAAAGTATTTTAACTGTCCTGTCTTGCCCTACTTCTGTGGTAAACCCAATTCCTCATCCAAGCAGCTGAATTCCATGGTTGTTTGCAACCCTAGGAATTTTTTCTCTAGATCCATTTCTAGCTCTTTCAGTCCTTGCTGCAGCTCAATTTTGTTAGCAAGTTACACATTTGTCAAAGCTTCCTGGGTCTCCCCTATTTCCTGGAAAGCCTTCTGGCCCATGATACTGCTGGTTTCTGGTCATCTCTTCAATCTATCTTGCAAATCTATACTGGACATTTTGTAGCTGGGCTTCAAACTGTATCTGGACACTTTATAGCTCCAACATTTTCATTTCTGCCCTCTATGCCATCTCTCAGTATTTTCTGAAGCCTCCAGAAACTGCTTTAATTGTTTGTAAGAAACCTTTAGATCTTGTCTTGGATGTTATTTTAATTCCTTCCAGCTTGCTTTCATTTCCACAAGTACCTCAGCTATTTGCTCCATCTCAGTTCAACAGGAATACTAGCTCACACTTTCTGTCTTTGGAAATGCCCTCATTTCTGACTTTGCAATGTTGTCCCCTTGCTGAATGATAGCACTGAAGTTCAATTTCCACTCTAAAGAGAAATCAGTTTTGCAGAGTCCTGGTATATTCTAAGTGTAACTTGGTTTATTTACACATATGCTCCAACCCTGACACATATAGGTGGTCGCAAACATCATGCAGGCAATCTTCTTTCAGCCCTGCCTGGTTACTCTATCTCAGCAATTGACACTAATCAGAGACCAAGGCAGAGGGCAAACTCTCCTGCTACTCACACAGCTCCCTTAACATAGAACTTTGTATAACAGCGTATCTTCCCTAGACAGAACATTTGCGCACATTCTAAGAAAAAGAACTTGGAAGTCTACATATAGCTGCCTCCTGGTGACACCTGCCAGAACAGTATTATTTTTTATGTCTGAATTAGCTGTTATTTAGGGCTCTTTGCAAACTCAGGCAGACATGACTACCTTATGACTACGGCATCCGATGAAGTGTGTTCTGCCCATGGAAGCTTATGACCAAATAAATTTGTTAGTCCTTAAGATGCCACAGGACTCTCGCTGTATGACCACTGTATGTTACATTTGGGACATATTTTCAAGGTTTTCTTCAAAACCATAACAGTTTTTTTATTTAAATGAAAGCTGAGACTGGAAAACAACTGAAAGACCTGCCTGTGCCTCCCCAGCTTTTCCTTCCTATCCCCCTACATTGGGAAATATTGCTTTGAAGCTTGAATATAGTCTCCAATTGTAAAACCTTAATTCTTCAGAGTCCATTTGAATTTTCTATTCTATTTGTAGAAATATGTTGTAACGTTACCAGATGAAGATTTTAAAATTGTTCCCCTTTTGAAATTTTGGGCCTGGGTCTCACTTCATTTTATTTAGGTAAAGAACCACAGTCACTATGAATACCAAATTTCACACAAGTGTGCACATGGAACCCCCTAGTGAGTGCATTCCTGATCCATAGAGGATATGAGTCTGTTACAGCCACAGCTACAGACCCTTGCCTTGTTAACTTAAAAGCCCATGTTTTAAGTCTGTTGGACAAGAGGGCTGCTGTCACATGCACACACACGTGCACTCTGATCATATCTTCATCACAGTGTGCAGATATGGCAGGCTTAAGGTAGGAATGCTCATTTTGGATGGAGCAGTAAGAAATGTACTTATTTATGAAGCAAGAGTATCCAATGGTTTTGGGGGGACAGACATTTCTGCCATTCCACCCCATCCCTTACTCTGATAGATGTCTGTTCCCAGTTCTCCCAGTGTCTCAAACCGCTAAGGTTAATTACCTCCGAGTGCTCTGGTGGTGAACTACACGTAGTGTGCCAGCAGGAGAAGTAGTCTGAGGAGCAGTATTGTCTCTGGAGCCAAGCTACCAGTGCTGCTGTTAAGACAACTTCCTTTTCTGGTAAGCCTCTTGTAGTTTCCACCAGGGGCTTCATGGTTTGTTGAATCTAAACTGTTGGTTGTGGGGGGAAACATTTCCACATTCATAATCATTATCCTTTTAATACCACACCCCCTTATCAAAGATTCATAAATTCCAAGGCTAGTAGGAACTATTGTGATCATCTAGTCTGATGTCCTGTATAACACAGTCCATAGGATTTCCCCAAAATAATTCCTCGAGCAGATCCATTCGAAAAATACTCAATCTTGATTTAAAAATATTACCAATGAGGAAAATTCCACCACAATTATCAGTAAATGGTTCCAGTGGTTAATGACTCTCACTGTTAAAAATGTATGCCTTATTTCCTGTCAAAAGTTGTCTCGTTTCAACTTCCAACCTCCGAGTTCTGCTACACCTTTCTTTGCTATATTGAAGAGACCACTATCATATATTTGTCCCCCCTGTATAGGTAACTACAGACAGTAATCAAGTCACCCCTTAACCTTGTCTTTGTTAAGCTAAATAAACTGACTTCTTGAGTCTGTCACGACAATGGATGTTTTCTAAGCCTTTAATCATTCTTGTGGTTCTTCTCTGAACCCTCTCCAATTTATCAACGTCCTTCCTGAATTGTGGACACCAGAACTGGACACAGTATTCCAGCAGTTGTCCCACGAGTGCCAAATACAGAAGGAAAATGACCTCTCTGACTCAAGATTCCTCTATTTATGCATCCAAGGACTGCATATGCCCTTTTGGCCACAGAGTCTCACTGTTCATATTCAGCTAATTATCCATGAACACCCCCAAATCTTTTTCAGAATCACTGCTTCCCAGGAGACTCTCCCATCCTGTAATTATGGCCTACATGCATATATTTACAGTTAGCCATACTAAACCCCCTATTATTTGCTTGCACCAAGCTTGCCAAATGATCCAGATCACTCTGTATCAATGACCTGTCCTCTTCATTATTTACAACTCCCCCAATTTTTGTGTCATCTGCAAACTTTATTAGTGATGATCTTATGTTTTCTTCCAGGTCATTAATTAACATGTTAAACAGCATAGGGCCAAGAACTGATCCCTATGGGGACTATACTAGAAATACACCTGCTCAGTGATAATTCCTCCATTACAATTACATTTTGAGACCTACCAGTTAGACACTTTTTAATCCATGTAATTTGTGTTGTGTACATTTTATATAGTTCTAGTGTTTTTAAAATCAAACCTTAATGTGGTGCCATGTCAAATGCCCTGCAAAAGTCTACACTATAGCCACACACTACAGTGTGAATTAGCCACCCCTTGCGCTATATAATTGATGCTGATTTAAGCACAGCTGTGGACTATACTATGTTGCTTGTGGGTGCTGGAGTAATTAAACCCACAGGGGCTTAGAACAGCAACAATAGGGTGTTTAAAGTCACTCAGCTGCATCAGTACAGCTATGCTGATGTAAGGCCTCTAGGGTAGTCACAGCCTATGTATATTATATCAACACTATTACCTTCTCAACCCAAATCATAATCTCATCCAAAAATAGTAGTCAGTTTGACATTCTATTTTCTATCAAACCCTGTTGACTGGCATTAAGTATATTACACTCCTTTCATTCTTTATTAATTCCATCTCATGTTCGCCACTCCCTTATCTTGCCCACAGTGAATGTCTGACTGATAGACCTGATTACCTGGGTCATCCCATTCACCCTTTTTAAACAGTGGCACAACGTTAATTTTCTTCCAGGCATTTCCCTGGTATTCTAAATTAACATTAGTAGTCCAGTGAGCTCCTAAGCCAGCTCTTTTAGAACTCTTATAAGCAGAGTTTCTAATTTTAAAATGTCTAACTTTAGTAGCTGCTGTTTAACATCCACCTGAGTGTTCTCATCATATCATATAATTACATCATTTCAGGATTTTTTTCAAATATAGAACAGAAATATTTATTGAACATTTCTGTCTTTTTTGTGTTATGATTGATAATTCCATCTAATAATGAACCAATACCATTTTTAGGATTCTTTATGTTACCAATATACTTTAAAACTCCTTATTTTCCTTAACTCTGCTGGTCATAGTTTTCTCCTTGCATCTTTTGCTTCCCTTATCAATTTTCTACAATTCCTAACTTCTGATTTAATTCAATACTATGAACTTCCCCTTTCCTTCCCATTTGTTATGTTTTTTAGTTTTTTTTTTAGTTTTTATAACTGCCTTCATTTCCCTTCTAAGGCAGGTCAGGTTTTTTTTAATTTATTTATTTATTTTTATTTTTATCTATATGGCCTTCTTCCTTGTTTGTGGAACTGTGGCATCTTGGGCACTTAGTAAAATATTCTTAAACTATTCCCAATCATCATTCACATTTTTCTGATTAAATTTTTCTTTCCAGCTGATTTGGCTCATAATCATTTTCAGCTTTGTGAAACTAGTCCTTTTAAAGCACCAAGTATATATAAGACTGGAGTGGACTGTATTCTGTTTTCACCTTAAAAGCTTATGTGTGATACGGAAAGATGGGAGGAGCAAGGAAGTGTTGGTGGTCAGGAAAGAGATTGCAACAGTGTGGAAAGGGAGCTTACCTGGGAACTGGAGAGGTATATCCCTGTGCTGTTTCCTATGATATTTGAGCCTTATACTTTGGGAATTGAAGGGAGCGCTCTCTCTATCCTGCAGGAGTCCCTCAGTGCTCCGACCTCATACTTTCTCCTTTAACAAACAATACAACCACATGGAGTATTTCAACAATAAATATGTTAATTTTGCTGAGGTCAGAACTAATGAGATGTGTGAGTGCTAAGGTATAATAAAGAAGCGTCCCTTAACTATTTATTTCCTTGCTTTCCAGGGTTTGTGTAGGTAGACTTGTTGCTAAAGCAACCTTAATTGATTTTTAACCAAGTTTTCATCAGTGTGTGTGTGTGTGTGTGTGTGTGTGTGTATGTGTGTGTGTGTGTGTGTGTGTGTGTTGGCACATGTGTTTTGGTGAATATATGTGCATATACACATGTATACATTCCTTTCACTGAACTGAAGCATACCACAAGCTGGGATTTCAACTTGAAACAGCCATTGACTAGACTCTGGCTGAGCTCAATCATGAACACTGTGACATATCTTTCACTTCAGTGAGAGTAGCGCCACATGCCATGAAAGGCTCTCACCCTTTCACCTGTTTCATATAATCATTTTCTGTTCAGTTCTCTTCTGTCATACACTGGACGCCTGTGTGTGTGTGTGTGTGTGTGTGTGTGTGTGTGTGTGTGTGTGTGTGT
>ML675601.1:82298940-82426440 GCA_007922155.1 Mesoclemmys tuberculata
TGTGTGTGTGTGTGTGTGTGTGTGTGTGTGTGTGTGTGTGTGTGTGTACAATTATTTTGCATTTATTGGACATTTTGCATATGTAAAATATGCTGCTTGTATCAGCAGTTTCAGCCAAAAATATTCTCATTTCTCACACAATGTTAATCTCAGTGACTGCGAAGATCCATGTTGCGTCCAGTAAAGAAATTGAAGTCTAGATTTCAAAGACAAAGCATGACAGACTTTTATCAAAAAACAGAGAGAGCCTCAGACATACTCATTAGTATAGAGGAGCCACTGATCAGCAGAACTGGGGAGGAACTTGGAGTGCCCTATTTTTACTGTAATTGTGAATGCCATTATGAGAAAGTATGGCACTTACATTCTGGCCACAAAACAACTTGAGGATTTATTTACCGAGACAAGACAATACTAGGATTCAAATCAATATTTTTAAACATAGAACATTAAAGTTTTTACCTTCTCCCCCTCTTTTGCATTCTGCATCGAATATAAAACTTATACAAGTGCTGCCTCCATTAGTGCTGCACTTTTTTCATTTGCTTAGAGAAGTTTCAAAATAGACCACACCCAAAAGTTTGCTATTTCCCTGCAATCTGTAACACACGGAGACCTTGTAATGTTGACAAATGTGTTATTTCCCTCTAAAAGCATTGCTTCACATGGTTTGTATTTATTGCACAAAGATTTACATTTATAACACAATAGCCTTTCAATCTGTGGCAGGGCTTTGTCCCATCAGAGCCAAAAGTCCTCTGACAATTAGATAATTGCACTCACTAGTCTTAAATTATGCACTTTGCTTTTTTTTTTTTTAATATAATCCCAGTTTTAAAAAATGCATTTGAGTCCAGCAGCTCCCTTTGACGCCCCCGGACAGTATTTTAAGAACCCATTTGTTTGAGAGGTTTTTAATCTGGAGACATTGAAAAGTTACACCCGCTGTGATGTCGTCAATCACGCAAGGCGGAAAAATAGCGGCGTGATTTGTTATCTGTTATTTCCCTGGCTGTGGTGACTGTCTCCCAGTGCCAGGTCTGTCCTTAAGGCCATCACTTATAGGGACCACTGTCTGTCAAAACCACAGCCAACTTTAAGGTCTGCCTTTGTTGGAGCAGACAAATGAGTCTGACCTTTAACAATAAAATAGGCACCTACTGAGAGAGATGAAACAGCAACTGAAATTAAGAACACCATACAGCCATTTCAAACACTCAAGAAAAGTTAGAAGTTGAACTATAACTTAATTATAAGAGTAAATGTGGGTAGATGTTGTCAATAATGAAACAGACATGGTCAGAAGTATCGATTAGCAGTGGGGACTAAAACTTAGTTCATCCAGGAATCATCCATCATTCCATTAATTATGAATGGTATCGATGGGGTTCATTAAAAATATTGCAGAACAGATTAAATTATAGCAGTTAAAGGTTTGTCGGGGGGGTGGGGTTAAAGTGGGTTGCAAAAGTGTAGCTATCATTTATGAATATTCTAGATGGGCAAAGAAAAAAATAAGAACACACTAAACCTTTGATTTACACTAATAGCTACTTCAAAAGATCTTCAGAAAGGGCCTCTACCTAGCTAGTTATTGGATGTGAGCTGGTCATTGATATTTTGTAACGTTTCAAAGCGCAGTCTGAACATTCCAGGCAATGCATTGTAAAGACCACAGCCCAGTTTGTGGTTTAAAAGGATCTTGTAACCCAACCTGGCAAGTGGTCAGTGGAGACTATATTTTACAGAGCAACACAAATCAATCTTATTGAACACTTTCCAGGTAATATAATATTCTGCCTGTGACAATAATGAAATTAGCCTATGGATTTTGTTTAAATATTGAAATGCCATTTGAATATTTAATGAAATACAGTACTCTATAGATATGCAGATTTTTGTGGTTTTCATAAAAAAAAAGCATTGATTTTATAAACATCCTTTAAAATCATCAAGGTAATAATAATAGAAAAAATCCCTTTCTTTGTCATGCTGTTCATATTTAGTTAGATCAGATCATGCTAAGTGCTGAGAGCTTCAACTTCTCGTGAGGTCAATAGGAGTCGAGGGCACTCAACAGGACCGAGCATCTAGTTATTAATGAGTTAACGTATTCATCACAATCCTTAAATCACCACAAAGGCTTTTGGCTTTTAATGTTACAAGAACAAAAATGTTTTTCATCTTAATACTTTCATTTTTATTGTTCTTATCTGATGTATGCTTTGTTTTTCATTCTTTAAGAAATGATCTACTTAGTGTAGCTGTTTTTTTATTCCCAGCAGGTATGTTTTATCACATTTTCTAGTGAAAAATAAAATCACGCTGTTTTTCAAGAAAAGAAAATCTCCAGAGATCTGAGTTCCAATCTGAGAATTGGTTCAAGGTAAAATTTGTTCAGTTTTCTCAGTGTAGCCCCTAGTACAGAGATGCACATCATAAAAAGTAACATAGAATTTTCTATAATCAAAAGCTTTTGCCAATTTAAAGGCCCAACTTTTTAATAGGCCTGGAGGTTCAATTGTAATCATACTCTATAGTGGTTATCCTTTCAGCTTAGGGTTAAAAAGCTTTGACAAAGCACCACAGGGAAGCTTGGATTGCCCTCACCTACACTATACCTAGCCTTGGGATGGATAAATACAGTCTCATTCTCTAATGCTACTGACTGCCTCCAGGAACACTAAATTTTAAGAGAGAAAAACATGAATCCTGTATTTCAGGAGAGGTGGAACTAAGCCATTGTTCACTCCCCTTAAAAAAGATATCCAGTGGCCAGTTCAGATTGCCCTGGGGACACCTAAAGCTGCATTAAGTACTTGTGAAAGTGAAAATCCACTGGGAACCCAATTCCAGTGTTTAAGCCTCAGCATGAACACTGAAGTTCCTAGCAGGGTTCAGTTTCACATGTCTTTATAACCAGGTTAAAAACTTACAATATGTGGAGTAAGGATCTGCTATTCCTTACTATTCCTTACTATTCCATCTGCTATTCTGACTACAAAGACAGAGCCTCTTCGAAGATCACTAAAATGAAGGGGGAAAAAGCAAACATTCATTTAACTACAGCATAACATTAACAACGGAAGTGATGGCTAAATACAGATAAGTCTATTTTGTAAGGTTTCATTTACTTTTTTGTGTATTTTCCTGCAGCACTGAGGGTATCCTTTAACACTGCATATTTTTAAATTGTAAAATAAAAAGAAATAAACTTTAGCCATAGATACATATGTAAACAAAGTCAACTTCTAAATTTGTTTTTGTTCCACATTGGAATGAAAACAAAACTTTTCAAAGGTTTTTGTGAACATGGTATTGTATGGAAATGTCCAGTGTTGGTCCAAAACCTGGGTGATTGGCCTGGCAGTTAGGGCACCAGCTTAGGATGTGGGAGCCCCAGATTGAAATCATTGCTCTTCCTGATTCAGAGCAGAGTATTTTATCATGATGAATCAGGCAGAGACTTGAAATTTGGTCTCCAAAATCTCAGGCCAGGGCCTAAGCCACCACGCTATAGAGCACAAAAGTCTCGCTCACTTCCCCCCATCTCTTCCTGATAAAAACTTAGTTGAAATGGCCGTGGCTCCACAAAATATCTCAGCTTTGATGAAATCAGTTAAATGAAATTTTGCTGAAAGTGTTCTGACAGCCTATGATAGCAAGGGAATGTAGTTCTAGAAAGTAAAGGTAGAGTGTGTCTTTTAAATATATTATTATTATTTGTTTTTCATGGCATTTAGGGTCCCTAGTCCTAGACCAGGACCCCTTTGTGCTTGGCAGTGTACAGAACACAAGGCAGTCCCTGCTCTAAGGGGACTGCAATCTAAATATAAGACAATACATGGATATAGACAGATAGGGGACTACAAGTAAACAGTCAGATTGCATTGGTCAGCATGGTAGGCAATGGTCTCTGAACACTAGCAGCCTATTGTCAAGATTTTTGTAGGCGTCATTGCAAATGAGAGTTTGGAGGAGGGATTTGAAGGTCCAAAACATTTTAGAGTAATAAATGAAAATCAGTGTATGCAACTGATGTACACAGAATCTTAAAGGGATAATAAATTCTTGCAAAAATTCTTGCCTGATACTGCAACTGTGGGCCAGTGAAATAGCCTCCACTTTAATTCTTTCATAAAGTGATAGCCTCAGCTGCTATTAAAGATAAACCTGAAACTTTAAGTTACCCTACAGAAATTTAGTCCAATATGGTTCCTTCTTTAGTCTATCTAGTCACTCTTCCGGCCCCACACTCATGGACTCATCCCTCAGCCGTCACCTACTTCCTTGCAAAAGGAGGCTCAGAGGATTTATGCTTTAAATGTACGCTTGATAATAAATCAAAACAATGCTTTATCTCCCACTCTATGGGATGACCCACTCATTCCCAGCCTTGTGCTTGGGTTTGGGATAAAATAATGGTGAACTGATCCACCAGTGCTACCATGAATTCCTGCCAGAAGGCAACATCAGCCAACTCCTTTAACTGGTCCTCCACACTGTCCCTCTGTTCACACACACCCTTGCTGGCTACCTATGAATTTCTCTAACCTTGATAAGATGGGTGTTTGTCCAAAATTTGTCAGCCCCTGTATCAGACAAGTGGACAGCTGTTTGTTCCAAAATATACTAAAGAAACTGTAAATGACCCGTTTATGCAACACATTTCTAGCATGGTCCACCTTGGTGCTCCATGTCAAATCCATCTGGAACTGTATCAGGCTACTGCAAAGGAATCACTGCTTGAGCTGCAGAAGTGTCCTCCTTTAGCCAGAGCAGAGGACTGTTCAGAGTCCCACATACCAATCTGGTCTTCTCTGAGCAACTTACTGGACTATGTGTCTGATCAGATCCTCAAGAAGCCTAATCTTTGCAGCAATTCATCCACAACTTATGTAAATTACTGGGGTATTACAGACCAGTCACCTTAACTTCAGTACCCAGAAAGATAATGGAGCAAATAATTAAGATATCAATTTGCAAACACCATAATAAGGTGATACATAACAGTCAACATGGATTTGTCGAGAACAAATCATATCAAACTAATCTAATAGCTTTCTTTGACAGGGTAACAAGCCTTGTGGATTGGGGGGAAGCAGTAGATATGGTATTTCTTGATCTTAGTAAGGCTTTTGATACTCTCTCACATGACCTTCTAATAAACAAACTAAGAAAATACAACCTAGGTGGAGCTACTATAAGGTGGGTGCATAACTGGTTGGAAAACAGTACCCAGAGAGTAGAGATCAGTGGTTGACAGTCAAGCTGGAAGAGCATATCAAGAGGGCTCCCCAAGGCATCAGTTCTGGTTCCAGTTCTATACAATATATTCAGCAATGGTTTAGATAATGACAGAGAGAGTACACTTATAAAGGTTGCAGATCATACCAAGTTGGGAGGAGTTGCAAGTGCTTTGTAGGATAGGATTAAAATTCAAAATGATTTGAACAAACTGCAGAAATGGTCTAAAGTAAACAGGATGAAATTCAGTAAGGACAAATGCAAAGTACTCCACTAAGGAAGGAACAAGCAATTGCACACAAACAAAATAGGAAATGGCTTCTTAAGAAGGAGTACTGAAGAATAGGATCTGGAGATCATCGTTGATCATAAGCTAAATATGTAACATTGTAGCAAAATAAAGGAAATATCATTCTGGGATGTATTCGGAGGGGTGCTGTAAGCCAGACACAAGAAGTCATTCTTCCGCTCTACTCCAAAACTGGAGTACTGTGTCCAGTTCTGGGCACCACATTTCAGGAAACATGAACAAACTGGAGAAAGTCCAGAGAACAGCAACAAAAATGATTAAAGGTCTAGCAAACAAGACCCTGGGTTTGTTTAGTCTGGGGAAGAGAAAACTAAAGGGTGGCATGATAATCGTTTTCAAGTACATAAAGGGTTATTTCAAGAAAGAGGGAGAAAAATTGTTCTTAATCTCTGCGGATCGGAAAGAAGCAATGGGCTTAAATTATAGAAAAGGTGGTTTAGGTTGGACTTTAGGAAAAACTTCCTAACTGTCAGGGTAGTAAAGCACTGGAATAAATTGCCTACAGAAGTTGTGGAATCTCTGTCATTGGAGACTTTTAAGAGCAGGTTAGACAAACACCTGTCAGGGATGGTCAAGATAATAGTTAGGGCTGCCTTGAGTGCAGGAGACTAAAAGACCTCTTGAGGTCCCTTCTAGTTTACACTTCTGTGAGTCTATGTAATATCCATCTTAATGCAGATGCACTAGCTTAGCTACGATCTCCCCTTGATGCCTGTTTTTTGGATCTTAGATGACAATGGACTATAAAATGGATAGAGAACTGGCTAGATCGTCGGGCTCAATGGGTAGTGATCAATGGCTCCATGTCTAGCTGGCAGCCGACCACAAGCAGAGTGCCCCAGGGGTCGATCCTGGGGCTGGTTTTGTTCAATATCTTCATTAATGATCTGGAGGATGCACCTTCAGCAAGTTAGCAGATGACATTAAGCTAGGGGAGTGGTAGATACCCTGGAAGGTAGGGATAGGATACAGAAGGACATAAACAAATTGGAGGATTGGGCCAAAAGAAATCTGATGAGGTTCAACAAGGATGAGTGCAGAATCCTGCACTTAGGACGAAAGAATCCCATGCACAGCTACAGACTGGGGACCATTGAGCTAGGCAGCAGTTCTGCAGAAAAGGACCTGGGGTTACAGGGATAAGGAGCTAGATATGAATCAGCAGTGTGCCTGGTTGCCAAGAAGGCTAATAGCATATTGGGCTGCATTAGTAGGACCATTGCCAGCAGATCGCGGGAAGTGATTATTCCCCTCTATTCGGCATTGGTGAGGCCACATTTGGAGTATTGTGTCCAGTTTTGGACCCTCCATTATGAAAAGGATGTGTACAAGTTGGAGAGAGTCCAACAGAGGGCAACAAAAATGATTAGGGGGCTGGAGCACATGACTTCTGAGGAGAGGCTGAGGGAACTAGGCTTGTTTAGTCTGCAGAAGAGAAGAATGAGGGGGGATTTGATAGCAGCCTTTAACTACCTGAAAGGGGGTTCCAGGGAGGATGGAGTTAGGCTGTTCTCAGTGGTGGCAGATGACAGAACAAGGAGCAACGGTCTCAAGTTGCAGTGGGAGAGGTCTAGGTTGGACATTAGAAAAACGTTTTTCACTAGGAAGGTGGTGAAGCACTGGAATGGGTTACCTAGGGAGGTGGTAGAATCTCCATCTTTAGAGGTTTTTAAGCTGTGGCTTGACAAAACCCTCACTGGGATTATTCAGCTGAGTTTAGTCGTGCTTTGAGTAGGGGTTAGACTAGCTTGACCTCCTAAGGTCCCTTCCAACTCTAATATTCTATGATTCTAAGCTTCTCTGATAAAGTGAGATCGGTTGTCCTGGACAGTTAGGATGTCTTAAAGGAGGCAAGTTCTTCATGGTGCTTCCCTCTTCCTAACTGGTCTTTTCTGGAATCAGCTTTAACCACCCTTGACTCAGGTGCTGATTTTGCCTAGGCGTTTAGAAAGCTGTGAGGTGATGCTGTTTCTGTTTAATGTGAAGGAAAAGTAGATATCTGCATTCTGATGGCCTAGGTTGCCTCCCAGAGACTTTGTATAGATAGTGAATAATATTTGGGAAAGGACTGAGACTTCTTTGGTGCTACAGATGTGGGTTTCGGAAGGTGTCCATAACCACCCTGTGTGTTCACTCTGAGAGGGGAAGGATCGGAGCCATTTCAGGGTCCTTCCATTCACTTTTGTAGCTTTTTGTTGGCTAAACAGGAATATTTTATAATGAACAATAGCAATTACTGCAAAGATTTCCAGCAGGAGGAGTATGGATGTATCTCCTTTGTTTATGGTCAAGAGGAGGTCATCCATCAGAGCAATAAATATTGTTCTGGGCTGAAGCCTGAGTGAGAAGAATTCAGAATTCTGGCAGCTGACAGGTGGTGTTGCAGAGTAAATTTTGCAATTAGTAATTCTCAATGAGTAATTCTCAGTTAGCTTGCTTAGAAACAGGGGATCAGAAACTTGGCAGTAGCTTTTAAAACCCCTAGTGCTGAATCATGGTTTCTTATGTACTGGTTAGACAAGGATTGTAGGTTCCTTTAATCAAAGAAGATGTTGACAGTCTCTGATCTCAACTCTCTTTTACCAACCAGGAAAGGCAGAGTGGGAAGGGGGTCAGTCACAAGTGGTAATAATTCTCTCCATGACTACTATTTGTGTAAATAGGCTGAATTCTTGGAAGAAGGTTGTGGTTTTTATCCTATTTTGCAAACCATCTTCAGAGAACCAATCACCAATGAGGAATGTGCTCTTGTTCCTTATGGAAACCATATATTCCCTACAGAAAATAGATGAAGGAGTACTCCTAATGAGAGAATGGTGTGACAGGCATTACAGACCAGCCAGTACTTCTGCTTAGGCTGCCCAATAGTCTGGAGGGAAGAGGCAAAAACAGATTCTACCACCACTATGGGACATGCCAAAGCAGTGTCTCCAGTGAGTCAAGGATGTTCTGTAAAGACAGTATTTGCTTTCATTGGGCAGAGAAGAAAAAACAAGATTTAAGAGTCCAACATATTTAAGCTATATATCTCGGTCTCCTTGTTCAAATATGTTTTTGTGCAGTGTAGAGCACAGCTATATCCGCTAATCAGAAATCTGCATTTCATTTCATACCTCAAGTCTTGAAAATGTGTTACTACTCACCTTAAAAGACAGGTTTGAATACAATATATTGAGAACTGTTTGACAAGAGGTCGAGCATAACGTATATTTGACATCCTAAAACCTCAAACTAGTAAAACTTTGAGGTCAAACAAAGGTAAGATCAGAATAACCCTCTTGAGATTTTTATTGTGTATGATAGGACCACAAATAAACTTTAAGTCCCCCAGCTTCTAACATAAGCTAAAGTGAAAGCTTATCTATTGATTTTCACATGTAAGCTAAATGGTAAAATAACCTTGACTCATTAAAGATGTCAGTACTGTACATGATTTGGATACCTCTGTCGTTTGAAAATAATACATGCATAAATTACATAAGCTGAATTATTCTTAAATAATGTACAAAATAGAAAACCTGCAGAGTTCTCTCCTTCATGAATACCCTGTGTGCTTAGCATTAACCACACAGCTGTACAATTAAAAAAGCTATAGCTTTTATTTTTTTCATTGCCAATATACAAAGAGGGTCATTTCACTATAAACTTTTAACTGTTGATGCAGGTTACTTATGGGTGTCCTTTCATGCATCATGTTATCATTCTGAATAGCCACATCTGATTCAAAATTTGGCAAATAATTCATAAATCTGGTGTTTGGAAGAAGCAGATTTCTTTAAAGTATTCAGAAACGCTTTATGAATGAGCAAATGTCAGTACTTACGCATGCATAGTATAAATATTACCTATCTAGCCTGTCACATCTAGCCTGGGAAGAGACCAACGTTTTATTTCTAATTGGGTTTTTTATTACTATCACATAAAAAGCTCCGTTCATAAGAAATGATTAGGGCCATTTCCCCACAAATGTCGTGTTCTAGGAGTGCACTTTTTTGGAGGAAAAGTATGCCTCTTTTCTTTTTCAGAGACTATTAACGTCTTTTTCCTTCCATTTAAAGGAATTCTTTTGACTTTGCCTCTTGGGGTATGCAGCTTCTACAAGGGTTACGATAGAGTTAGCCAATATTATACAGATAGCTCAAACATGGAAAATCTTTGAAGACATCACAAAGCACTAGGCTGCACAGGATAATGCAACAAGAAGTTTTATGTGGTAAAGAATATTCCTGTAAGTGCAGATACATGCATTTCACAAATAGATGCATCATATAAATATTATTGATCATCTTCTTAAAGAATTATATGCCCGTACTACGTTCTTTACTAATGTTTCAAGGAAATGTTTCATTGGCTTATCCTGAGGGGCTCCTGGACCTTTTATTCACCTGCAAGGGAGGTCTGTGATGTACTGACAAATCCTGATGATGATCAGGCTTCTGCCTGGGGACACACTGCACCTCCAGAAGTTCAATATGACCTCTTCCACTAGGTATCTCTGCCATGCCTACACATGGACTGTGGAGATTATTTAGCCACCACAGAGGAGCAAGCTGTGGAAAGGCAACTAGCGAGTCCTGAGATTAAGGAACTCAGTCAAACTCTAACCCCAGTAAGGCTAATTGGAGGGGTGGGAGGGAGAGTCATATGCAGCTTTGTTGTATTCTTCTTGTCGAGGAACCCAAACTCAGGGGTCCTTATTTACACGTCCGTTGCCCAGTGGATGGTCCATATTAGCCAGACATCAGGTTAGCAAAGTCAAAGTTTGACTTCCAGGACTGCAGCGATGGCCAGGCCAGTGTGTGCTCCTGGATCAGGATTTACTAGTCTGTAGTGGCTGCCTTGATGAAGTCATCTGCAGAATGGTGTCTTCAGATATGACATCACAAGTAGGACAAGAAGATTGATTCCTGTCTGCTTCAAAACACAGCTCTGTTCTATGGAATCCAAAAGATGTGTTGCCATTACAGACTATTGTTAATATATTTTTATTATAGGCGTAATCTGTGAATTGCTGCTGGATTTCACTATGAGCAAATTTAAAGTAATGAATTTCAGATCTCAATATATCTGAACAGCTGTACAAGGAGTTGCTTGGAGTTTGAATGGGGGACAGTTGGCGGTAGGCCCTACTTGGCCAGGGAAGGAAGGAGAAAGACTGATGAAGGAGAGAAGGAAAGGTGATTGGGACAGTGTCCACTTGGATGTAGCAGAGGGCAAAAGAAAGTGGTGGGGAGAGAGGGCAGAATAGTTGGACTTGGGGATTGTAACATGTGTGAGTGAGTGGGAGATAAGAGTATTCCATAGATGATTGGTGCGAGTGAGTAAAAGGGAAGCAGAGGGATGAAACTAAGAGGACAGATTAGTCAAGGTTACTTCTATGTTCCTACTGACTTAAGAGTTCTGGGAATCCTGGGAACTGAAACGCAGAAGTAAAATGTCATTGCAATCTGTGGTGCAGTATCCTTACTTATCCAATTAAGTTTGGCTGTGTAGAGAGTTGCTCAGATTATTGCTAGTTTCCAAACTTGTTAGAATGCTATTGCATCTCATTGGAATTTATGCTGAATAGAAGTTAATATTTTGTCAAAGAACTTCTAGTGGGAGCTCTATGGTTTTTCTGTACTCAGAAGGCAATACTTGGTAATGAGCATGGGATTGATTTGGATCAGCTAGATGCTTTCCAACTTGTTCTGTGGAGAATCGCATTGGGTAAGATACATGAGAAAAATCAGCATGTCTAAAAGAAAACTGTTTAAATAGCAGCATCTGGTAAAAAATAAAAACATAAGGCAGTACCTGTAATATAGTTAGGAGGAAAAGTTTACCAAGTATTGACAGATGCCACAAAACCTAAGCTAAAAGCTTAATGTTTTGAAGAGATACTGTGTTCCTAGATTTATAGATTCCAAGGCCAGAAAGAATTATTGTGATCATCTAGTTTGACCTCTTATATACACAGGACACAGAACTTTTCCAAAATAATTCCTAGAGCAGATCTTTTAGAACAACATACAATCTTGATTGAAAAAATGTCAGTGATGTAGAATCCACCATGACCCTTGGAAAGCTGTTCCAATGATTAATTATGTTCACTGTTAAACACATATGCCTCACTTCCCATCTGAATTTGTATAGCTTCAGCTTCCAGCCATTGGATTGTTTCATGACTCTCTCTGTTAGACTGAAGAGCCCATTATTAAATATTTGTTCCCCCTATAGATACCTATAGACTGTAATCAAGTCACCCCTTCACCTTTCTCGGTGAAGCTAAATGGATTGAGCTCCTTGAGTATATCACTATATGCATGTTTTCTAATTCTTTAATCAGTCTTGTGGCTCTTCTCTGAAGCCTGTCCAATTTATCATGATCCTTCCTGAATTTTGGACATCAGAACTGGACACAATATTCCAGCAGTTGTCCCACCAGTGCCAAACACAGAGTTCAAATAATAACCTCTTTGCTCCTACTAAAGATTCCTCAGTGTTATGCATCCAAGAATTACATTAGCCTTTTGGCCACAGTTTTGCACTGGGAGCTCCTGATCAGCTGACTATCCACCACAACCCCAAATATTTTTTAGTGTCACTACTTCCCAGGATAGAGTCCCCCATCTTGTAAATGTGGTCTACATTCTTTGTTCCTTGATGCATATATTTACATTTAGCCATGTTAAAACACAAATTGTTTGCCTGAGCCCCGCTTACTAAGCAATCCAGATTCTTCTGTATCAGTGACTTGTCATTTTCATTATTGATCACTCCCCCGATTTTTGTGTCATCTGCAAACTCAGAGAGATTTTAGGTTTTCTTCCGGGTCATTGATAAACATGTTAAGTAGCATAGAGCCAAAAACTAATCCCTGTAGGACTCCACTAGAAATACACTCGTTTGATGATGAGTCCCCCTTCACTGTTATATTTTGAGACCTTCAGTTAGCCATCTTTTAATACATTTAATTTGTGTGATTATATTGTTTTAGTTCTTAAGTCAAATTGTCATGTGGTACTAAATTAAATGCCTTACAGAAGTCCAAGTATATTACATTAACACTAATACATGTATGAATCAAACTTGTAATCTCATCAAAAAGATATCAAATTAAGACAAAATCTGTTCTCCATAAATCCATGCTGATTGGCATTAATTATATTACATCCTTTAATTCTTTATGGATTGAGTCCTATATCAGCTACTCCCTTTTCTGGCCTGGGATTGTTGTTAAACTGACACATCTGTAATTAACCAGGTCATCCTATTTACCCTTTTTAAATATTAGCAGAGCATTAGCTTTCTTCCAGTCTTCTTTAACTTCCCTTATGTTTCAAGAGTTATTGAAAATCAACATTAATGGGTCAACAAACTCCTCAGCCAGCTCTTTTAAAACTCTTGGGTGCAGGTTATTCAGACCCGTTTATTTGTAAGGAAATGGTACAATTATCAATATTAATGCAGAAAAAGCAGATGTGTTCAACAGGATATTTCTGTTCTGTATTTGGGAAAACACAAATGATGTAGTCCTATATGATAACAGTCTTTCCATTCCCCTAGTATCTCAGAAGGATGTTAAACAGCAGGTACAAAAGTTAGGCAGTGAAAAATTGTAAATATGCCTTCCCCTAGATATGTCCTTCCTAGGAAAATTCTTGGAATAAGACAAGGGAGGAGCAGAGAAGATGGCATTTGATGCAGAGATGACAGGGGTGATGGCGTTCTTGAAGTAGAAAGAGAGCAATCAATCAGATAAAACAATAGTTGAAAGGGAGTGGGAGGAAGAATATTTGAATTTGGATTTAAAATTGAAACAAGGCATTGTAATCAGATTAAGAAATCACTAACACGTCTACAAATGTATTAGTACACTGGGGTCTCAATATATGAGCATGTGATAACTCACCTTTAGGAAGCGGTGGTCTAGTCAGATCACATCAAATGTTAAACAGAACCCAAAAACTCAGGCATCCAAAATTAGAGACCACGCTCAAAAATTTGACTTTGGGCACACTTACCAACTTAGTCAAGGAAAAATGGGAAGTGAGTTCAACTGATTTCAATTATTCTACTGTTGTTCTTTTCCCACTTTCTTAACCACATGTACACTCATACACAGATACACATGTATCAGTGAGTGACAAGTTTAGAAAGCACAGGTTCTGAATTGATGTGGGAGCTGAATTTGTTATTTTGGGAAACTAAACTGTGCAAAACTCCTCCACTGGTATCCTCAGATTCTCCAGCTGATGCAGTCTGCATTAAAAAATAGAGGTTGCCTAATGGTGGACCACAGAGTTGCTTCCATATTTCCAGACTCATATTTCTTGTGTGGCTGCTGGGTTCCCAGACTCCACATCAGATACCTTTTATAAATTCTAGATTCCCAGGCCCAGTACAGGATTCCATGTATAACAATTCAGATCACAGATTAAATAGAGGATCCTGTCTGTGACTAGAGGTTTCTTTGCTAGAATCCTGTTTCATTTCACCCTTCTTATACCTTCCCTTCTTTAACTCCCACAATGTCCTCTTTCATATATTGCTGCTCCCCAAAAATCACTATCCTGAAATCTCATAACTGTTCTACCAGTATTGCAACACATGTGGTTGATATATTGCAATAAAATAAGATCTTATGATTCTATGTATGGTACAGGTGATCTCATGAGATTTCAGCCACCATTTGAACCATCACTGAAAATGGTTTGGGTTATGACCCAGAACTAAAGTCAGAGTGCTGGTTAAGATTTAGGTGCTGAACTCCTCTCTCGGTGCCAGAATTTAAGAAGGAGGGGAGAGAATTTGAGTGTATGATTTTTTGTCTCAACCCTGGTTTCTATAATTATATATATTTCATGATTATATCATCTCACACAAGTACACATATGCACTTGCTCTCACTTTTATGTTTTTGTACATGTGAGTGAGGTGTATTTATGTATTTATATAGACTCATAGACTCATAGACTCATAGGTCAGAAGGGACCAATATGATCATCTAGTCTGACCTCCCGCACAAGGCAGGCCACAAAACCCTACCCATACACATTTATAACAACCCCGAACCCATGACTGAGTTATTGAAATCCTCAAAAGTGAGATTTGAAGACCTCAAGCTGCAGGGAATCCACCAGCAAGCGACCCATGCCCCATGCTGCAGAGGAAGGCGAAAAACCTCCGTGGCCCCTGCCAATCCGCCCCGGAGGAAAATTCCTTCCCGACCCCAAATATGGCGATCAGCTAAACCCTGAGCATGTGGGCAAGACTCACCAGCCAGCACCCAAAAAAGATTTCTCTGCAGTAACTCAGTTCCCATCCCATCCAGCATTCCCACAGACCATTGAGCAGACTTATCTGCCGATAATCCAAAATCAATTGCTCAAATTAAACTATCCCATCATAACATCCCCTCCATATACTTATCAAGCTTAGTCTTAAAGCCAGATAAGTCATTTGCCCCCACTACTTCCCTCGGAAGGCTATTCCAGAACTTCACTCCCCTAATGGTTAGAAACCTTCGTCTAATATACTAGTATATATTGCACAATGAAACCCACTGGTCCTTTCATTGAATGGGAAGTACTCTTTGGGGGAAGAGTGAGGGAAGAAAAGGTTCAGAGCAAATCTCTTAATTTTTTCTTCCTGCAATCCTTTTTTTTTCCTGACTTCTCTTGCCAAAATGGAGACTGATACTCTACTGGTGTTCTTTTGCAAAACAAAAGCAAAATACTTGTACCTGTTGAAAATCAAATGCCTTTGCTCAAAGAAATAAAAAGATACAGGGCAGAATACTGTTCTCTTATGCAGAGTACAATTTGGGAATGGAATTGATCAAAATACTAAATTATTTTTTCTTTATTTACTCTTGAATTATACTTTGTATTTCACATTGTTATGGTTGTGACTAGGCCTCAGTTACTCTAACTGAATGGACCTTGCTGACACCTACCTTCCTCATTGTTGTTCCTTACCCTTGGATGTTTATATATACCCCCTATCTGATTTCTATTCCTTGCATCTGACCTAGTGGGTTGCAGCCCACGAAAGCTTATGTCTGCAGAAATTAAATTTGTTAGTCTTTAAAGTGCTACAGGACTCTCGTTGTTTTCATATTCTTATTGTTCATCTGAACCTGAACGATTTGGATTTCTTGGATTTGTTTCTGTCCCGCCTTTACTTTGTATTAAACTATTGGAAACTGACTGCTTTGAAAACGAATTTGGAGAAAACAACAGTATTTTGTCAGTAATGTGTTGTTACTTCCATTATCACATAGGATATCCTGTGTAATCCTGCTTCTTCTGAGAGTGCTGTTATAATTTTTGCAACCATTCTGTAAACTGGTCTTTTATAGCAATAATGCTGGCTTTCAAGTAGTTCATCTCTTGGTTCTTTTTGTGTAAAACTTTTCATGGCAAATCTCAGCATGCTTTCAAAAATGCATCTATTTTATTGTTTATTTTATAATGCAACCTTGAAATGAGAAGTTAATTTCAATCACAAACTTGACCTTTAATGCTGTTGATCCTTATCTTTTCTCATACTTTTTCTCTAACCTTCGAAGACACAAAAGACATCTAAAACCCATACAGAGCGTTAAATCCTAAATATTTTCTAAGCAGCTATGATCTACTTGCCACATCAGAGTTGTAAATTAAGGTTTCATGTGTTGCAAAAACCAGCCTTCCATATCACAGTTTTCTTCCCTGAATGAGGCAAGAATCAGTCAGTAAATATATGTGGTCAACCTCAGAGGGAGTTCACATGTATTTTTAACTGCCTTCAATTGTTAATGTATTCCTCAAATGAGATGCATCACCTTGAAGAATGACTTTTTGCCCTCTGGGAATACGCCAAACAAGTATTTCATTCCCTATGATAATCAGTTCTTCCTCCAGCAACATATGACACCCAAATTTAATAGGCACTAGTGATTAGGTTTTAAGACAGGGAGTCATCACAGTGCTCTGTAAATAATAATAATAATAATAATATGGAAAAAACACAAGAAAAAACCTATGTTTGGTTTTAGGAATCAGTATTAAAAACAATAGAACTATCAACATCCTTGGATGTGGTTAATAAATATTATGCTTCTCATTAGAGAAATAAAAAATGATAGTAACATTTCTTTTGTGCTTTGAGAGATTTCCTTGGACACAAATAAGAGCTGTCATTTAAGTTTTCCCCCTTAAGGTGATTGCATGATCTTGAAGGGAAAAAAAGACCAAATATATAGACCAAATATTTTTTTAGAAAGCCTTTAAAAGCGCTTTAAGATTGATATAATGAGAAAGAGCGCTAAATTTTCTCTTTCGCTCTCTATGCCATATTTCCAATGTCAAAATTATCTAGAGTCTTTCTCAAAGTTAAACTTTTATCGTAAGCAAAGAGAATATGATAGGACATTATAGAAAATAAAAAATCAGCCCTTAAATCAGCAGCTTAGGTCGTGGACAGTAAATGATACAGCGGTTCCACTTTCTTGGAACTGAGAAGCAGAAGAAAATGAAGAAAGATGCTACTGACAGGATGAGGATGATGGGAGCAAGCTAGCATTATGAATGATATGTTAAGTGATTGGCTCAGATGGAATCATGGGATTGCTGCCTTTTGCAGATGCTGATTTTCATCTATATTGTTTGCCTCTTTCTCAGAAAGACCTAGCACATGCAGAATGTGTGTGCATGCGCGTGAGCTATATATACAACCAGAGATACATATTTACATTATACTGTATATATTTATACATGCTCAGAAGTCACCTTATGCTTTTTAATGCCTTTACGCCTTATCTATAGCTAATCAGTGTAGTTCACTATGTCATAAATCAAAAACTATTTTTATAAGAATTAGTGTCCTGCTTTCCTTACTATGAGAATTTTCATTTGCCAAGAGCACTAGAAGGGAAATGATGTTTTTAACTAATTACTAATTCATCGATGTATATTCCAATCTACAAACATACACACGTAAAAGGAATAGCATCTTTTACTTGATAACTGTGTGTTTTATAATAGCAAGGCTAATACTGAGGCCCTGCTCCATTTTTCTTTGATGTCCTTTATGCTGCATACCGGGCATTCTGTTTTCAAACTATCAGGAATTACTGGGTTCATTTGGTCTGCCTGCTTCTTTGTGCAGATAAAGAGAAAGTCAGATAAAATGATGCTTAACACTGATGAGATATATCAGAAACACATGCCTACAATTAAACATAATACTCATATTGAAGGGTTCTTTTACCAAGCTTATCCTCAGCAGCATTCTTCAGTAGTAAACAATGACTAACTCAAAGCTTCATCTCTGAGCATTAACTCTTCACTAGCCTGTTTACTTATTTAGAACCTGATCCTGTATTCCTTGATCATTCAGTATTCATGAGTGAAATGAATGCAAATTTTGGGTAGGTAAGGAATAAATAATTGGGCCACATATTAGTGTATAAATTTACACCTCCAACTTTTTTTCCTGTCAACTTCTGATCTACAATAAATCAAGTCTCCACTCATGGAATTATTTATTAAAACTACATTACTATTTAAAATAATATTAATGTATAATTTATAGAACTGTTTCATTAGCCAAAAATATATATTTATATACATCTAAACTCTACTTTAATTTAAATATTAATTATTTTACAGCAAATGCATAATATATACAATGATGGTCAGCAAGATAAGATATGAAATCGTGTTACTTAAGAAGGTTTGGTAAATATGGCAAATCAGTATATGGAAGAGTATTTAAAAAATACCGTTCAATTTAAAGTTATCTAGTTTAAAACTTCACTCTCCAGATCAGGTCATTGTTTATGTAACTAATTTCTTGCTGCAATGTTATCTTTCCACTGAACATTTACCAATGGCTTGTGGGGAAAAATAATGAATTCCTTTTTCAGAGCAATAAATATTGATAATTAAACTAATGAAGTAATTTTTTAGGCTGGACATAGAATTGACCCAGGCGCTCATTATTAAAACTTTTTTTGATATATTTTGTGCAGAAAGAGAAAATGAACATCAGTGGCCCAATATAATTAGCATGCCTTCTAAACAGATGATATAGTTATATACTTGTTAGTATTAGGGGAACTTACAAATTTCATTTACCAAGATACAGCCCAGCAGGCATTTTCTAGTGCAAAGGGCGCCTGTGAATCCCCAGTATACCACTCAGATCACCCCCTGAGGGGAAACTCAACTTGCATTCAAATCAAACGCTTTCCTATCAAATGCTCTACTAATGGCTTTCCTATGAGACCCAAGCCTGTCAATCACCCACTACCTATTTAGACATGTTAAAACAGAATTTGTTGTTTATTTGTATTTCATTGAAGTGAGTCTGGTTTCTCATATTAAATTTGTATCCAAATCCCAGGTTGTCAATACTACTTAGCTTCTGTTTGTTGTGTTTTTCTCTGCATGTAATCCTAGGGAAAAAATGGTGTAATTCATGCCAATTCCGACCTTTGTATAAATTTGTAAGCAGCATATTAACTGAGTAACGTAACTGATGTTAATATCAGAGGGTAAAGAAGAACATTTCTGTTATTAAAAGCTGTTTTATCAAAATCAGAGATGCCATTGCTAAGCTAAGATCCTCATAAGGAACAACTAAAACAAAACACAATGACCGAGAAGGAGAAAGAATCTTTATTTTAATATTTGTGTCTCTATTAAAATAAATCAAATTTCTTTGGCTGAAAATACAGCGAGTTGTCAGTGGATATACCCCGTTGTAATTTTCCATGAAAATTATTTCTTAAATGCCTTCTGTTAGAAATCTCTAAGTTAGTTTACTTGTGCTTAACAATAAATCTGTGCATTAAGCATTCCATAAAAACAAGAACTAAGTGTTATGTTTGATATGCACTTCAAAAGCCTAAAAGGCCAAAGAAAGCCCTTCCTTAATTATTGAAGAAGTGTCTGTAAAGGAAACATGAGCAAATAGCATTCATGCTTTCATCCCCAGTAACCTTTTATTGTCCTTTTCTTCAGATGGCCAAGTCAGTATATTTAATAAAGGGAGCAGCAACCATCAAAGAAGGCAGGGGTCTAATAAATGGTCCTGATTAAAGGCCCTGACAGGGTATGAACTTTGCATAAATTTTCGTATGGTGTCAGGCTAGGATACTGATTGAAAACCCATTAACATAATCACACATTTAGAGGAAATGCTGTAATGTATCAAAAACATTTCCCTTAGTGTAATAATTTTAAGGACATTAAAATGCAAATGATAATAACGAGCTGTGTTTTAGTGATGTGCTGAAAGCCTGATTATTCAAATATTTAGTATGAAATACGGACGCTTCTTTAACTAATGCATCTACATGATTTCAAAATTGAGTCTACACTTGTACTTGACAGACTTATACCAATACAGACAATTTCCTGCTCATTTTAGACCTACAAAATCCAGCCAGAAAACTTAGTTTCAATGGTAGTGCAAAGTACTAATACCCTTTTATCTCATCCCATTTTTAAAAAAGTAAGAGTTCGTGCTGAAACCAGCCAGCGAGGTATGCTATTTTAGTATATGTGAAATTGTGAAAGTCCATTTTTCATTGGCTTTGCATTTTAAAATCCTTTGAAGTATCCTTTTCCTGCTTCGATTAAGATATGTGCTTAAAACAACAGATCTGCCATTGACTCGCAGCAGCGATATTCTTTAATGTGAATTTTTAACAATAAAAGAAGCACTGGCCTCCCACACACAAATAGCCATAATTATGTAAAGAATGACTGCTTCAGACTGATGACTTTCAATATGCTTGAGCCTAGCAAACTGGTATAAGAGGCCAGAAAGGTCAACAGTAATTCATAACTGCTATAAAATTGTGTAGCATCCCTGGGCTTCTGGAGGATGCTGACATTATCATGCTTCTTCTGGTGGTTTGTATATGTAAATTTGTGATAGGAAGTGCACTGCTTTTGCCGTATCGCATGCAGAGCATCAATCAGGCAGTAGAATACATCAGAGTATTTTCATTATGCCTAGTTATTTACTGCATCAGAAGAAATTACCCTGGCAAGCCAAGCAGCCTTCTCTGGCTAGCATGATATGACCAACCAGGTTTCAGCTCAGGAGTCTTGTAAACATTACAGAATTAATCTCACAATCACAATCATCAATCTTTCCTAGTCCTGCCTGGGTGCAACGGCTGAGATTGGTAACCAGGCAATGTAGATTTAAATTTAACCCTGAACATTGAGAACAATGTGTCAGATCTGTATTCCCTCTTACAAAACACTGGTGTTTTTTTTACTCCAGCTCTAATACAAAATGATGAAAAACAAAAATTTGCACTTCAAAATCATGTCTCATTTTTCATTCTTGCATCTGATACATTACTAAGAAATGAAAAATATCCCAATAAATATACATTTTATAATATCAAACTCTAATGCTGAAATGATGCCCTGGGATTTTGCAGAGAAAAGGATTTTCCTCGCTATCATGGATGTTCCAGAGACCAGTAACACTGCACTAAAGCGTGGAGTTGGATATTCAGGTTCGGGACCAGACTTGGGCCCCTGGGCACTGAGCCATTAGAGGGCAGGGCACTGTGGGGGTAATGTACTTAGCCTCTAACAAATGGAGCATTAAACACATCATGCTGACTCATAGGTGGCACTGGCATTGATTGCTGAAACAACGATTTGCTTGCCCTCTTGCCAAAAGGAGAAAAAAAAGTCTCTGGCTAGCCCTTACCTATTTTGTGCAGAAAAGGAGACGGAAAGAACGCAACGGGAAATGCAGGCTAGCTCTGTGAATGTGTCATCATTTTGTGTTTAACAGTGGGCGGTATATAACCAAAATGTAAAAGAAACCTGCATTCATTTTTGAAAGTCAAGTGGAAACAGCAATGATAATGATAATTTTTCAATAGCCAAGAAACAATAAATATATAATGAGCTGATCATGTATAGAAACCATGTGGCAGTTTAATTTGAACTCTGATCTTTATTTTTTTCCTCCTGCCTAAAACACTTTCTGTGGAATACATACTATACATCTCTCTCACCCTCTTCCCCACCCCCTACCCCACTTATAGCACAGCAACGGAGATTTTTCAGAAGCACGCGCTTACATTTATCCTGTACAGAAATAGCCATTGCATATGATTTTGTGCCTTTCTTTTTATTTAATCAGGGCTACAGACACTTTGCTTCCCATTACGAATGTATGTGCTCCCTTTGTGACGGATTCCTACTCAACTAAAGAGCTAGACTCAATAGCATCTAAATAATCTCTATACAAAATTCAGTGAACATATACATTTATCTTCTAAAAAAATGGGAAAAATATGGAACCAGATCCTTAGCTGATGTAAATTGGCTTATCTCTATTGACTTCAAAGGAGAGCCGCTGATTTACACCAGTGGAAGATCAGGTGTCTAGTGTGCAAAATATGTTCTTTTAATCAAAGGAATTCTTGCTTACCCTACACCTCCTCCATTTACTTTTTTTTTTTTTGGTGCCAATTCTAAAATAGCTGCCAGCCTGATATCATAGTTATGTTACTGTATGTGATTAAACATGGAGACCATGTTCACCCCTCAATGTATGTGCTCTTTTGGGCTGTGTAAGCGAAATGTGCACCAGGTCAACTTACTATGCAGATCAGCTCGTGCACATGAAGGGAAAAATTCACATGCTTCACACACAGGAATGGCAAAGCTATTTAAGAGCTGAAAAGGAATCATAGGGTTTATATAAATTCCCCAGCCCCAAACACTATGATTCCTTATTCTTTGTTCCCTTCTGTTGGTGCCATAGAGGAAATGGGACTTACAACAGACCTGGGGGCATAGTAACCCCTTGTGTGGCTAGGAAGAGGCAGGGAGAAGAATATGGAAGCTCTTTTCCCCCAAGCATTAGGGTATGGCAGGCTTTTCTACCCAGAACCCCCCCAGTGGGGAACTGTGGGAATTTCAGCCTTTGATCACATACGTAATGAGGTGTTGCCATCTCCAGAGTCTTTCAGGGCGCTCTGCAAAGATAGGATAGCTCCATTCTCCTTTCCTTCCTGCCAAATTTCCATTAAAGAAGGTGTCAGTTTCAGCCTGATAGTTCTTCCTCTCTGCCACATGGCAATCTCCTGGTTCAGTGTTAGAAGAAAGCAACTCTTCTTTACCATTGACATATGACATGGGATAAGAAGCTGGCCCAATGCAAACCACTACAAGAAAAGAAAAATTCCAAGTCCAACCCTCCTGAAGAATTTCAGTTTGATAAACCCTCAGCAGAGCATGAGTGATAGGAACAGTTCACCGGTTTCCAAACTATACTGAAGCTTAGCACAGAAAGCTGTGTGGTACTTATCAGTTCATTAATTTGGGGAGCAACTATGTCATGCTAGAGACAGGCCACAAGCCACCCATTCTGTTTATACACAGTAAAGACCTATACACAATGCCAGAGATGGCTCATGTGTTTGATAAATCTGAACCTATTGCACAGATACACTAAGGAAGTTTCTTGTGGTAAGTAATACCTGACTAAGGAGCCCAATTGACCATACAGATTTTTCAATGGCTCGGGATATTGACATGTGCATGGATACAACTTTGTCTGGCCTACCATCCTCATAATAACTGACTGAAATAGCCAGTAATGGCAATAACACAACTGCAGGTGCAATTCAAGCGTATAAAATACAGTTTGTTTGTTTATTTATTTATTCATCTTGAAGTGATTCCACACAATGAAAAAAGAGCTTCCTAAAGCTGAAGACTCTGATATATATGACAACCTTATTATAGTCCCACAGTCCTTTCGGGGTGACCTGTTCTAGTGGATACATGAAATCATCACAATCTCACCACGTTCAGGGAATGACCCTGAATGTGGGTGCCATGGCTCAGACCTAAATCCAATACTCAGTACTGGAAGAAACAGGCGTCCTCTTCAGTTAATTCCAAACCAAGTTGAATTATCATGTGTCCCTGATAGCAGTGTTCACAAACTACAACCAAAAGGGAGATAATCCTAAAGACCTATTGGAAGACCAGTCTTACTGATCTCCTAAACCTATTGAACAAAACCCTTGTCCAGGCCTATTTCTAACTTCAGCTACAGCCTCTTACCCAATCCAAAATGCTTCCACAAAATTATCCACTTTGCTCACTGCTCATATTACCTCATCCTCTTTTAAACCTGGCTGCTTCTTATCTCTTGCATTATCTTCAAACTGCTTGTTTTTACCATCATGGCCCAGTTACAGCCTACCTTTCTGCTCTTGCAGAAGTTTAGGACCCTATGAATCTAATTGAGATTGTTATATAATGCCTATCATCACTGGTATGTAAAAGCTCAGCACCTCCTGACACTGGGCTTTTTTTATGTTGTTAAAATTATAAGGCCTCTGAGGAAAGTCTTCATACCTGTCTAAAGAGCTTATAGTTTTCATTTTGTAAATAAATTGTAATAATATATGAATACAAAGATGTAACTCATTCGTATCTATTATCAGCCTTACGACATTCAGATTCACTCATCTGGGAACTTAATTATTAAAATAATATTAGCTGGACTTTAGATTGTCCATCAACAGAAACAAAAAGAAGACCCTCAGAAGCCGGGCCTAGGCACTAACAGAGTCTTCAAATGCAAAAGTGCCCCAGTTCCCATGAATCTGTCAATAGAAGTGGTGCCAATGAGAGAAGCTGACTAGAGCTGGCTAATTGTCAAATAAGGCAAGTTTTTGATGATCACAGGGAGCTGTGATGACCACCTAATGGCAGCCTTGTCTCTCAGTCCTCTCAAACTGCCAAGCCCAAATATAGAAGACAGTGTAGAAGAAGCCACTTCCAGTGATAGTACAGAAAGCTTATAACTATGTAACTTAACAGAGTTAATATTTCCTATATCCTCAATTTCATATGTCTGTATTTTGAATATAAATATTTGACAATAAAAGACCAATTTGGGAATCCGCTGAGCCTGACAAGAAACTGACAATTTTGGCTCCCAACACAACCTCCCTCTTCTCTAAATATGAAGACTTTGCCTCTGTGTGTTTAGAAAATGTGTTAACTTTTAAAAAAATTCAAAATCCAAGTAAATGATTTTGATTAGAAGAAATTATTTATATTGGCATTAAAACCTAGGAATGTGTGTTTATTTTAACTTGCATTTTCCTCTCAACATTGCCAAAAGTACCAAAGTATGCTTGTACTGCAGCAGCAGATATGTACAGTACACTGTTAGAGCTAGGTAAAATATGGGTCCTGTGTGTCAGGTATTTCCTAGCCATGTAGGAAAAGTATACAATTTCATATTATAACAAAATGTATGTAAAATGCTACAGATAAAGTTTAACTGCCTTTAGCTGGTAGTATTTACTGCCCCTGCCCTGGCCTGCCCCTTCCCGCACTACTGGTCCTGTTCAAATTAAAGAAAATATTAAACAAACCAGATTATCATTAATGGTAATCAAAAATGTATGATGCCATGACTGTAACCCTGTCTTGTACAAGCCTCATCCCCATTCCCATCCAGATGTTAGCTCTCACTTTGCTGTTTCTCTGCCTTTACTCTTGCTCAGCACAGCACTAATCAGGACCCTTAGGTTGTAAGCTCCTCAGGCAGAGACCTGCCAAGTTTATTTATAAAACATAAATTATCCAGTTAGACATTTGTAATGTGCCCATCACCTTAGCCATCTTAGTGCACAATACAAATAAAGAATTTGCATTAAGTTTATAATAAAGGATGCTTATGATATTGGCTAGTATTCGGCTTACAGGATTTTACTTGGATTTCTTTTCTTTTTTTCCCTTCCCTTCTCTCTCCCTTTTCCTCCTCAAACTTTCATTATTGTGGAAAGATTTGGTATTTTGGAGACGTGTGTTTTGCATTGTGCCTTGATGACTATCAGATTTGGGCTCAGTTTGATTTCTTCCACGGTCAGGGAACATGAGAGTTTGAAATTGGGCTCCAAAAGCTATAGCATTTTCATTAAGTGCAGATGCCAGTACCTAAACTGTTGAAGTCTTAAACAAAAGGACCAGGTTTTGTATCTGGATTTGTATCTGGAAATGCATGTAGGGAGCCATAAGAGTGTGCATAGCTCCATTATGATCTCTTGGCAGGTTTTCTTGCTTAAGAGGGGAGCTGCTGAGCGTTGCATAAGCTGCAATGTCTGTGGGGCCCATCATTGTAGTTATCAACATGGAGATGATAAAAACAGTAATTATAATTCTAGATCTTTGTTTGAAAAGACTAGGCACAATCTCTTTGCACACTGAAGCTGGATATGTCACCAGTTCTTACCACTTGTATTCAAGAGCAACAGGGAATGCATTAGGACCTCAAGACCGCACTGCCTTGACAACTGGTGAGTGAATACTGTATCACGATGAGTGGAACTGGAGTCAGCAAGCCCATGTTCTGTGGAGGTACTGTTATGGAGGTAACACCAGAGGAACAAGGAAGCACAGGGTATTAGGCTGAAAATAACTCAAATACATGGACAGAGCAGTGCACAGAGCTGAATAAAGTTACACTTGTTCAACTTAACCTGCATTCAGCTTCTCTCTTGGTGAATGAAATGTATACCATCAATAGAAGGGGAGATCAACATCATTGCTAGTTCCTTTAAGTATTTTCCCACCATCTTTGGTGTACTTATTTGCCAAAGGCAGTCCGGGTAAAAAATTTTATAGCCTCTAAATTCCATTGATTTTCAATGGCACTTAGGCTTCTACAACACTTAGATGCTTTCCGAATTTTATAGTCTAACATCAATATGATGGCACTGACTGCAGAATTGCTGAAGCTGATACAGAGAAGTAGAATTGTATGCGGTATCTGCAAATTAGCAGTTATGGACTCATTCTGAGAAGAAGAAGATTGATCCCTGCAGGGCTCCACATATAAACTCCATTAACTTGGTCTCAGCACTGTTTCTGGGATCCCATAAAAGGGTCAAGAGGATGGGCAGGAAAGGGTACCTTCATGCTGTGCCAGACATTAGGAGCTTCAGCCCCATTTCCCTCTTTTCTTAGGAGATATTTCTGCCTAAATTCTTGAAATTCTTGTTTATCAAGGAACCCTTGGTTTAAAACTGGTTTATCAGGGGCCTCCTGCTGGTAAATTCCTTCACCAAGTAATCAATCAATAGTGGGTTCAATAGACAATTGAATAGTGGGTTCAATAGGTTCTATAGGGGATCAATTGACCCACTATTGATCGATTACTTGCGCTAGACACTTACCACCAGAATGCCCTGAAATTTGCTTGGCTGTCTTCTCCTCTCTCACCTGGAACCCTTCCAGATTCCCTTCTCTAATAATGGCCAAAGTCACAGAGGTTACCACCTCTTTCTTGAGTAATTCAGGGACTGAAATATGCGATTTCATGATGGGTAATCATTAGCCTTTCCTGCTCACACAATTTAACCACCAGCCATTTTACCCCTCTCCTGGTTTCGTCCACTCAACAAGGCCATGTGCCTTCCCTGCCAGCCCCTCTTCTGTAGAATCTCAAGCGAAGTCACAGTTACCCTCAGGAAAAGGACCTAGCTGCACCCCTAATCTTTGTTTGTTCTAATCCTTAACTCCACCTTTTTACTAAATCCCAAATCACTTTCCCCAGGTGCAGACTGATCCATTTATGTGACCCCCCTCTCTGGCCAATGAATATAAGCAGGGCATCTACTCACCCCACAGCATACCCCTCCAACCATGCCAACTCAGACTGACCCCACTGCTAAGGCCCAGCTGTGAACTTCCTGGGCTATCTGTTGTACATGGGTCCATTAGCACTTTACAATCAACTGTGAAGATAGCTACTGGTATATACAGAAATATACGTATCTCTGATCTAAGATCATCAGAAGTCATCCACCAGAATTGTTTCCATCTTCTATCCCATCCTGAAACCTAATTGTGAGGGCTCTCCAAGATGCTGTTATAGGTCATTTGCTTTTTCTACCACCTCTTCAGTGACTTTGGCCACAAAGGTAGGTTGGAAACCATGCAACAGTTGGTGAGCTCAGTCTCATCAAGTGTTTAGTTTCTTGAGAATCTTCTGCACTGTTGCACACTTAAAGGTGGTTGGGAGATTGCTTTCTCTGAACCAGCAATTATGTTTCTGCCCATTAGAGGATCTAGTTGCACTTTGCTGGCTTTTACTAGCCATTAGGGAAAGGAATTTGTTTAATAAATAATAATAGCCTATGTGAAGACCTTTTTGCATCTCTTAAAATATACCATACATCATTGGTCATGTTTATGTAGAAACCACTTTCTGGGTTAATTATACCAGTTGTGTTTGTGCACAAGATACAGGAGAGGACAAGTCACTTTTGCACAAAAGGACAGGGCTACGTAAACTTGTGACATGGATTCAGTTTACGTAGGATTCATTTTGCAGCTTTGGGAGTGAAGTTAGGAAAAGATGAATAAATGCTGTTTTGTTTACTTAATGAATCCCCAAGTTCATCTAAAGACCCAATAAATGGGAAAAAAAGTAAACCTAAATACTCTGGTGTGGCTGAGTTTTGCTCAGCACAAGACTGGAAAGGAGGAAAGATAGCTTTATGCCACTGGTATGCTCCTTTGATCCTGGGGCCAGGGGATTCAACAGCCAGAGATTGCCAGAGCTAAGGCTGCCGGTTACACTTTTATCCCTGGGAAAAATGGTGGTGGGAAGGGGATTAAGAACCTTGATGGCAGCTTTGTATCATGTCAGAGATCCAGCCCTCTCTGGAGGGGGAGCCTCCAGAGGCCAGACAAGCCAGTCTTACAGCTGTTTTGTGCAACCAGTTTTGCACAAACCATCCCACAATCTGGCCCCTAGAGTTTTCAATAAAAAAGTATTACAAAATTCTATTTTAAAAATCTTGCAGGTAGGAACTGAAGTCAGATATCAACATAGTAGTAGTAGTAATTTTTCTCTGTGCATCTGAGGTTTACAGAATAGTATGGGATTGGCAAAATGTGGGTCTATGGTAGGTGTTCTGTGCTGTTTTGCTTTTGAAAAATCTCATCTTTGTCTGTTAAGTTTTGTAAAACCAGAGGGTAGGAGGTTCACTTCTGAACCCCTTTTATACAAACCTCAATTCTAAGCAGGCATGGAGTTGAAGAAATGACTCTGGTGTTGAACCATCTCTACTGTTAAATAACATTTCATTGACTGTAGCAATCCTGCTAGTTTGAGTGTTCTCTTTTAATGATAGTGGCATGCAGAATATAGAAACATGTTAACCTTTTGTATGGTTTTGCCTCGAAGTTTGTTATTTGGATAATACGCTATAAATCTAGTAATGGTTCTGGTACATAATCCTTTTTTCTTTTATGTTGGCAAATGACAGCTGGTCAATGCAATTTCTATGGGCCAAATCCTGCCCTCCCCTTCCATTCTTTGATATAATAGGGCCTTATAGCTACCAGATCCAATGTAGGTGGTGGGCTGGATTTGGGATCCTAAGTGCAGGGCACAAGGAACAGTAGGGGAAGCCAGTGAGTCATGGGAGCTATTGCAGCCCTGTAATTCGAGTAGTAGATTCAAAGCAGATCTGACCCTTTGTTTTTTTTCAAGATTTTACTAAGCTTTCCTTTTGTTCCTCACAGTTGGGACCACGTCCTTCTGTTTGTAGATGCAGCACCTAGTATGGAGAGGGCCTCGATCCTGTTTGAGTCCTCTGCATGCTACCATAATGTAATAATAAAATAAAACCGCAAGCTACTTTTCAGTGCTCCTATCCTTTCTTCCTTTAGAGCAAATCACACTGAAATGTGGATGTTGCACATTTATTTTTGTATTCAGCTGATCTCATATTTATATGAAACATTTCATGAAATGGTTAAATGAGTCATTTTCAAAAAGAAATGATAAAACTGGGTTTGTTTAGTTTTCCTGTTCAGTAACAGGAAACTGCCACATATATGTTGTTTGGTGGCATATTTTCCTAGAGGAACAATCTCTTTTAAAAGGGTTTAATCCTTCACTGAAATTGCTACTTTCTAAATCACTGCTATTATTTTGTTTTTACATGGTATTCTGTTAAACAAACAAAAAAATGCTTGATATCAGAAAAACAGATCCAGCTAAATTTATGAAATTTACAGATTATCTAAAATGCTAGGAGTTAATTACAGTCTGCTTTCCCTGGCATGTCAGCTTGATTAAATTTGGAGTTCCAAGATGAATTGGCCCAAATTCATTAGTGTTCCCTGGGTGCATATGTTGGTCAAGGTCAAGCAAAGCACATTGACAGTAGTGTTAGTGGGGAGGGGGAAGGGATTCTAAAGAAGGTGGACTCTTAAAAGGTCTGGGGTTGCAGCAAGAAACTTTGATACTTTTTAACTTAATAAATCGTGACAGCCTAATCATGGCTAAGCCTTTGCAGTGTTATTGGTACAGATGGCAAAGCTAGACATATTTAAAGAGATCTCAGCGGCTAGTGGCAGGAGAGCATTGAATCCAAATGCACTGTTGGGCTCTAAGAGAAAGTGCAAGAAGGGAGGATAAAAAGCTACACAGCATTTCCATCTCTTGACATCTCCAGCAGCCTCAGATACAAAATATGATAAGGCTCCTGCTGAGCTAATAAGCCCAACAAATGTCTGTGTCCATGAAGTAGATGAAGTGGGATCAAGTAGTTGGGGGCTGCTGTATGAAAATAAGCCAGCACCCAGGGTATAATGGCACTGCAGAAAGCTGCAAGGTCAGGCTGATGACAGAAACACTGGATAAGTAGAGACCCCATCAGTAAAACAGGTTCGCCTGCTGGATCCAAGCCACATAACTATTAAAATGATCCCTATGTTTTGGAAAACTCATCTAGTTTAGTAAATAAAAGGACAGTGTTCAGTTTTGGTATATGAAAAACTGCATGTTTGCTACTTATACCCACGGATTGTATGATGAATTGTTTCTCTGTAAAATATTCCATCAGTAAGGATTTTAAATGAAAATGTAATTGTAAACTGAAGGAAGTTTCTAAGGTAGGCAATAACACATAGATTTGTTCAAGGCCTTTTTGCCATATTACATTGGTTTTTTTCTTAATTTCATATATACAGAATATGTCTCTGTTCATCATACAGTTAAATGGAGCAATAGGTGTCCCAATAAATTAAAATAATTGATTTAAATTGAATCACACGGAATAAGAGAGTGAAAAATGGTGTTCCACGCATTTGTAAAGAGAAGTGTAGAAGTGCCTACTGCTAACAAACTAAAAATAATTAGACTGTGCTTGAAATTTCAGGAATGTGTCAAATTGCTACATTAATTCTTAAAGGATCATATCCGTTTTGTAATATCTATAAAGGTTTGTTAATAATGTGTTAAACACCATGGGAGCTGGTTCATTACACATGCAAGGAGGCTTTGAAAATTTGACAGCATCCAAAAAAGATCAGATTAGCCACACCCAGTGTTTCCTTTAATGTAAATGTAGAGTTTTAGTTTTATGCAGGCATAAATACTTCTTAATCCCAGTGTACAATATATGGGCTAACAGGTAAACAGGTGCCAGATCTGGACTTATAAGTAAAAACAGCATTAGAAAAATAATTTAGTAGTAATAGACCATGAATATGTACGCTTGTTTCTATTACCATTTTAATCATTTACCCATATTTTCAGTTTTCATCCAGTAACAGTATTACTGGATACAGAGCCTTCCCCAGAGTTTTGAGAGGATGCATAATAATGTGGCAACTAACCCCTTCCACCTTCTTGTGGATGGATTGTGCATTATATTCACAGCATTGCGTTGGGAGGCAGAGTTGCACTGCTCAGCAGGCTCTCCAGGAGGCATTGTGCCTCAGAATCTCCTGGAGATCTGGAGCATGTGGAGGTGTGCATTGGCTGTGCCATCCTTTCAGGTTGCAATGTGTGCTTCTACCTGCAACTAGCCAGTTCTGATGTCTGGCCCGGAGGGAGCATGGTCATCACCCAGCCTCCTCCAACCACGCTCCTGTTGGGCAGACTAGCAACTGTAAGTGAGAGCAAGGATTGTTATTGTCTTTGGCCCCTGTATGGGAAGCAAGAGCAAAAGTGGGGAGCAAGAGGGAAAAGTGCCTCATGCCCCACCACTTTTTAACCAGGGTGAGGGAGTTATCATTAGAATGAACTGCTGAAGTAGGTAAGAAGCTGGTAGAGCAAAATGCACAGGCAGGTTGCTTATAAAAAACAACCCCATGAATGTCAAATGTCTTATCATGTCATTCCCCTCACCTACTCTGCCAGCAATGCCACCCTATGGCTTCCCATTTATCAGCTTCTCTCATCAATCCTCTGCACGTTCTTCCACACTGTCTCTTACAACCAACAATAACCCAGCAGCGCAAATGTATTGAAAATCTCCTACTGCAGCTTTCCTTCATAGTTAGGGAAAACAAATGGGGACTAACTGTTTTGTACAGTGCCTAGCACAATGCTGTTCTGACCCCAAGTTAAATAAATAAATATTACATAATAAAATAATAATGCCTGGCCCTAAAGGAGATATAACTAGCGCAGAAGCATGCTCTCTCATATATTCAGAGATTTTGGAGCCAGCAAAGAACAGTATGATTATCCAGTCTGACCACCTGCATAACAGGCCCTAGACTTCATCTATTTCTCATCCTTCTCAACCCTATCGTACTACATGAAAAGCTAAGAGAAGCAGCAGGCTGTGGATAGAGCTGACATCATTGTAAACGGAGCTCAAAATAGGGCCTTAAACAATGCAGTCTATGATGTTGCCCCCATTTGGAGGACCCTGCTTTCAGTTTGATAGTGATATGGGAGACAATTAAACAGTTTGCCTGATAACTGATTAGTGTGGTTTTCATGGGGTACAGAGACACAAACATACTTCACATTTTTTATTTTTATTTAGTCAAATACGTAATAAATGTAGGTGAAAGTGGCAGGTTACAAACTGACAAATAAGATTCAGGATCACTTTGTAACTGGCTTCTGTGCCACCTGGCCCACCACAATATTGTGCAGATGACAGACCAGCAGAGCAGAGGGAACAGCAAGCTAAGTCTTGAGGGCAGGAGAGAGAAAGGCATTGGTAGAAAGGAGGGGTGGTAAAGGTGGAGAAGGCGAAGGCTAGGGTGCCAAAAAATTCAGTCACTATATTGAGAATTCAGTTACTGATGCTCACTAACAGTTAAAGGCTGCCTGGCTGCTGTTGGGTATTTCTGTGGACTCTGGTAGATATTTTAAGTGCAGTGACTTGTTCTCCCAATCTTGCTCAGCATATTTCTTCTCCAGCACCAAATATTCTTGCCATCTTTCATCTCCCTACAGCAAATTGAATCTCCAGGTCCTCCTTCCTCATCTCCTGCTGAACCTCTATAAAGAGCTTCTCTCATACCCTCCTTTTTGTTCACAGTCTGTGGATGGGCTCAGATGCTAGCATCTTATTCCTCCTTGACTGAGCACTGAGTGAAAGGGGATGCACTAGTGCTTCCTCAATGGCTTCAGCGTGGAACTCCCGTGTCCCTCTATAGGGATTTTAAGATAGCTAATTGCACTTTACCGTAGCTGTATCGTAGAGCTCCCTCATAGTAAATATTATATCTAGTTCTTCATTTGAGTGAGTTTGTGACCGTTCAAATGGTGACATACGGATTTCTCATAGGCCCTACTGTACAACTGGCACATTGCAAAAGGTCACTCGGCTCAGTTCTGATCACAGCTTTTCTATATATGTAACAAAATGGACCAGGAACTAGAAGAAAGGAAGGAAATAATTTGACAATTACCATGTTTGTGAAAATTATTCTAATTGAGAGGAGGGGAACCCTACATGGTAAGTGATTTGTTTTTAATAAAACAGTAATTTACTTCAACATTTTACCTTGGAGATACTGTTCTTTACCTACATCCACATAAGAGTTTTATTCTGGAGAAGAAGTCAGAGAGATGGATAAATGTATGAGTTTCATGAGTGGTCTGTGGTTAACCCTGCCTAGGAATGTCCACGATTGTACAACCCAGAAAGAATGCACTTACTGAGCATAAAGCAATATATTTTTAACAATGATGTGGAAAAACTTAGTGTTAAAAGAAGTGGAGGGATTTACTGATCATGTTTGTGGCATTGGGACGTCTAAAGGAGCAATGGTGTGTTGTTTCCTGAGGAGCACAGAGACTAGCCATAATTACTCCTCCTGACTGCATGGCATGGAGAGACAGAGTAGGCACAGTGGCACACGTCCATGCACTAGCCAGCTGAGCTGCACTGGCTAGATGCAGTGGGGGTGAAGAAGAGTACACTGGACCCTTTAAAGAGAGGTAACATGCAGCTTTATGGAAAATGAAGACGAAGGTTTCCCCTGCTGTCCCTGTCTCCACTTGTAAGTTTCCCAGGAACAAATCAGCTTAGCTGCTATACTACTCTTCTGACGAGCTTGCGGGAGACTCTGTACATGTGAACTCCACCTTCCCTTCCAGAGTAGGGCATGAGAGTGATGTCATCTTGTTAGTGAATGAGACAGGAAGTGCAACTGAGCATCACCCAAACAGTGAAATTGACTGGACACACGGTGCCCTCAGACGCACAAAGTAAATAAACTGAAAAACAGAATATATTTTCCAGCTCTTTGTGGTTGTGGCAATAGCAATAAGTATATAAATTTTGGACAGAAATGAGATTTTCAAATTGAGAGTGTCTCTAAAAGAATATAAATCTCTTTTGCACACATACAAAGTGATATGTATTTTTAGAGAGATTTGGTTAATCCCATGGAAAATCTGATTGAAAATGAACGCAATAATGAAAGGTGTCCTAGAAGCATCAATAAAATGATCTGCTGTGTTAAAACAGAGTGTAGCAGGGACCAGTCACCCACATGCATTCCATTTACAAACACTCATTCAAATATCTGTCAAAAATAGATCATTGTACATAAAACAGTTAAAAAAATTTTATTCTTTCTCACATGCTGCATCGACGTGTTAAAAACAAACATTTACAAGTATATAAAGATGCTGCATCTATATATAAAGAACAATAGCAGAGAATTAATTATATTATAAAGTATCAGCCTTCTAAATGACAAATGTCTGGATTATTTTAAATGCATCATTAATATTTTTTTCATAGCAACACAATAAATATTTCCAGTCTTCTGCCCCTCCTTTCCCCTCCCCCTCTCCCCCCCACCCAAGAAGTCTGTCTCTCACAGAACAAAGAAAATGATAGATGTGAGCCTCTGTGATTGCTGAGAAGGCAGAAACAGTAATGACACTCAGGAAATTCTATTCAGTTCAGAAATCATATCCAGTACATTTGGAACATTCAAGTTCCCATATAGAGAGCTATGGGCATAATTTCTGGCTTGCCCTAGAATCTAGACTTTCTTTAAAAGCAAATTAAATACAACACGACAAATGAGCATTTATGATATTTAAAATATACACCATGTAGAAGGATTACATTTCTCTGTTTGATTTTAAGTGACTATCCGTTTTTGAGATACAATAGATACATACAGAATATTAGATAACAATTGTTTGTCTTTATTACTGACACAGTAGGTAAGATGAAATATGTCTCTATATCTGACTGCCTGAGAAATACACTATTTTAAGGTTGATTAACAACGGTTATTGGATTGGTCCCAAACATATGTATGTTTATGTACCTGTGCTTTATTCTGACTCCTCACTCCCAACCTATGAAGATGCCACGCTATGAACCAGCCACTCCAGGAATCAGTTAAGTGCATTCTGGGGTAGGACTTTTGAGTTAGGAATAGAACTGAGGAAAAAAACTGGGATGTAATTTTTTGAAAATGTACATTCAAACTTCTCTCTTTTGCCAAATTGGAAATTTTGATGGACAATTTTCAAAATTCCAACATTTTCCATCAAAATGTCAATGAGAAAAAGGACATTTTCACAAAAATGTTTTTCAACAATTTTGACTCATTTGTTCAATGAATTTTTGAATTGTGATGAAAAAGTTGGAAATTCTTGATCATTTGTAGTTAGAAGCAGAGGACTCCATCTTGCAAAGGCTTATGTGCCTGCATAGGTCTTTGCAGGATCAGGGCCATGGGGAACATACAGCAATGCTAACTATGCCCAACCAACCCCCACTCGAAGTAACTTATTCCTAAAGTGTGCAGTAATAATAGAAACAAAGGATACCTGACACGGGGCCATTATTAACCACATAAAGTGTGTCATCCTGGAATCGCTTATACAGTGGACAGAATTTGGCTGCTAACATTCATTTATTTAGCTTTGTCTGCATATTTTTGGAGTTATGATTTTGATATATTTTGCTGATTTGCTCACATTGGGCCCAATACTGCTCCCATAAAAATCATTAGCAAAATTCATATCGACTTCAGTGAGGACAGTTTTGTGTTCTTTGCAATTTTTATGTTGCAATTGATATTCTTTGTTATTTGTTCTGATTCTTCAAGAAAAGCTATCAATTCCTTAAAATATAATTGTCACCCTTTATTTATTTGTGTGTTTGTTTCTGCTAGAGAATAGAGCACATTCTCTCTGTATCAGAGGCTGTAGTTTGCTGTATGTAGTTGGCGAATGGTTGCAGTTTTTGCTTTCTAGTCCATAAATGATATGGGTTTTAGGTAACACACTAAATCCAAACTAGTATTTGCAATGTTAACACTGCTAAATCAAGGATTCAAAATTGGGAAATTCCAAATGCTATGGTTTCTTCAGCATTATTGCCTTAACCATGTTGTACTTTTTTCCATTGTAACATAATTAACAACATGAAGGTTTACATTTAACAAGGAAAAAAAGAAAAGTATTACAAATAAGCAGTGTGGCATGGACCTTGTGTACACTGAGGAAATTGGTCATTGGTGGCCAAACACCAGTTTAGTTGCACTGATGTAAACTCCCAATTCCCCCAGTGCAATTTGTCTCTGCCTGAAACTAAGGTAAAAAAAACACTGGTGCAAACTGCTGCTGTGACAGATGTTGCAATCCCATGCAGCGACTTTGGGAGCCATTTATGAATGTTTATGTATGACTGTGTTCACCTCTATGGGGAAAGGTTGCCACAGCTCCACCATGAACTAAAACAGTGGACGGTGATTGAGGCAGGTCACTGAGACTAAACTCTAGAGTGGTGCCGTACCCTGAGGTGGCTTGCATATACTGGTTCAGACTGGGTTTTCCAGAGACTAAAAGACAAAGAAAGGGCTTCTCATATAAAAAATATGGGTTTAAACAGACTCAGGTTTTTCTTTCTAATCCAGCAAACAGACAGGGCCTTCTGTCCAAGGGGCCCCCCCAACCCTTGTGGAAGGAATGGAAAGACTTTGGCCTACTAGGTCCCCATAAGCCAGATGGATGAGTCCTGGTATGTTTAGTGTGTGTTTAAATCTGTTTTCTGAGAAGACATAATATAAATAATAATGCTTTTACCTTAAGAATAAATGTACTTGTTTAGAAAAAGCTGTACAATAACTTGTAATGGCTGGCAATACACTGTTCATAGCCCTCAGAGAGAAAAAGAAGCAGAGACACTGGTCATTAGGCAGATTGGCTTGTTGGAGATATTACAGGGTATGGCAGGGGGCTGTGCAGCCTTAAAACTGCAATCAGAAGAGAGTGGGACAAGGGGCCCTGCCTAGAGAAAGAGAGAGAGAATAGCTGGAGCCCTGAGATGGCACTCCTGGGGTGGAGCAAAGGGAGGTCAAAAGGGGGTAATAGAGATGCAGTTACCAGGAAAGTGTGACACATGCTTGAAAGAATCTTTGTCTGTCCATAACTAAGGGTTTGCATGTGGTATAGATGCACTGGTGGCTGATGGCTATAACTGGGACAAGTTCCCACTGTAATCAAGGCCATAGTTAACATGGCAAGAAAAGCCTTGATTTTTGGAATTTCCTGAATTTTGGATAACTTAATTTTGCAACTTTAATGCTATTTTTTTAAGTTTAATTTTCTTGTTAGAATTTTAATTAAAAGAAACAGAAAAAGTTGAAGCTCTTTGCTTTCCATAATCCCCAGTTTCTACAGGTTTTGATAGTGGTACATGATAATATTTTGAATCATCATTATTTGATGTGCAGCTTACAAACTCTGCTGGCAATGCCTGAAGTTCCTTAAACTACAGAAGCTCTGAGTTTACACATTTCACTGGCTTCAGTTGCCAGCTTCTTGCTCTGAAGCCAATGAGTTTGTAGAGAAATTGTATAAAGGAGTTCTAAATTCCTTATTTGGGTTCATAGCAGCTTTCTGATCTCACAAGTTCCACCACTCCACATTTCAAAGCTGTTACGACCTTTGATCTTAAAATATCCTCCAGTTTCAGCATCTCAGCTTGGAAATTCATGCAATTAAGTAGATGTGTGTACATGTACGCTAAATCCATTCATGTTAACGTAGTGGCAAAGTGAGGACAGATACATAAATGGAATTAAGCAACAGGCCACAAAATTAATAAACTTTAACCCAGAGGAGGGTTGTTACCTGCCCATCACCCATACTCTCTGGTCATTTAATTGGTTCCAGTGTGGGGGTAACAGGGCCCCTTATCATATAACACATAAAGTGGGGTAGGTTCTCCAGCCTATATCCCAGGACACAACTCTCTGAGTCCTAGCACCCTTCCCCACTGCAAGAGGACTAGACAGTGAAGCAGGGTGGGGACCTCGGCCCATGAAAGCCACAAGGTCTGATGAAAGCACATGGCCCTTTACCAAAATCCCAGGTCTGTTAACTCTGGGAACCATTCATTTTATTCTCTTAACCACACTGGAAGTTAGCTGCAAGTTGTGATGAATAAACAGTTCAGCCCTAGTGCCTTAGTTAAGTATAAGCACATCCCTGCTTAACTCCCTGAGGTTTGAAGGTGCTGTGAGGAAGGCAAAAACTCCCTGGTCCTCTGCCAATTGGCTCATAAGGAGAAAATATTTCTTCCTGACCCCCTAAACTAACCTTTTACTAGACTCACAGCATCTGTCAGGCCAGGGTCCATTCCTAGTTCAGGTGGGTAGGGTGAGCTGCTGGAATGAAGCCAAAAGAGGCTCCATACAGTCTCCATGCCAGGTTAAATCCTGGGAGCTGCAGAATGCTGGCCATAAGCACCCATCACCTCCTTCTGGGTGCAAGAAACTACAAGGGAGGGAGCTACCTATTGTCTCTTAGTGAGTGTCTCCCTCCCATGCTACTGGGACTTTCACTGCTGGCCCCATCAAGTTCCCCCTCCTGTTGATGGGGTTGTGTGGCATTTTTTAAAACTAGTAAGTAGCAGTGCTCTTGAGTTCTGTATAATCATTGCATAGTTTGCTATTGTATATAGGACTATGACTTTGGCTACATACCTACATGGAACATACCCACAATGCACAGTCAACAAATGGAGCTCATTGCCAGGGGATGTTATAAAGACAAAAAGTATAACTGGGTTCAAAAAAAGAGTTAAATAAGTTCATGGAGGATACGTCCATCAACATTTAGTAGCCAAGATGGTCATAGATATAACCCCATGCTCTAGAAGTTGCTAAACCTGACACCCTGGGAGTGGATGACAGAGGATGGATTATTTGAAATTGCCCCGTTCTGTTCTTTCCCTCTGGGCTACATGGACCATTGGTCTGACCCAATATTGCCTTTCTTATGTTCTTAACTATTACCTAGCACTGGACCAACTTCTGTTTCTGAAAAAGACAAGGTTTCAAGCTCCAAAGAGCTCTTCTTGAGGTCTGGGAAAGGTACTCAGAGTGTCACAGATACATGCAATGTGGAACAGATCATTTAGCTTAAGTAGTTAACCTATATTCCAAGACACCATTCAAAGTGAAGTGGCCAGTTAACACCATTGTAGACATAAGACAAAAAAAGGGGGTTAGTATGTTACAGATTGTTGTAATAAACCATAAATTCAGTGTCTTCATTAAGTCCATGATTTTTAGTGTCTAGCAAAGTTACGAATTTAAGCTCCTAGGCTCCCTTTTTGAAGGTGTTGTGCAGGCGTCTGTGAAGACAAGGACTGAGAGGTCAGATATAGAGTGATCACTTTCTGAAAAACGTTCACGTACAGGTGATATGGTGTTTTTGTCTTTTATCATTTTTCAGTGCAAGTTAATTCAAGAGCATAGTGATTGCCTCATTTTACCCAAAGAGCTGCTATTGGGGCATCTAGTGCACTGGATGAGGGTACACCACATTTGTTGTGATAGGCATGTGTTGGACCCATGGAGCTTGAAAGATGTGTTGTGGGAGATATTGATCGTTATAGCAGTAGAGTGCAATCTATGGGTTTTGCATCTGTTATTATGGCACAGTCTGGTGTTCCTTCGAATTAGTGTGTCTTTTTCTGGGTGGAGCATGCTTCTGATTATGAGTTTTGTGAGGTTGGGGGTTGTTTGACAGTCAGAAGAGGGGGTTTGGGAAAGATTTCTTTTAGGATGGAGTCCCCATTGAGTATGGGTTGAAGAAGCTATTTTTGAGTCACTTTAATCAGCTGCTGGTCACAGTCCCCAGAAAAAGGGCTCACTTGTGCCAGCTGGGCCGATCCTGTTAACACAGTTGGGCAACAGGGAGGCGGTCGCCCAGTGATACAGTCCAAGAGCAGTTGCACTGCAGGGTTCCACCCTTGAGAGAGGTAAAACAAGCCAAGCCTTTAACCTGAAAGGGGCACTTGAGAGGGACTGAAAGGCCTAAAGCACAATTCGCTTTGTAATGGTGACAGGCTCACTATTTAAGGAAGTTTCTAAGGCATCTCTTGAAAGCACATTCCCAAACTGTGTCCATATGGGTGGATATATTTGCCCTTCATTAACCAAGACAGAGTGGTGTGGCTCAGCACCTGATAGATTCCCCATTTTAGAGTTAAGAAGTTTTTATGGTTGTGGTTTAAACTTGGATGTCCATTAAAGGTTTCTGGTTGCATTGTAAGAGTCAGTGTGGAAAAGACATGAGACTGGTGCATCTGAGCAAGAAGCCTGTGACAGTGGTACATAGTGCATGGTAATTCAGTCACTCATTGTTTGACTTACTATTAGCTTAAACAGGCTCAGATGATATATTTGTTTTGTGAGCATTTGTGATGGGGTGTCTACCCCACACTCACCCTTCAGGGTTTAATGCAGGCCAGATAGGCCAATTAACCAATTAGGCAGCTAATAAAGGAGGCTCACATGGGTAGGATTAGGTGGGGCATATAAAGTCCAGGATCTGAAAGGAGATAGGGCTGCTGGAAAAAAGCAGACATTCTCAGGAGAAAGGGAGGAGTGAGTGGAGACTGCTGGCTGTAGTCACTCCCTGGGGAAAGAAAGGAGGCTTTGGAAACTGGTAGGCCCAAGAAGAAAAGGGGAACCAAGCAGCCAAGGGATAGCGCAGTGAGGCATGAGAGACAAGGCCCAGACTGCTGAGTTGAGTGTCCCTGAGCTGGAACTCAGGGAAAAGGGTGGGCCAGGGTTTCTCTACCAGCCACTGGGTGAGTGACACAAAGGCAGTGAACAGGAAGACTGCCTAGAACTATTGAAGAGCTAACACCCTCTCCCTTACCCCAAAAAGGGGAAACACAGATAGTGAGATGGCCAGAGGGCTGAGCCATAAAGAGGATGCTGCAGTTTCTGAGGCTGCGAAAGAGGCTGCAAATGGATGGCCGTGCTGGAGAGATGGTGGGGGAGCCGCGCAAGAGGCTATCGCCTGAAAGAGCTAATACCCAGAGCGACCACCAGAAGGTGCCTCAAGTGGTGAGCAGCATGCCCTGTGATAGCGTCTCACAAAGTGGAAAGGTTTGGACACAAGTTCAGCTAAATCAAGTGTTCTTAAAATACACCACTCTAACAATTAACATACATTTTTGGCAATTAGTCTTGGAATGGAGGCTGTGAAATTATTTCAGCCATATCACCTTAGGTCAGTTTACACAAGATACACAGGTTCATGGATGATCAGGACTCTGATGGGAGATTCACTGGACAACAAAGATTTTACTTCCTGAATACTTTTGGGTGTATCTTATCGATTTTGGGCTGCTGATTACGAAAATCACCATGAAATTTCCCTATCATGTACTGTGTTTTTGAAATCACCTATATTTGTTAATTCAATTCATAATTTAAGTCTACTAAAATGTTGCCCATAATGTAAGCTGAAAAGTTTTCTATCTTGTGTCCAAGCATGCCTGGGTATGCAGTGACACTGCACCTAGTGCAGGCCACACAACATGCAGTGGGAATGCTAAGGCTTAGGCAGGGTGTATGCTGGCAGGACAGGTTTTAGAAAGGCTATAAAAGCATTTTGCACACACCGTTCTGTGCATTGCGTTTATATCAGTTTGCATTCATGTTGATGCGCATGCTCTATGCACATAGCATATTATGTGTACTCACAATAATAAAACAATTGTATTTTCAGAAGGATTCGTGATAGCAAAATGTCTCGCCAATGTTGCAACAGCCGTGATATGTTCTGTTACGTTTGTGACAAACGTACGCTTAAACCTCAAAGAACGAGCATGACTGCACATATTAAGAAAGCGTGAGAGCTCTACTTTGGCTGCAAAATTGGTGATCAGGACAAAGCCTGGGCTTCTCACATTTGTTGAGCAACACGCACTGTCGATCTTAGAGCTTGGCTTAGAGGTACTCGGAAGTCAACGCCATTCGCTGTCCCGATGATATGGCGAGAGCAGAAGGATCATGTGACAGATTGTTACTTCTGTCTGACCAGTGTGTCTGGGTTCTCTGCTAAAAACAGGAAATCCATTGAATACCCCAATCTCCCTTCAGCCATGAGACCTTTGCTGCATGACGCCAGTCTTCCAGTACTGAAGCCACCAGAGACATGGAACCTAGAGGAGGCAGACGAAGATGCCATGATGCATGAGCCAGAAATGGAAAATGACACTGATCCAGATTTTGAACCATTTACATCGAGTGAGCCTCATCTAATAACTCAATCTGAGGTAAATGACCTGGTCAGGACTTGGGTTTGTCAAAGGCAAAAGCAGAATTACTGGGTTCAAGACTGCAAAGATGGGGCCTGCTGTCACCAGGCACGAAAATTTCTGTCTTTCACAGCTGCCAAGAAGATTTGACACAATTCTTTGGTCAGGTTGATAATCTGTGTTTCTGCACTGACATTGATGGGCTGTTCACAGCTTTGGGTTGCCAGCAAGACCCACAACAATGGCATCTTTTTATTGATTCATCAGTGTTGAGCCTGAAAGCTGTGTTGTTACACAACGGCAATGTCCACCCTTCAGTAGCAATCAACTATGCAGTACACATGAAAGAAACCTACGGAAATATGGAAGTTTTGTTGAAACACATACAGTATATCAACTACAACTGGAACATCTGTGGTGATCTGAAAGTAGTCGTACTGCTACTAGGAATGCAGCTCGGATACACCAAGTACTGTTGTTTCATTTGCAAATGGGACAGCCGTGCTAAAAAGTCTCATTACATTAAAAAGGACTGGCCACTCTGTAAGCAGTTGGTTCCAGGGCAGAAAAGTGTGGCATATAAACCACTTGTAGACCCGACAAAGATATTTTTGCCTCCTCTTCACTTAAAACTCAGACTGATGAAAAAATTTTGTTAAAGTGATGAACAAGGAAGGTGAAGGATTTCGATATTTGAGACAGATGTTTCCCAGAATAACTGATGTCAAGATTAAGGAAGGCATTTTTGTTGGTCCACAAATCAAACAGATCATCAATGACAGGCAGTTTGAAGAACTTCTAGTAGGGCCGGAGAAAATCGCATGGAAGGCATACAAGGATGTTGCTGAAAATTTTCTTGGCAACTACAGAGCACCAGACTACATGCAACTGGTTGACAACATGCTTTAAGCATGCAAAACCATGAAGTGAAACATGTCACTAAAGATTCATTTTCTGCATTCGCATTTAGACTTCTTCCCTGCAAATCTGGGTGCAGTCAGTGACGAGCATGGTGAAAAGTTTCATCAGGACATTGCGATAATGGAAAAACAGTATCAGGGCAACTGGAATCCATCAATGCTGGCCGATTATTGTTGGACACTTAAATGAGAAGCCTCAGACACTGAGTACAAATGAAAATCAACAAAACATTTTAGCTCAGTTGAACTATTGCAAAGCATCAGCACCATTATGCGATTAAACACATTACATTCAATAAAAGTCAATTTCTTGTTTCTCCAAATTCCTACGTGATACAAGTAGTCTGAAATTATATTTGTGTTCAGCTTCAAGCAGTCTAACAGAATCTAAAAAAATTTCTGAGGAAGCAACACTTTTGAAAAAATTTGTTGTCTAGTATATTGATGACCAAGATGCTGAAAGGAGTACTGATGGTTTTCAGGTAGCACACTTCCTTCTAGTCACTGCTAGGAGGCATTGTTCATGGAGACAGCCTCTTTCAGCCAAAACTAAAAATGAGAGCCCTGTGTATAGTACAAGTATGGAGCTTTATAAATTGCTGTATAATTGCAAATTGTTTTTAAATTGCCTTATACCTGTTCTCTAGAAAGTAAACTTCCATTTAAAAAATTGTCTCCATCCCTTATAGCTACAAAGAAAACTGAGAACACAAATTGATGGATTGATGTCTGCATGAATCTTCAGAGACTCACTCTGAAACAATAGCTCTGAAAAGTGTAAATTTGACTCTTTGTTCTCAACTAGGTGTTTAACAGTGAAACCTAATGACAGTTTAAGTGTAATCTTTAACCTTTAGTTGCTGTGATGGTCTTTGCTCATGGGCTGTGTTGCCTGGTGGTCATGGTTTAGGACCTTAGACCTGCAGAGGAGGCTTTGGTAGGGGAGCCTGGCTATCCCACTCCACCAGGTTCCAGCCCAGGGCCCTGTGAGGGCAATAAGAAGGTCTGACACCCAGAAACACCCGCTTACTACCTTCCCTCTGTTCACAGTTCGTTGTACAGCAAAGCATGAAGAAGGTCCACTCACCACATGATGCATCTTCATGGCCAGGCATGGAGTGGTAATTTTTTCCCTCGTGAAACAGCAGTTGCCTCCTCTCACATCTTGGTCCTCCAGCCAGGTTAGCTCCAAGTCTCTCCCCTTCAGGGGTAGTCCATAAACTAAACAAGGGGAATTAACACAAATAAACTGAGTCCCTCTCATGCTGTACCTGAAGCAGGACCTCATCTCCTCCAGGGAGGGACCTTTGAGCAATTATAGGGAGATACCCTGCCTTCCCTAAGCTTTTCTCTCAAGAGCTGCAAGTTACAGGTCTGCTGTCCTCCTTGATCTGCCCCCAAGTGAGGTGTTCTGCTCTCTTTTAACTCCTTCTCCAGCCTCTGCATCTCTTTCAGGTGGGGTGGGATGGGGCTGGCTGAGGCCAGAGCAGCTCCTTAACTCCTTATAGCCCAATGTGTGGTTTGTATACACCATCCCCATTGCTGATCATTTTAAAAGAATCATGCTAATGTTTTTCTCCAACCTTATTGTACGTAGTGGAAAATATTGAGATTGGGATGCACTGTGTTACCTGGTTGTTGGTGTGGGGCACCTGAAATTAAAACCTTCCTCCTCCCCACTCTCACCATGGGTCCTGCCAAAAAGGAGGATGAAAATAGATATGGATCTTTTCCCTATATTGACTCTTGGGTGCCATAGCCCAAAGCTTCCTCCTGCATTTTCTTAGATGACAAATCTCCCAGCTGTCCTTTATACAGCTATCCACTTTGCCTGACAACTTCTACAACTAAGTTATTCATTGTCAATACACAGATCTGACGTATACTGAAAATTCTGGAGAATCATAACATAAATTTAATTTGATATCAACAAAATAATGAGGAGTGACATACAGGTTGAATTGGGCTGGGAAGCAGTAAAGAGGAAAAGATTTCAGAAAGGGCAGTGACACATAATCCTGGGGTCCTGGCTGAATAAATTTAGAATTCTATCACATAATTTAGGTCTAATAATCCTCATAGGACAGAGTCTTGCATAAGACCAAGATTCTAATCACTTATGGTTAGGAGCCCATAGCATTTTCACAAAGCTAGGGGTGTCAACTCAGATCTTCTGGCCAAATTCTAATTGAAATGTTCATATTCTCTTGTCAGACTTCCTTCTACATTTTCATTTTGATATGGTGTTCTTCCTCACTTCCTCCACTAAATTTTGCATAGTGTTATAGACACAGTTAAACAGCTGCCACAAATCCAGAGGTATATTTGTTTTTAAATGGTATTGTCCTCAGAGACAGCCGGTATTTTTCTCTGCATTCATAATAGTCAATTGTCCATAATCCACAATGTTGTGACTTAGTCCTCCTTGTCACCCTCCTTTTTTCCTCTGTCAGGACCAAATAATCATGTGGTTTCATCTCATTTCTCTTCAGTTAAACATTTCGAAGTTACTAGTTCTTTTCTTGGACAAGAGGAGCACTGCTAACCACAACTCCATCTCCTGCCTCCACTCAGAATACCCATTGGCATCCATTGTCCATGACCTAGATACCATCCTATACCTCTCTTCCTAATCTTCTGTTTCTGAAAAGCTGCCTACACATTACTTATAAAAGTCACTACCTTGGCTCCACATCTGCTGAAATCTTCATCCATACTTTCATCTGCCCCTGCCTTGAGTACTTCACTCTTTCTTTCTGAGCTCCTCAGCATTCAATTCTCTGGAATCCAGCATAGGCAAGATGCAGCTACCTAATTCTGACGTGTGTGGAGATGTCTGACCCATTCTGATCCTCTGACAATTCTACTGATTCCCCATACATTTTAAAATAATAAATGACAATTATTTCCCTCCTTGTTTTAAACTCCAACTTGGATTTTCTCTATCTTAGGTGACAGAATTTGTCTCTTCACACTCCATCCACTCATGTAGAATTATGATGGAAGCTGAAACACAGGACAAGGGAATATGTTTCCTTTTAGAAAGAAGGAAGAGCTTTGAATCCCAACCATAAGGCCTTTGTCTGACTGAGGGAAGAGCATTTGTTTCTGGTTCCCTAAACTCACCTAACCAATGACAGTTCCTGAAGATCTCCCTGTAGCTGCTACTCCTCTGCCTCCACAAACCAGTCCAGACAGGAGCTCCTCTAGACCTCTCTTCAGATAAGGCAGGAAGAAAATGGTGGTGACAGTAGCTGAGGATAGGAATGAGGCATTTGGGAACCTGGATGATTAATGGATGAATTGTGGCATCATGGAGCTGGGTTTGGAGAGTGGGGATTCCTTGGGAGGCTTTGGGGCTCAGTTTTGCCCATAGGTTAATTGAAGTGTTGGTCATGAAGGACTAAGTAAGCAGGCTTCATGCCAGAACTTAATAAAGACTTAGTGTGTGGCAGCTGCCATGCAAAGAACACCTTGGACAAGCACATGTGACCATCTTATTGAGCCATGGTGTGACTGATTGGACCCCTGAAAAGAGAGGGATATCCATCCTTTGGTGGGGCAGAATCCCCATGCTGTAGCTCTCAGTTTTAACTGAGTGCGTGAGCTTATTGCCCTTGTCTCTGTGTTCATTCCTGCGTTGGGATAGAATATCCATATTGTAGTAATGGCTTTCAATTCTGTTTCACAGCATTCCAATCTAGTTTAGTATGTTGTATTCAATAATCTTGTCTACTGTCTTAATTACTCTAAAAAGGAGGGCTCCATTGGTATTTGACCCTCCACAGCATTCCAACCATTCCCAGGGCACATCATTGACTCCAGCTCTGGGTTAAGTGATTAGACAGTTTGTGCTTCAGGAGACAGCAATGGGTGTAGAATATCAAGGGAGTGTCAAGTTTAGGATGGGTACAGATGTGCAGGGGTTTTCAAGGCCTATAGTTTGGAAGTTCACCACAAAGAATTGCTCGCCTGGTACCTATTTAACCGTTGGTTTGGTTTACTGATTTAACTGGAATTTAAATAAAAGTTTAATGTGGTCAGAGGCCTTTAACCATTTTGATGTGTCACAAGTCTTATTCTGGGCCATAAGTGGTAGAGAAAGGGGTTGCACAGTTTTTGATTGAAGATGGAATTATTTTTCAAGCTCCCTGTCTATTAGTATTTGTGGCTTGGCTCTCTCTCAAACTCTTTGTTCATTAAACTTCTAGTTGCTTCTGTTGAAAACAGAGAGCCTTTTCAAGTCAAATGTTTTAAGAAAGTTTAGAAAATGTTCTGGTATGTATTTAAAAAGTAATAGATATTCCCTCGTTTTCTACCCTTGTATTGTCCATGTAGAGTGAAAGGCAATAATACCCCTAATTGTATAATTAGTAGGTAAATTTTATTTTAGTTATGGTCCTAACTTCACTTGGGTTATGTGGAGTGGGGATCTTGTCTGGAAGTGTCAGTTTTCAGCTAAGCTGAATTATTTAGAAAAAATACAAGCTGGCATTTAGCAAAGGACAGATGAAATAGAACTCTTATTAAAGAAATACGTATAGTAATTGCCATTAGTTACAGAATAATGACACAGAGATCAAATTAATCAAGCTATGATTTAGATTTTCAAAATTGATTAGAATTTTTGGACTGTGTGAACAATGTGGTGTACTAAACTAGTCTGAGTTTAAACTGATTAGCAGGGTTTTTCTGAAAAATATATAGAAAATGGCTATGCTAATCAAAGTAAATCAAGCTATGTTTATGGAGATTCTTTTATTGATGAAAGATGCTACATTTATAAACACGGGGGGGGGGGTTCTGCACATGTTTAAATAGATTTTATATTCTATGAATAGTAAAAAGTTTAAGACTGGTAAAATAGGAATAGTCTACAACCTATATAGGAAAAGGCTTTGATTAGAGTAAAATTACACAAAAATGTGTCATTAAAAGGCATTGGACAGACATAAAACCTAACCTTTTGAGCTGAAGAATACTTAATATTCTCTTCATGATCATGCAAGGGGAAATTCTTTGCTATGGAATAGCTATTTTCCTGTTAAGCAGGCTATTTCATCAATGATTTATTCCTGAGATGTAATAGGTCGTTTAAAATGGTGGTTTAAAAGTTAGGCCTTTTTTGTTTAATTTTCTCACAGGCAGTTGGTAATTATCATGGTCCTGCAGTTTCTCTGGAATGCTGTGGAGGGTCAAATGCCAATGGAACCCTGCTTTATAGGGTAATTAAGACAGTAGACATGGTTATTAAATACATCATGCTAAACTAAACTGGAATGCTGTGAAATAAAATCCAAAATCATAAATAAAACGTGGGTATTCTAGCGAAGGGGGGGGAAGTCTTATACAATCATATTTGCAGTAAACAGCTCTGGCTGAATCACTGCTAAATTCTGCTTTTTATCTATCTGCAGCCATGCTGAATGTGTTCAGAATATTTTAAAACCAAAAATAAAAGCAAATATGGTTTGTGTGGCCAGAAATCTAGTACAGTAATCAAAATTCAACATCATAGTGCTCAGTGTACCTAAAGAATGTGAAAATACTCCACAATGAATAGATCCTTCTGTATTCTTAATTACCATGCATCATGTGCTGGAAAATATGTACCAAACTAAGATGACAGATGTAAATTTAATGTGAATAACAAATGAAGTTTGGAGAATCTTTTAGAAAGTATCATGGGACGACAGTCTCTTTTTAAGGCCTTACCCCAGGTGTAATTTAGCTGTTTCATTCATGTCTTTGTGAATCTTTGTGTTTGTAACATGCTATAGGCTACATATAGGGACACTCTAAAACTCCTGTTTGGGGAGGGTTGAAAACTAAACTTGTTTTTAAAGGCTTATCCTACATAGATCATGCTAAGCAGTGCAGAAAGTAAAATATTGCTACCTGTAAAGATATTGTGCTTCCCAAAAATCTATGGCTAACTTGTGCTTATATATTTCAGACTGAAAAGATAAGGGAATTAATTTCTTTCCAGAAAATGTTGGTGACTATACAAAAATGGTGGCAAATTAGCTTCAGAAAATGAGTGCAATGTCAAATAAAATCTCAAATTCATAATCTGGTTTGTACACGTGATCCAAATTGTGTTGTCCTTGCTTACAGTTTGGAAGTTTATATATTCATGTTTACTGGCAAATTCATTGCATCACTAGAAAAAGAAAAAGGACCATTCTTTAAAAAAAAAAAAAAAGAAAGAAAATAAATATTTCCAATTCTAGTTGTAAAACTGGAAGCCAAAATGTGTAGTTGACAGGCACAGCGCCAGCTGACTTTAGATCGCTAGCCTTTCCATCAGATCAGTCTTCCTATTTCCACATGGAACACATTTTAAGTTAACAATGTGTAGTTTGGCAAAGGAATTGTTTTTCTTTGGCATAGAGCGGTTGTCTCATTTCTTTAAAGAAAAGTATTTTCTGCCTTCTTATATATACAGTGCATGTCGACATTCTTTTGAACTTTCAAAACAGTTGTTACATCAAAAAAGCTTTACTTATACAATTACATTCTAGTTATTCTATTTTTTATGTGTATAAATGTTGAAAAATGTATTTAATTCATCTGTACAGTGGTTAGTGTAGCCTATCCAATTTTCAGTGTTTACTTAAATACATATTTAAATGTATATAAAAATGTTGATTAAGCTACATGACTACAGACACTCACAAAACCGGCCTCTTTCCTTAAAACTGTAATATAAGTAAGTCTCAGCTGATAGCGAAATATTTACAGAGTGGATATAGTCTCTGAGAAAAAGCAGAAATGAATCTGATCATTTTGCTCTCGCTCCAAAAACTGGCCATTATAGCCAAAATGTATTTATAGCACAAAAAAGCAGTAGAATGGAATGCTACTTATTTAAACATTTGCAGTTGATTTATTCATTCCTGGCTACTTCCACAGAAAACTCAGAAAAGCAGAAATGCAAATTTTCAGACGTTGGTTCCACATGAAATGGGACAGACCACTGCACCAGCTACTGTTGTGAGACCAGATAGAGCTACTGCTGCCTACACATAAAGAGAGCCATTAAGGAGAAGTTGTTTATTTCTGCTTCTGCAGAAATCATAAACACCAGCCATGAGTCTGACAGCACAAGCTGTGCTGCAGTAAATTCTAGTACTTTGCTGGCCATTCTAAGCTGCCCCGTAAAAGTTGCTGTAGCTAAATCCCATATACATTTCATGAAATAATCCTGCTCTGAAGATGGTATCATATTCATGCACAGCAGGGTGTGCAAATGCCTATAAATCAAAATGTAGGATCTGAAATATCTATAAAAAAAATCTGTGCAAATTTAACCATGACCCTTTGCCAGACAATAGGCCTTCATATGCTTTGCAGTTTAGCAGACACCAAGGAATTTTGTTTGGAAGTGATAGCTACTGTCTATGTAATATTTAGGTCCTATTCATGGAGCATCTGGCAGAAAATAAAAGGGTTTCCTCCTCTAACATATGCTAAAGAAGGATGTGGTCCTATGCCTGCTCCTCCTCTTCTGACTTTTTGCAAATAGCACAACATAAGAGACAGTTGTTTCTGGCTGCCCTGCTGCCTGTCATGGCTGTCAAGTGAAATCCCATGAATTATTGCTCTTCCAGATGTAAGAGATTTCCAGGCTGCCTTAAACTGCCTGTGGTTTGTGGTACTGGAGAGGAGAGAAACAAGATTAAACTTCATCTCATCAGTGCAATCTGAAAAGATCACACAGAGGACTAATAATCACAGCTTTTTCATTCCAGAGCCGGACCTAAGAGCTGTGTGTTTTTGTTTCAGGGTTATGTCACATTAAGCTTGTTGGAAGATGTTGATTAAGGTCAAACAATGTTTGAAGAAGATCAAGAATAAAAAATTTAACTCTGTGTTGCTGCATACATTTTGCATTCTCCAAAAAGTGCATTATTTTAACTAGCTGAAAAGGAATGGTGTGTTAGCTGAGTTTTATAATTCTAAAATGTCATCACCTTTTAGCACAAGCTTCATAGGAGAGACAAAAAAGAAAAATTTCACCTAAAATTATGACTCTAATATTATAATTCAGAGGAAGTAGTCGTTAAAAATACACTTTTGCTTCTCCATAAAGGTCTGTGGTGTTTGTTTGATTCCTTGATTTTATTTCTGGTTTCCTGATGTATCTTGTTTGTGACAGCCAACTTGGCTTTCAGAGTTTCAGGGTTAATCTGAATGTTTCATAATTGGTGAAGGATATTTATTTATGCACTATTTAGTTAAACATTTTTCAAAATGTGTAAATATAACCTCACATAAGTTACCAAATATCAGCAGGTCCAAAATGCTGGCTACCAACATAACTACAGGTTTTCGTAACAGTTTCCAGAATTCTTCTGAAAATAAATCATGATCACTTGCACTATATACTGTTTAAATCCTGAGGGGGCAAACTTAAATAAGTCATTACATTTTCATTCCCTTTGATTAAAAACAAAAAACCCCACAAAGCACCTGGAAATTATAATTTAAATAATAGTTGTGACACAAACTAACATAATGCTTGAAAACCTAAGCACTGTAGAACTTGGTGTTAATGAAATCAAGACAAGTTGAGAGGCCTCTAACATTTTGCTTTAGCCCTATTAGCAAAATATTAATTACAGATAAGGAAAATATGTTGCTTAAAGAACACCTGGAAATAATTGACAAATGTATGCGTCTTAGATCAGAACATAATTGCCCTGATTCGACCTATGTAGCTTTTTTGAAAACTGACGTAGCTTGTTTAAGTAATAGTGTTGGCTACCAGATGTATAACCTCCCAGGCTAGCTTCCTTTTCCATTTGAGCTCCAGCATCCCACAAAGGCTCACTAATGTGAGGGAATACCAGTAAAATAGTGATGAAAACCATAGGTGCAAATGTCTACAAGTGGCTCACATGAAAGCATTTACTGCTTTTCATGCATGTGTATTAAACCATAGTGGAAAAGAGCCCTTCACTGAAAATGCATTAATTATTTGACACAGGTTTCCTCCGTCATTTTTTGCTATGGGATGCAAGTGAAAGATTACAGCTGAAAAAATGATCATCATACTTGAGGTAGGCTCACAGAGTCTTTTCTTATGTTCTGTGTGAAGTTGTCTTGAACTGAAACCTCTGCTCCTTAAGGATTAAGGGATTGAAAAGCAAAGACTGAAGCTGCTGTAATTTAAACCCAGTGATTCTCTAGCACAAAGGTGCAAAATGGACTAAGCCAATCTGCTTCTTTGCTAGTTCAGCTAAGAAATAATTTTACCTTTTGAAAGTTGTGTACTATTAACATTCCAAAGGTGTCATTATCTTTAAAGCAATTTTTTTCTCTTAAACGTGAGATCAGAACTGGAAACGCTGAAAAGTGGACATGGTTTCAAATTGCAGTTTACCGCATCGCTGAAAAATTCTATCTCTGTGATGTACAGATAAATCTTAAACATAAATTTCATCAATGAATGCCACTGAGGTGGGTTTTCTTGTCTATAAAGGTATCTTGTCTCCATAAATACTTGTACAGCAGTTTTTGGTTGCTATTTTAAAATGGTTTTAAATTACTAAAGAGTCATGAAAAGTATCAGATGAAACAAACTGTGTTCCAAGGACTGTGTCTGTGTACAAGAGAAGAGGGAGCATTATTATATGGCAGATAATTAATACATTCACTAGGCAGAAGAAATCCATTTAATTACATGGTAACTGATTGCAGGGTCTGAGTTTCAGCAACAAAATGACTGAATTCACATTTCAGGGTTGTTTGGGTTTTTTTAACTTTGTCACGGAGATACAGTACCTAATCCCGATCAAATCAAATAAAAACTGCTTTTTAAAAATTCCCAATGGAATAGCAGCGTATCTAACAGAAAAGGTTGAACCAGCATTGTGGTTTGGGCTCGCTAGTACTTTGGAGGCCAGTTTTTGATTCCTGGCTCTGGTGCTTGTTTACAGACTGGGAGTGGCTGAAAGACACAGAGGAGAGTAGTACGCTCAGCTCATGAGAAGGAAGTACCTCCAGCTGTCTGGATCAAGTGACCTCTCTGACCAATTTAGGAGTGACATTAATGGGCTCTGAAGTGAGTTCCATTTAGTTCTCGACATTTCCACAGTGCCACAGCTCCCCTATTTCTCTCTACATAAGGCTCTGATTCATGGCAGCCCACGTTCTGGCAGAAGACCTTTCTTCCCAGGGAAAAAACTTTAATGTCATCGTCTGATGTATGTAGAAGCATATGAGCCAGAAGAATAATTTTTTACATTAGAGCTATTTGTACCTTACCTGGGATACATTGTAAAGATTCAGTTTTGGGTGGGGGAAATTTACATAAGTGGTTACATATTTGTTTGTAAACGCTACCCTGTCAGTGCTCTAAACTGTGCCCCACTGTTTATCCATACTTTTGATGTGGAGCTGGCAACCAGCAGTAGCATGAGCTTTCCAACACTTCACATTCATAACATCAAAGCCAAAATTGGAGGACCACCCTGTGGACAGAAACAACTCATTTTCGGTATTCACTGCTCTTCTCTTGAGGGGGAAAAACTGCCAGTCATGCCACATTGCATTGAATAATAAAGGGTTGGACCAGTTTTATCATATGGGCAGCTGACACAAAACTCTTTTTCACTTATCTTAGGTTGGACTGGAGCTGAGTTCAGAGATGAAAGGTCAGTTCTTTAGCCACTAAGCCTTCTAGATATTCCAAAATCCCCGGTACATTACAAATTTGAACAGTTTAAGCTCTCTTAAATAACAAATTGCATCTTGAGGTAAAGTATACAGTGTATATAGATACAGAGCAGAAGAAACATGAGAAAGGTCATACGTATGACCTTTTAACATCAATAGTTTTATTTATTGTCTGGAGTCCAGTTCATAGGGCTTAAAGAAAAATAAAAATAAAATTTGCACTGGGGCACCTTACGTAGTGCAGCTGCAGTGAAAGTTTTCGGAGACTACTTTTTAAAGGCAGAGCATACTTCTGAGATTTATAGCACATTGCTTACCCATTTAGAAAGTACTCTTCTGCTTTTTCCAGTAGGCCTAAGACAGTTTGACTGGATGATACATTTTAAAAAGGTAGGTTCTCAATACTCATTTTTAAATTAGCATTTCTTTCCATGATATGCTTGGTTTGCTGCTGTACCTAAAGAACCTATAGGCTGCAGTCACCTTGCATTTAGAGCTTGCTCAGACCTGCATTAAAGTAAATGGAAAAAGCCCTGGTGCAGGCTCAAACCCTTAAGTCTTTTGTAGCCGCCTACATTTTATTCTGTAGTTTTCGTTGTCTAAATTCCATGTGAGAGAATTCTAGCTATTAGGCACATTTACTAGAGGTGCAAAGCACCTGCAGTTTCAGTGAAGATGAAGGCAGTTGAAAGTGTTCAAACCCTTGAATATCAAGCCACTTAACTCTTTCTTTAAAAATGGGTTCGACAGTTTCCCTCCAAGAATTTAAACGATTAAAACTGGAATTTGATCATTTGCTTTCTGACAAATCAGAGCCATTGGTTTTTATAGTGATATTTATAGACCACAGATTTCGTTGAGTGAATCAATTATCTGAATTCTCAAGTGGAGATTTTATTTGCATAAAATTTGGATTTTGCCATTTCAGTAATAATGTGGAGGGGTGGTGTTCTAGCTAACTGACAGCTGCTTTTTGAGGTGTAATTTAGAAACTTCTTAGTGGATGAGCATCAAGACATACAGATTGAGAACATCGGCATTAAAAAACAAAGCTGGATTAAAGGTTGCCTTGAACTGCTGGAGCTCTGGCCCAAGGACTCTGTGCATTCTTGTTTAAAATGCCTTGAAAATAATACTGATCATTTCATCTCCAGTGCCTTTTTATTATCTTGTTTTCTGTAAAATGAGAACAGGGTAAATTGGGACCAACTTTCATGATAGAAATTAGAAAATCAAAACATGGGAAAATGACCCAGCTAGTTCTTGTAATAATCTTTTTGTCTTGTTTCCTCTAGTTGTTAATGTGTGAAAATGTACATGCAAATAGAAATTGATCAGATATTTATCAGATAAAATAGTTAGCAGAACTATAGTCTGTTAATGCAGCACTGCCACTGTAATTTTACAGGTTAATTAATGCAGTAGAGTTGGTTCATTTCAATATGTTTGGGGACATTTACGCTACGTTTAGTCTGGCAAAATTACATCTTTTGATTTGTTCATCCCAAAGCAACCTGCAAATTCTTTATCTTTGAATTTTAAAGATCTATTTAATGATCTCTACAGCTAGGCAAACCATGTGGCAAAAGTTTTCTTGATCAAAACAAATACTTGGCTTGATTTTTTGTGTTTAAGGATAAACTGTGCAAACTTCAGAATACAAGCTTGAACTGTGGATTTTTAAAAGGCTGAGACTTATTCTTCATCATACACATATAGAAACATTACTTTAGCATTTCTGTTCTGTTTACTGTAAACATCAACTCTAAGCCTCATTCATTAAAAAAAGTATATGAACATTTAATAATTTACTGCCGACTTTGCACATGTGAAGCCAGACATGTTATGTGCACTCATTTGAAAAAGAAAAATACATCATGAGACAACATGAGCAAATCAAGTGTACTCTTATTTGTTAAAAATATCTAATTGGAAATGAAATTTCACACCCTCCCAAAAAAGTGTACGCAAAGTCTACCAGGTAGATTAACAATCAAATTTTGTGATGTCATACTGCTTTGTTTCTGTCATGCCGCTTAATTAACCTGTAATATATGAGGCAGGCCAGTCTTTATGTATTCTCATCACTGTGGTGAAATGATAATTTATTAAAGGTCAGTTACAATACTCAAGGAACCCACAATGGACTGAAATGAAGGAAAAGATGAGTAATTTGGAACCTTTATGAGGAAATTGTGCTGTATTTGGGCCTAACCTTGAAAAGCACTCCTGAATTTCAACTCTTGTACAAGAGACAGCAATACAACTTCTCAAGGGCCTTCATTTCCTCACCAGGAACCTGACTGTTTCCCTATTATTCAGCAAGTGAGCGTCAGAGTTTTACTGTTAGCATTCAGTGACCACAATCACAGCCCTACGTTTTTTTGCAAATGTGAACTAACACAAAATAAAATGGAAAAACTCATCCTGCAGCAGCAGCTCCTGTGACTCCTGTTCTGTGGGGCTGTGCCCAGCTCCCTGCTCCAGATGTTGTGCCTGGTGGAGAGGGTCATGGTGCCATTCAGGTTTGGCCCAGCCACCCCTCCATCACAATGCCCAGAGCAGGAAGCCGAGCTCAGCACTGCAGGACAGGACCAGCTGCTATGAGGTGAATGTGGGGCAGGCTCTTTCTGCTATCTCCTCCCAAGGCCTTCCACCACTACCCCACCAGGGACAAGACCTGACACCAGGACCCAAACCCCTGAGAGGTGGGAAATGGATAAAAGGAAATAACAAGACTTTTTTTTTAAAATTACAAAAATTAAAAAGAATTTCGCAGGGCTGTAACCATTATGATATCTAAAATAGCTGGGAGTTATTTAATGCATTTATTGGTGACTGTGTCTTCTTTTTTTATTTTTTCTCTATGCTGATTTTGATTATCATTCTAGCACACCTTGCCCCTTTAGAAATTATATTTTTATTATATTCTGTTAAGGCATTCAGAGGTCTTTGTCTATCTTATGACATTGGTGCCATGGATCCACTTTTTCTCAATGAGCTTCTGAGCTGATATTTTGAACCTAATGAATGCAGACTGAATGCCTGAGGAGTATGTTAACAAAGTCACCGCAATCCAGCTCCACATGTGATATATGTATTTTCTCTCTTACCTTATCTAGTTGGACGAACTAGTATTTCTTAAACTAGAATCCAGTAAAAGTAATGTGACTGGGTGAGAGTTGTGGAGACAGCGTTTTGGCCTTGGTGCTATGAGGAGAGGAAAGCTACCTAAAGAGTGAGCTAAGAGAAATTTTATACTTGAGGAACAGATTTTCCAGGTTCTGAGCAGCTATTCATTGATTTGTAGTGGAACTCTGGATGCTCAGTACTTTGGAAAATCAGGCCCTGAATTTCCGAGGGAACTTTTTAGTTAATCAGTATTTTAGTTTTTAAAAAATTCCAAATTGCTATAGGTCCATCTTTAAAATTTGCAACTAGGAAACATTTTGAAAGGCACAAAAGACTTCCATTCAGAGCTGGGTGCCTAAGTTTCTTTTTGGTGTTTTTGAAAATCTCCCCCTAAATTAAGTTATCACAAACAGACCCCGTGCTCTGGCACAAATTCTGCTGTCCGCTTATGCTCATAAAACACATTTTTACTTCACTGTTTCCCCGCATTACTCTTTTAGAATGTCAAAAAAAAAAATTAAAAGGAGACTTTATTTAGTCATTCAGTGTCATGATATTCTGCATCATGATATCGAGGTGAGCTGCAACGAAGATGTGTACATTGCCATAGAAGTTGTGAGAACATGTTGTACTAGTACCTTAGCTGTCACTTCCAACAGTCAAATGAAGTAAGTCAATGGATCTATGGTACAGGGGTCAAAGTGGCAGTATTTCTGAAGAATTCAGAGAAGCTGGCTGGAGAGTGCTAGTGTGTGAGACAGAGGAAGAAAGAGAAAGATGAACAATGAATTCCCTAAAGCCATTCCCCTGAATGTGTACCACAATAAATTTTAAATGTGTGTCATACTGTAGTGAAGGGGTCAGATTTACTAATTTATATTAACTTCCTTATTTCTATACTCTGTCAATATGATCTCACTTGGGGTTCTGGAAGATTACATTCTACCACAGTGAAGTCTGATTTTGACCAAAAAATGGAATGTTTTTCACTTTACCTAATTTACCAATATCTTTTACATATGAAAAGGTGTCTGCACCCCTTTTCCTCTGTTCTTTAGCTGACTGCTAGTGGACAGAAGCTGCTGTAAATCTGCCACAACAACAATAAACGAATGGGCAAATGGGCATTTTCCCACAAAACTAGACAATAACTCAAGGGCAGGAGAAAAGTGGACTAAGGCAAGTATAAGATGAGTGAGTACCTTGTCCCCAGTGATCCAGCTGCTGCTCTCATTGACAGAGCTTTTTAAAATATAAGACACAGATTAATGAAATAAGAAGAAAGGAAGCATTAAAAAAATCTGTGACAGGAGAGAAAAAACTTAGAGTAAGGACACTTCATCTAAGAAATGGCAGTACTGCCCTTGTGAACGTTCAAAAGGAGGATTGTTTGTCTAGCTGTGAGCTGCCAAAAAGGATTAACAATTTTCCACTGGAGACAACACCACTGCAATGCCACCTCAGGGGTATCTCAGGTGTGAAGTGGGGGCTTTGGGAGAGGGCAATGTGTACTGGCTAACTGGCCAGTAGTGCCCTTGGCTGACATAATAGTTTATTTGTGAGCTCATTAAGGTTGTCCCATCCTTTGGGAACTCTTGCCAAAGGTCACAAAAGACAAGATTCTGCATAATGAATACATTAATTTTTTATTTATTTATTTTTTGTTAGCACATAGGGAGCAAGAGGGCAATAACAATGAAGCTTTGGAAAAGAGGAATGAAACTAAAAGGAAATGAGTCCCTAAGGTGGCAAATATGATCACCAAGTGGATTTAGGTTTCTGTTTTAGCAAATGTGCCTGGAGCAGCAGAAATGCTTGGAAATGTGCTGCCTTTTATTTAGATACATAGCTACGGCATAGAACTTGTTCACCACAAAGGGTACCAATGCCTGCCTCCACTGCAGTGAGTCTTTATGTGGAAGAAATCCAGCTAGTGAATAGGGAAGGGTGGATAATGCAGTACATTTTGATGAAGATCTTTGGGGGAAGAAAAGTAGGATGTTTAGTTATCCTAAAAGCATGCTAAAAATAAAGTTAACATCAACAAATGTTGACCCTAAGTCCTCCTTTGGGAACGATGAGATAAATACAGCAGATTGTACATAAAAGAATCTGATCTCGCATTTAAAGAAAGTCCAGTTTGGATGGTAAGAATTAAGCAAATTTAGGCATTTAAGCTCAATGGCTGGGTTCCCAACCCATTGCCAGATGATTCAAGTAGTCATGTGTGATAAAAGATAGAAGCACCAGCTATCAGGGTCAGTTCAAGGGTGCTACAAAGAGCACCAAATTCTAGTAAAGACAGATAAAATACTTCACTGGTTGCTAAGATACCCTAATCTGATGAAAGCTCAGTTGTATGGGAGGGTTTTTTGTAAGGGTTTATCATTCCCTATGCTGGTCCTGAGATACAAACCATGGCTAGGAACCCTATATCACCAATTATATAGCCTCAAGTAATTGGCAGAAAGTTAGAAGAGGAAGTGAGTTAGGAAGACAATAGCTGGTGCCTTTGAGCACTTGAGGCTTTCCTTTGGAGGTTGTCTTAAAGCTTCAGGCAATTTTGGGCTCAAGGATGAACTGGTGAATGATTACACTGAAAAACATCACAGAAAAATCAATCAGCTTATCAAGATTCTTAGGGCTTAGTGATAAGGGTACCCTTTTGGTATAAGCAGATGTAGAATCTACTGTATGTTTTTAGTTAGCGGCAGTTTATTTAGAAAAGGTGGTATTCATTTGCATTCATTTTCAGTTGTTCTGGAAAACATTTCTTATGAAAATGTGCATGTCTTTCCAGTGTACTCTTATTTTTGAGTCTGTGCTGCATGTTGCAACTGCAAAGGAGGTGCTATGATAGTTTTGTGTCCTCCTAAATAAGGCCTTCTAATCCCTACTCATTTTTGTTGCTGGTATCTAATCAGATGTAGAGCAACAAAGCCCAGCTCCTTAAAGGTATTTAGATGCCTAACTTCTACTGATACCAATGAGGGTTAGACTCCTAGAAACCTTTGAGGTTCTGAGCCAAGGCGCCCATTCCAACCTTGCACCACTGTAGGATGAGGCAGCTGAAACTCCACTCCACATTCCCTTGCACCACTGCCCCGCTCTTGGAACACCCAGATACTCTCCCTGTCTCTCCTTATGTTGGGGATGGAGCACAGATAAATAGCAGATCTGCCTCCACCAGCTTTCTCCTGGCAGAGAGTTCTCCAGCCCAGAAAGGAAGTTCACGCCAATTATCACTGGCCACTTTGCAGAGGTTATGTGGCGAATTCAGCCATAAATTCCCACTAGCTTTTCAATATCTTTCTGGTATTGAGATGCCCAGAACTGAATACATAGAGTCACATCACTGCTTTATAGATAGGGACTATCACCTTTATGAATCAAGATTTGAAGCATCTGTGTTTGCTGCCAACAGGTGATTTCCTCGGCTGTTTTCAACTCCTTTTTTCTTGCAAGCTATTATCTGACTTACTCTACACTCTCACTCCTGGGTCTCTTACTGAATTACTGCTCTTCACGTATCATATCCCCCTCCCACTACATGTCAGTTTTTCAGATTCACTTTCCAAGATGAATTATAATGGTTATTTTCTATTATTGACCATATTTTTAATTTTTCTGAATTGCTTTGTATTATTTATTGTGTCCTGACTCATGCTCGCAACTCCTTCTAATTTAATTAACATATTTTATACCTTTTTCCAGATTATTAATGAAGAAATTAATAATCATTCATGAGGATATAAAATTGGTCCTAATGGTGATCTTTCTGTCACTCCTTTGGATGCTTCTTCCAACAATTTGTTACAGTGTCAGCAATTGTTCACCTTTTATTGCCAACTGTTAACTCATGTGCCAATACTTAAATCTAAGACAATCTCTGAATTTCCAAGCAAGATTTCATGAAGCACATGAAGTAACAAATACAAAAGATTCATTGATACAATGAAAAAGGTTAATAAACACATTAAAAAGAGGTTTCATAGTTGAAGCAGACAGCTTTGTCATAATGTACCATAGGTACATTACCATAAGTAAGTATGGCTAAGTACTTTTGGTTGGACAATCTAAGCCGTGCGTCTGAGGGTGAATCTTGTTTAATTAAAATCTTATTCTAGCTGCTCTTGAGTTTTTTCTGCCAGTAAATTGGTCACTCCCACTAAAACGGCCATGACAAGCTCAGTAGTGGTTTCAGGGTATCGTCTTTTCAGATGACAGTGTAAATATTCATATTTGCTGTTCCAAGATGAATGGAAAAGAATTGTAGATCATTCCTCATAGATAATCAAACCCCTTTTTCTGCCTAGAATGGTGGGGAAAAAACATTAATTACAAATCACAGAAATGTAAAATTTCTCCATTTGGGAGAAGAAAGCATCATCTAAATTTCATTTTGAACAGCTATTGCAAAAATGTTTACATATTGAAGAAAGGTTTTCAGCATCTAGGTAAGAGGCATACATTGACAGAGGATTGGAACAACCATCTCTGATGCACCATCAGGATGCTAGATCACAGGATTAGGCAAAGTAGTAGACGCCACTATGCTAAATTCAAAATAATGCTAAACGACAGGTCAAGCAGTCAAAATAGGTCAGGCAAAGACATTAACATAAGTGTATACTTTGCCTGAGAGGACATACTAAAAACAGCTAGCTATGGATCTGTGAGGTTTTTTTTACAGTTGTATTGAGTGAAAAAGTAGGCAACTTTTATTAGAACTACCCAAATCTGAGGCCTTGTCTACGCAGACAAATTGCACTAATTTAGCTACATCAGTTTAGAAACTGAAATCAGTGCCAACCCCTGCTCAAATGGACTTTATTTAATTGGTTTAAGAGTGCCTGAATGCCTGCTTAAAATGCTAACCTAAACTAAACTGAGATCAGGTACTCAAACTAAAATAAGAGGTTACAAGGGGGTTACTGATTTAATTACATAAGTTTCTAAGAAGATTTAGCTAAATTGGTACAATTTGTGTGTGTAGACAAGGCCTGAATGTGCAATGCAAATGCAGAGCCACACTACACATCTGAAAACATATCAAAATTTCTTGATACCATTAATAACTGCTTATTGGAGCAACTAGTCCTGGAATCCATGAGGGGAAAGGCAATTCTTGATTTGGTCCTAAGTGTTGTACAGGATCTGGTCCAAGAGGTGACTTGCTGAACTCTTTGGTAATAATGAGCATAATGTAATTAAATGTAACATTCTTGTCAAGAGGAAACACCAAAGAAACCCATCACAGTAGTATTTAACTTCAAAAAGAGGATCCACACAAAAATGCTAGTTAAACTGAAATGAAAAAGAAGACTCACAAGAGTGAAATGCCTGCAAGCTGCATGGAAACTTGTTAAAAACATTTTAATAGAGGCTCAAACTAAATATATATCCCAATTTTTTGGGATATACCCACCATGAGACAAAAAGATAGCCTTTAAAAGTTGGAAGTCAAATCCAGAATTTGAAGAGCAACTAGCAAAAGACACAAAAACTAACAGCAAAAAAACTTTAAAGTACTTCAGAAGCAGGAAACCTGCCAAACAGAGGGGCTACTGACTGATGGAGGCAATAAAGGAGCACTCAAGGAAGACAAGACTGTTGTGTAAAAGCTAAATAAATTCTTTGCATCAGACATGAGGGAGATTCCAATACCTGACCCATTCTTTTTAGTTAGAAGTCTGAGAAACTGTCCCAGATTGAGGTGTCAGTAGGGGAGGTTTTTTAGACAAATTCATAAATTAAACATTAATAAGTCACCAGGACCTGATGGTATTCACCTGAGTTCTGAAGGAACTCATACATGAAATTGCCAAACTACTAACTGTGGTATGTAACCTATCACTTGAGTCAGACTCTGTACCAGATGACTGAAGGGTAGTGAATATAATGCCAATTTTTAAACAAAGGCTCCATAGGCAATCCTGGCAATTACAGGTCAGTAAATCTAACATTAGCTCAAGGCAAATTGTTTGAAACTATAGTGAAGAACAGAATTAACAGATACACAGGATGTTGGGAAAGCGCCCACATGGCTTTTGTAAATGGAAATCATGCCACACCAATCTTTTAGAATTCTTTCAGGGTGTCAAAAAACCTGTGGACAAGGGAGATCCAGTGGATAGTGTACCTGGACTTTTGGCAAGCCTTGACGAAGTCCCTCACCAAATGATCTTAAGCAAAGTAAGCCACCAGGAGATAAAAGAGAAAGTCCTCTCATGGATCAGTAACTGTTTAAAAGATAGGAAACAAATGATAGGAATAAATTATCAGTTTTCATAGTGGGGAGAGGTACATAGCAGGGTCTCACAATGATCTATACAGGGGCCAGTGCTGTTCAATGTATTCATAAGTCTTCTGGAAAAAGGCGTATACACTGAAGTTTGCAGACGATACAGAAGTACCCAAGATAGTTAGTCCAAAGATGACTGTGAAGCATTCTAAAGGGATCACAGAAAACTGGGTGACTGGGCAACAAAATTGCATATGAAATTCAGTGTTGATAAATGCAAAGTAATACACATTGGAAAACATAATCACAACTATACATACAAAATAATGGGCTCTACATTAGCTGCTATAACTCAAGAACGAGATCTTGGCATCATCGTGGATAGTTCCCTGAAAACATCCACTCGATGTGCAGTGGCAGACAAAAAAAGCTAATAGAATGTTAGCAACAATTGGGAAAAAAATAGATAATAAAAGAGAAAATATTATGATATTACTACATAAGTCCACGGTACACCCACTCCATGAATACTGTTCTGGTCACCCCATCTCAAAAAAAGATATATTACAATTGAAAAAAGTACAGAAAAGAGCAACAAAAATAATTAGGGGTCTAGAACAGCTGCCATATGAGGAAAGATTAAAAAGAATGGAACTGTTCAGCTTAGAAAAGAGATGATTAAGGGGGGATACAATAGGGTCTATAAAATCATGAATTATGTGGAGAAAGTGAATAAGGCAGTGTTAGTTACCCCTTCACATAACACAGGAGCCCAGTGTCACCCAATTAAATTAATAGGCAGGTAGGTTTGAAACAAACAAAAGGAAGTACTTCTTCACATAACTTACAACCTGTGGAACTTGTTTCCAGGGGATGTTGTGAAGGCCAGAAGTATAACTGGGTTCAAAAAAGAATTGGACATATTCACGGAGGACAGGTGCATCAACAGCTACTAGCCAAGATGGTCAGGGACACAACCCCATTCTCTCGATGTCCCTAAACCTCTGACCACTAGAAATTGTGACTGGACAACAAGGAATGGATCACTCAATAATTGCCCAGTTCTGTTCATTCCCACTGAAGCATCTGGCACTGGCCACCATCAAAAAGACAGGAACCTGGGCTAAATGAACCATTGGTCTGACCCTGTGTAGCAGTTCCTATGTTCTTTTCAGCTCCTGTGTTGGCCTCAATTAACAAACCTTTACTGAGACTTGTAGAATAAGGTCATATTTTTAAGACTGGATTATAGGAGTTTGCATTTTTACTACACACAAACCTGGGCTGACATATAATAAAAGGCCTATTTTTATGCACACAAATTATAGCGGAATATATACAAATATATATGTTTCCATTAGTGATGGGAAAGGATAAACATACAAATGAAGTATAGAGGTGTACATTTCCTTCTTTAGCCTGCAGTAGCATTCTCGTTAATACAGGATCAAATTCCTCTGTGTTTTTTTGTCCTCCTCAGTATTATTAACCATGCACTGAAGGACAATTTTGTGCACTTACACTGTTCAGGATAAAGCTAATACTGTTTACAGTTCAACAGAGAGCAAGTCTGCATTGGTTGGACAAGAGGGGGTGGTGATGGGACCGCTTAATGTTCACCCAAGGAGCATATTATAGTATACCTGTCCAGGTGCTGTTAATACACGTGTGATAACTGGCATGTCTACACTGCACCTGGGAGATAGCCTCCCAGCTTGAGTAGACAGGAAAACCGTCTATGGATGAAGAGTGAGCCCTGAGGACTCAGACCCATGCAAAGTGGCTCAAGCAAATGTGCACTGTGTGAATGGTGTGGCTCCAGGGGAGACTTGGGCTAGCCTTCATGGGGTTGATTATGGCTGGCTAGCTGGTGTCTCAGCTGGAGCCACACCATTCACGCAGCTATTTGTGGCATGCTAGCTCAAGCAAAGGTTGAACTTGCTGGCTATCACCCGGAGAGATTTCTATGGTTCTGAGACTACAGGCAAGGCCTTGCCATGCCGTGCTGTGCTTTCTTTCACCCAGTTATGCCCAGCACAACAGCTACATGAAAGGTGGGTGACACAGGTGCTGCTGCAGTGGTTCTCTGTTACATAAGGCTCCCCTGATATCAGAGCAATGCTCCAGGGGCTGGTCACACTGGCTATGCGACAACTTTGAGAATAGCACCAGGTTGTCCTAATACCACCCAGGATTTAAGAGAGTAATTTTCTGTGGGTATTGTAATTTGAATTTAAAATATTTTGCCTCTACAATATCTGTTTATTATAGCCTCTCTAGTCTGGCATAACATTACAGCAAGCAAAACTGGAGACATGAGAATTATCTAAATGCTGGGGGGAAGAGGGAGACCTTGAGGAAAAATCAGTGGTGAAACTGACAACTCAATGAAGTTAGCCATGAGTGAAGAAGCTGTTGTTACAAACTGGCCCCAGAACTCTCTGTACTGTCACCAGTCTGTCACCACTGAGCCCAGTCATTATGTCCTGTGTGCTTACAGGTCAACTGGGCCTAGGTAGACTCTAATCATTCTTTCTAGTTCTGGGACCACAGAACACACTCCCAGGCTCAGATCTATGTTTGATGCCCTTCCTTAGGATGCTGCTGCTCAGCTATCTTAGATCCCAAACCCAGTGAGCCCTCCCAATTGTCCCAGTTACTTACACATCAACCCCCACAGTTCTACCAAGGCTATTGGTACTCTGGACTTCTTGCTTAACCCCTTCAGGAACACTGTGGCAGGAAAGCACTGAACCCAGACTTAACAAAGCCATTTCTTAACAACAGGCACTTCACTCTTAAAGTACCTGAGAGTTACAGATCCTTGAAAACAACAAAAGTCCTGAGATGTCCCCTAGTCTCACCTCACCCCTTCTGTGAAACCAGGTTTGTTATCATGTTACACTTTGCAGAGTTCTCCTGCCTGCTTTCTCCTTCAAGACCCTCTTATAATGTGACAATGGTCGGGCCCCTGCAGAGAACAGAACCCTACTCTTAAGTAGGCCTCTGTCACTGAGCCACCAGCTCAACCTGGGAAGCTCCAGGCCCCGCAGTCAAGCTTGCCCCACCACCCCTGCAGGCACTTGTGTAGAAAGTCCATTGTTCCATGGGGGTGGCCAATAATTCAGAGTCTATAGCCCCAGTTGGCTCTTCAGTGAGGTGTCAAAGACTTTTCCCGGGCAGGGCAGCAGTACAATATGCTGTCCCTAGGCAAGTTCTGGATAGCCTTCAACAGATAGCACAAAATAGAGTTCATAATTTGATAGAGGCATATCCCACTCTGTCACAGTAAGCATTGCACAACATAACTGTAACAAAATGCCAAGGGAGATTTATTCATCATAAATCTAAATCCCACCCATTGACTTAGCATTTAGGCAAATAAAAACAATTTTTAAAAACAAAATCAGTCATTTCTGGTGTCCACTGAGTCTGGCAATTAAATTTTCCAGTATATACACAGTACTTAAAGAGTTTGGATTTAGTTATTTGAGGATAAGGAGAAATGATTATATAAGGAGACGCATCTTTGTCAAAAGTGTCCCTCACCAAGGCAATATTGTTTGGAGCGTCTTAAGTGGCTGCTGACTGTATGAAGGAGCATTACTTCTGTAAAGAAACAGGGCTGATATCATATGTAGCAAAAGTGGACTAATTGATGAAAATATGTCGGGGATGAAGTGCACTCATCAGATGCCAGCATCTACTCCTTTATTTGTGATATAAATTTATTCACACATAGTAATGTCAATTTAGTAGATGCTGAATTGGTATGAGGATCAAGATGAATGCTTGGGTTGTTGGTTTTTTTTTTTTTTTTTTTTAATGAAACCTCATATTGTGTAAGTAAGGCAGTGGCCTTCATCTCAGGCATTTCATTACCCAAGCAATTGACTGATAATGGACCATTGCATCATTTCTTATTGCTTAAATAATGGTGTTATACTGAGTGAATGTAAAGCAAGACAGGATGAATATAGGAACATATATTCAAAAGTACTTCTTTTTCTTGTTGCTATATTTAAAGATTTCATTGGTTACAAAACAGTATTTTAAAGAGCCTTACAGGATATTTCTAGATATTGAGATATTGGATTGAATTTTGGTTTCCACTGAATTTATCCTGTTAGTATTAAACAACCTAAATAATGCCTCATTTCTTGCTGTTTTTGTTTTTGTTTTTTTAAATTTCACATTACAAACAATTTGGGCCAAATTCAGACCTGGTTTGATTCTGTGGCTTTCACTAGGTCTGAATTTGATCCTTTGTCTATGGTTCTGTTTCGACTAGGATACAGATCCATTGCTGGAAATGGTAATCTGTAACAAGTCCCCTTCAACTGGAGCTGAAAATTATTTAGCACCTAGTATACGTTGCTGTTTTCAACACCATCACAGAAACTGTTCTCCAGGCTTGGTGCAGTTAAACCACTTTCAGGTCCAGTCCTAGGAGACCTGTTGATGCTGATTATCATTTTTAGTCAGTAGCCTAGGGTAGGCAACCATTTTCTGCCAATGCATGAATGCCCTACTGTAGACAGGACTTAAAAATAAATGAATATGAAGTTTTTCAGGTATTTGTGATATTTACATCCATCAAAGTTAGAGGCATGTTTTTTGAAAAATCGGAAATCAGAAAATCAGAATCTTATATTTTCTAACAAAATTTATTGAAAAGAAAACCAACTCTAGGACAATAAAAAATGACACGCTAACATTTTGCTTCTGCTAGCTGAATACTACAGTAGGATCACTAGTAAAGAATCTAGTTATGAGGAGCCACAATATTTTCAAGGTGCTCAGCAATCTCAAAGTGAATTTCAAAAGTAGGCCATAATGAGAACATGATGCTAGAATAATTTCCTTTCTCTCCAGCTGGGTGTGAATGAATAGAGCCAACATCTTTGAAAACATTTCATGTAATGGACTGAGTCCTTACATTAAAAAGTAGCAAAACATGAGAAATATCCATGACTGCTTTTGATATGTTGAAATGTTTTTTAATTCAGATGTTCTTCCTCATTTCTGAACTTTTAAAAACAACAAACATACAATTTGATAACTTGGGTGGGTAGCACCGGGGATTGCCATACGAAAGCTCTAGGTTTGGAAGCAACTCAGAATTGTTTCCCCTTAGATGCAAAGGAGGCAGTGGTTCACATAATACCAAAATACCATTCAGCCATACTTTTTTTAAAATCTAGAAGTGGTTGATTACAGGTGCAGAATGTCAATTTATCAGATTTCAGTTGCATATTAGAATTATCACAATACATATAAGAAGCATAGACTGATGAGATGACATAACATATGTTAACAATTTAAAAAAAAATCTTTAGAAAGCATATAACAGTTCACTTGGCCTAAACTCTATTTCTCTTTACAAGTAGTAATAGCAATTTGGCATTTGATGTGACTTCATTTTTTTTTAAATGATCACTATTTTTTTCTGATTAAGGGATATGTTCTTAGTTCTAAACTCTTAATTCTTAGGTAGATCTTGAAAAAAGTAATCAGGATATTTCTTTATACTCTCAAGTTATGTTAATTGATCCTTTAAGTCAATGTATACTTGTGTCCATAAAACAGAAAGATGTTATTCCTTGTCATACTCTGTTTTCTTGTATTTTATGCTAATATTGGATTGTTTATTTTTAGACCTAGGGAAAGTGAAATTATATATAGGAAGCAATTAAGTCCTAGAATTTTCAAGCTGCCATTGCAGATTATAGATGAAGTTGCATTTTAGTTGAATCTTTCAATTCAAATAAGAATTGAAAGATTCAACTAAATATTGAAAGTAAATAAGGTGTCTTGGGCATTTTTTTTCTGTAGTCTGCCACCTCTGTGTTACAGAATTCATGAGACAGGAAGAAAAATGTATAGATATAAGCATCAGTTTCTACGTTTTACTTTAGGTATGTAACAAAGGACAAATTACTATCATCTCACCTTGAGGGGGGCTGTTAGGAGCTTGAAGAACTGGTAAGACAGAGCTAACCATTTCAAGCACTGTATAGTGCGATATTGGGGCAGCTGGAAGAATTACACAGCTCCTGTAAGCACTTGGCTGCCTAGAAGTAACAAAGCCTGCCAACCCACTGAAATATGGAGGTTTTAGTTGCTTTGAAATGTCTAACTTTGCAGAACCACGTAGAGGATTCTAAGTACTATTACTCCAAGGTCCTATCCCTACAATATGTTAATTGCCTTGGAATACCCAGTTCCTTGTGGCAACTGTAGTGCTCCTGTAAGGTTTTGATTGCCTTGGGATGCCCAACTGAACTGTGGAAGGGGGGATGTGATGTAGTTACAAGTAGTCACAAAGGGGACTTGGGAGTTTATACTCCCCTGTTTGGAAAAGCCAAGAAAACCTGCTGAGGATGAGGAGTGAGCCCTGAGGACTCAGAGACTTTAAGGCCAGAAGGGACCATCGAAATCATCTAATCCGACCTCCCACACATTGAAAGCCACAGACCCTTACCCACCTGGTAATAGCTGAGGTACCAAAGTCCTCAAATCATGATTTAGAGACTTCAAGTTACAGAGAATCCACCATTTACACTAGTTTAAACCTGCAAGTGATCTCTGCCCCATGCTGCAGAGGAAAGCAAATGCAGATGTTGAAGAAAAGAAAGAATTTAAATAAGATGGGAGAGACAAGGATGCAGGATGCATCCATGTATTTCGGCAGATATGAGGAGAAAGCATCATGCAGCAGTGGGGATTGAAATGGCGCCAGAAGAGAGTCCATGTGAAAGCCATGGTAGGAGAAGAGAACAGGAGCAGGTTGTAAGCTTACTGAGTTGTGTCCTGCGGGTTGCAGGTCAGAGAGCATTAAGAACTGCGCATGGCTTGCCACAGCAGCATTGGTACTGAGGGAGGGAGAGGGACACAGAGAGCTCGATGAGAGAAGCTGGAAGTGGGTCGATAGAGGGAATATTCTTTGAAAAACAACTGAGAGAAAATGTCCTGGGGCCAGAAAGAAGGAACCCAGGAGCAAGAACTGCAATGAAATAAGTGAGGAGACTACTGCATGCTGGAATGAGAGAATCAGGGATAGCTGAGGGAGACATGCAGCTGGAGAAGAAGCAAGGGAGGACTGTTCAGACACAAAGGCCCATCATGAGGCAGAAAGGCCTGTGATAAGAAGGGAGATCCTTGAAAGAGGGGGTCCAAAAAGCCGTCCGGATATAGAACTCTTGCTTTCATGGGCAGCAGTCTTTATGGCCCTGCAGGTGCTTCTGTTCTTGTTTGGGAAAGAATCAGTCTTATTACCTCCCTGTTCCCAGTTGGTGGAAATAATAGAATGATGTAATTATTTTTCTTTTCGCTGGGAAATGTTGCTGGTAAAATTTGTATCTCTAGCCTTTCCTGTCTTCCTGGAGTTTTCGAATATGCAATTTTAATGAGGCAGTGATGTGATTTTAAAAAATATATTTGAAATAACTGTATATTATAGGCCAGGCAGTTTAGCAGTTTGTAATATGCAGTTTATATTACAGCATTTTGTAATAACATTATAGCAGTTTGTTATAGGTCACGTAGAGAGGGCTCAATCATGCTTCTGCTGAAATCAATGGAAGTTCTGTTACAGAGAAGTAACTGCTAAATATCTAACCAACCACCTTGCAAACTAAAGCTAGGTCACTAAATATGAAGGGCAAATTTTCTGGTGGTGCTCAGTCATGGATGTTTTATGGTGACTGACTGTAACACTGCTTGTGACCATTTTATTAATTTGATAGTATTATCTTTTACATAATAAAGTCTGCCATGCAGTAGTATACTTGATAATGTCACTTTTTAAAGGTGAACTAATAAGAGGAACTTTCATGCAATGCTACAAAACAATTCATCATATGCAAACCTTTAAGAATTCATAACGATCTTATTTCTACCAAGATTTACATTAAAATGCATTGTGTTTATATGTATGTTTGGTTTAGGCAGAGGCAGTAGCTAGGATATGGGACTATGATTTGGGAAACCTTGGTTCTGTTCCCAGCTTTGCTATTGTATTGCAGTGTAACTTGAGTAAGGGCTTCTCAACACTATCAGTACTATAGTGGCACAGTTATGTTACTGTAGCACCATAGTGCAGATACATCCTACAGCAACAGAAGGATTTTTTCCATTGCTGTAGGTAATTCACCTTTCTGAGCAACAGTAGCTAGCTGTTTCTACACAGGGGGTCAGTATAGTTTTGTGCTCAGTGGTCTGAATTCACACTCCTGAGCAACATAGCTACCTCAATCCATATTTTAAGTGTCGACCAGGCCTAAGTCATGTAAGTGTAAATTTTCAAAAGTGTCTGAATTTTGGGTGCCTCAAGTTTAGACTCAGCTTGCAATATGTAGGTGTCTCAAGATGGGCACCACAAATTGATGGAGACTACTAACAGATTTGGCCTTAATCTCTCAGCACTTCAGTTTCTATATCTGTTTAAATAGGAACAAGGATTCATATCCCTCTCACCTTTGTAATACATCTAAGATCTATAGTGCTACACATGAGGAAAAGTACTCGATGAGCACTCAAAATTGTTAGCAGTTTTCACCAACCACCTTTTTAAAAGAATAGTCTTTATCTAGCTCTGATTGTTTTAGAAGCAGTTGTGTGGCTCCAGTGCTCGTCAGATATAGGTTCAACCTTGGAAAATATACACAGCCTGTATTTAACCCAGTATGCAAAGAAATATTTGCAAGGGCCATCTCATTGCTAGACATTAATTTACAATTAGTCTAACAGTAGATCTGTCATCTGCTAATGAAACAAATATCAATATTGCATTTAAAAACATACACAGGAATCTATAAATAACTGAAATGATTTTTTTAAAACTAACTATAAACCAAAGTCACCTTTGAAAGCTACAAAAAAGTCTGGTCTTATAAAAGAGGAATTTAGGTGCATATTAAGTATCCAGTGTAAAAAATATTATATTAACAAGCATTGTTAAGGTTGCTGTGGTAACTTCTCAGTTTTTCCTTAATAGTCATGTAAAGCTTTCATTAATGGCTAGCACAAATTAGACCTTCTCCTAGGCAATCTGAACTCATGTATGGCCATCTATTAAGGGTTTTTTTTTTAATTGAATGAAGAATTTCAGCATTTTTAAAGCCGAGTGGTTATTTCTCTTGATGTTTTACCCCTTTTAATTTCCCTGCTCCTGATGTGTTACTTAAGGGCATCATTAGTGAACATTTGGGGCCACTGCCCAAATATTAGTTTCAAAGCCCTCAATGTATTTTCCATTTGTTTTGATTGAGATGTTTAATTTTGCCTTCATTTACTTCATGATCATACTGACCACAGAGATTGAAATCTTGTCCTTCTCTCTGAGCACTGTTTGGCAAGAAAAGTGGTGGACATACTAAAACAAAACTAAAAATTCTCACCATTTTTCCTCCTAAATAGTATACGCATAGGTGGCTTTTGTTATATTTTGTTGTTACTTTTGCTGCTGAATATATTTGTTACAGTATCTTCAATTTGATGAGTTAAATCTGTTTGGAATCTGGCTTTAACCACAAAATCTTGGGCTGTGATCCTATGCGATCTCACAGTAAATATCTATATTACAGTATTAAATAACCAATCACGGAAGGAAAAAGAGTACCTTGTTTTCAAAAGGCCTAAACATGGTCAACCTGAGTCAGTAACTGGATGAGAGACTTCCAAATCATCTATATGTTGTATCATAAAATCATAGAATATTAGAGTTGGAAGGGACCTCAAGAGGTCGTCTAGTCCAACCCCCTGCTCAAAGCAGCACTATCCTCCGCTAAATCATCCCGGCGAGGGTTTGTCAAGCCGCAAATTAAAAACTTCTAAAGATGGAGATGCCACCACCTCCCTAGGCAACCCATTCCAATGATTCACCACCCTCCTAGTGAAAAACTTTTTCCTAATGTCCAACCTAGACCTCCCCCACTGCAACTTGAGACCGTTGCTCCTTGTTCTGTCATCTGCCACCACTGAAAACAGCCTAGCTCCATCCTCCATGGAAGCTTCTTTAAGGTAGTTAAAGGCTGCTATCAAATCGCCCCTCATTCTTCTCTTCTGCAGACTAAACAGACCTGGTTCCCTTAGTCTCTCCTCATAAGTCTTGTGCTCCAGCCCCCTTATCATTTTTGTTGCCCTCTGCTGGACTCTCTCCAACTTGTCCACATCCTTTTTGTAGTGGGGGGCCCAAAACTGGACACAACACTCCAAATGTGGCCTCACCAGTGCCGAATAGAGGGGAATAATCACTTCCCTCGATCTGCTGGCAATGCTCTTACTAATGCAGCCCAATATGCCATTAGCCTTCTTGGCAACCAGGGCACACTGCTGACTCATATCCAGCTTCTTATCCACCGTAACCCCCCGGATCCTTTTCTGCAGAACTGCTGCCTAGCTCGTCAGTCCCCAGTCTGTAGCTGTGCATGGGATTCTTCCATCCTAAGTGCAGGACCCTGCACTTGTCCTTGTTGAACCTCATGAGATTTCTTTTGGCCCAATCCTCCAATTTGTTTAGGTCCTTCTGTATCCTATCTCTCCCTTCCAGGGTATCTACCACTCCCCCTAGCTTAGTGTCATCTGCAAACTTGCTGAGGGTGCAATCTACCCCATCCTCCAGATCATCAATGAAGATGTTGAACAAAACCGGCTCCAGGACCAACCCCTGGGGCACTCCACTTGTGACCGGCTGCCAGCTAGACATGGAGCCATTGATCACTACTCATTGAGCCCTTTGAAGTACAATAAATACTAATCATGGTGGGCTTGCATGCTCAAAGTGCTAAACAAATATTAACTATTCCAATTAATCCTCACTGAACCCCTGAGAGATAGACATTTATCATGTTCTACATTTTACTGTGATGATGAAACAGAGACAAGATTTAAATGCCCAAGTCCACATATCAAAATGAGTGATGGAGCCAGGATTAGAAAGCAGGAGTTCCTGGCTCTGAGCTCCTTTTCTAGTCCATCAAACTGTAAAAAAAAGTCTATTGTTGGATCTGACAATATGTGCCACTACTTCCTCTGGTGTCAATAGTGAACCAATACCTCAGTATGGTGCAGAGGACTTTTTGTAGCTAATGATGTCATCTGTCAAATTAGACAATAATTCATGTTCTGACTTCTTTCGGTCACTAAAGAAAAGTTGGTGTGTTTGTAACATAGGGACCTAGCATCCTTGCCAAATTCCGTCTCTGATTGTTACATTGTTTCCACTGCACTCACAGCCTCCCTGAAGTGTCTTTCTTCACTTCACGTCATCAATTGCTGTGTAACGTTCCTGTGCACTGCTAAGACAGCTGCTGCGTCCCAACATGTCACATGAATGTTTTGAAGCTGAAGTTATTAATATTTGTAAAGCACTTTCAGATGCTCAGTAGAAAGATGCTCTAGAACTGCAAAGTATGGCTGTTCATTTCAGGCAAGATGTACCCCACACACGTCATTTCTTGTGACTTTTAATGAAGGCAATAGACACCGTAGAATTGGTGGACCATCTTTTTTGTGTTTGTGTTTGGGAGCTCTCTTGGTGGAGGAATTGGAAGTATCAAATTAAAATTTCCCAAATTCAAGATTATAAATCCGATAGTACTGAAAAATCTGTGGTTATCTTTTTCACTTTGCCTGATGGTAACAAATTTTGGAAGAGAATTCTTGTCCCTTTCTATAAAAATCTAATCTTTTTATAGATTAATCCCATGAGGGATGGAACTGTGAACCTCTTTCTTGGCTTCAGTAACAGTTGTGGATGCAACATTTCACAGGATTTAACTCTTAAAGCTGTGTGTGTGCATATAACATATAAAAAGGAATTAAAATACTTTTTTTTTAAATATCATTCATTTTAGTGCTATTGCCCTAATAGAAAATTTTCAGTATCTTCAAGTGGAACATTCAAGCAGCTCAGCTACTGTTCTGTATCTTTTGAAAGTCCTGGAGGACGATTGGGTGAATCAGAAAAGCTTGTGTCTTTCCTTAGTAATTCATCTGATTGTATAAATAAGACCCAGTCCTAAAGTCCCTATACATGCAAAGCTCCCAATGATGTCAGTAGGAGTTCCTTCTGCGGTACGATTTCTACTTCAATTTCACAGTTCACAGCATATTTATCAGAAAACTCTAACAACTGAGAGAGAAATATACATAAAATTCAGAAGGAAATTATAGCCTTTGTTTTTAATATTGCATGTGTATGACATAAATATTGTTTAAAACATTATTTCTTTAAAAGTCATCACATCGGTCTTTGCGTGCTTTCTATTGTACCTTCCCCAAGTCTAACCTATTTCTTGAAATCTCATTTTAAAATAATATTTTATTAATGGTCTATTAATAGGCAATCATTTAAAATAAGTCTGATTAAAAAGTAGGACTAATTTTAAATCATTGTTCCGAAAAATGTTTCATTTATAGCATTCCTTGTGGCTATTTAAGTTCAAAATTGTATAGCTAGAGGGTAAGTTGCTGATACCGCAGCTTGTCTTATCATTATGATGAAAACATTACTCAGACTTGTAATACTAATTAAACTTTCTCCATGACCCTTGAGTTTTAATACAAAAGTTGCGCTATGTTTTAAAACACTCCAATTCTTCAAAGCTATTAAATGAAATATACTAAATGTGTATGATATTCAAATGATCATCACTTCAACTTAGTCATCATTTTAGTTTAGTTTACAGCGCTCAGAAACTAAGGACAGATTTTGTTTCCTACTGTTTGGCAAATGTTCAGTATGCAATAAGATTCAGTCACATGGCTTCTATTAATTTTAATAGGAGATGCACAGGTAAATCTATGTGCGAAATTCATGGGGAATTTGGTATCAGTAGAAATTATGGTTCCCCACTTTGTTCTGTGAACCTTTGTTCTTGTGTACCTGTACATCCATAAAGGTCCTGAGGGGGAAAAGAAGTGGGAGCAATATGAAGTGATTAAGATAAAAGCATTTGGAGTTTCATAAGTTTATATTATTTGCTATATATGTGCAAGGATGAGAAACATGCATCATCTGGGATGGTGAGTAGTTTGGAAGTGAATAACCTCCATAAATACAATGTGTTTTGCACAGTGCCCTTTTTTTTTTTTTGTCATAATACATAAGAATTATATTCAAATCTAAAAGTTAGATGCTTTGGTGATAGGAACTATATAAGCACCTAGGTAAATAATAATGGTAAAAAAAACAGAACAATATTTGGAATTTTTATTTATAATTGACCTTATAGGTATTTAATTACATTATCTGACTTCCTGTGTTCTTCAATTCAAAACAGATTCATGCGGAATCCATTTGGTACCCCAAAAAGTGTAAGTTGGGTGTTTAGTACCAGTTTCAAAATAAACAAAAATGATAACCAGCAGTTCTGTTGAGTTTTGCCCCATCATCAAGCATTCAGCAAGTAAGCACTCTTTTGAATACAGGAGGAACAAAAGCTTAAAAATAGGAGTAGAGAATAAGAAAGGAGATGGCTAAGCAAAACAAAGATTTGTTAGCATCAGGCCCACTTCCTGTCGCCGTTGCTTCTATTGAAATCAACAGACTACTTAAGTAATAAGGGTCTATTTAACACTAGTAAAGGGGGCAAAATTGGTTTTTTTGTCTCAGAAGGATTTTCTTCTGAGCCCACCTTGTCAAATGTGAGCGTGTAACAGGATTTGCGGATCAGTCAGTAATGCCAAATATGCAGTGAAACGATACTTATCTGGCATATGGCAATAACGTACGTAGCGTGTTTATTAGATAGGCAGCCACTTGGGTTGATCAGCTACACAAATGTCATGAACAAGAGAGACGTGCTCACCCACTATGAATAAATGTCGTTTTCTTCGCCACTTGCTGAGTCAGCCTCACTTGTGGTCTGGAAAAGTAAAGCAAAGAGATTCTGCATGCAGTTTGTTTTCAATTTGGGATACTGCGGGCGATACAAATGGAGCTTTGGGGGTTAGCTGCAGTGGCTTGCCCTGCGCCTTTTGCATAGCTCCCGTGGCACAAAGGGGACAGAATCCAGTTCTAACTCCCTTGCTGGGGACACACACCGGATGCTTATCTAGATGCTATATCACTGTCCCTTGGGTCCCTGGCATGGGGGAGGACTCTGGGGAAGTAGGAGCATGCAGTGCACTCTGACTGCTCAGCTGGCAAACAGTTCCTTCAAGATCAAATCTAGCGGGTACAAGTTAGAGCAGCCCCCAGGTTCCCTTAACTTGTGCCCAGGCGAGGAATGGGTAGAGAATCAAGGAGCCCTCCTCCTCCAAGCTCCTAAAAAAATATAGTTACAGACCTCATTCGCCTTCTGATGGACAGAATACCACTTGATAGCCTGACGCACTTACTGCTTTAAAAAGAGCGATACTGCACAGTACAAGAGCATTTTTGCAGTTCCCATCTGAAGGCAGAAAATACTCAAAAATAAAGTTACACATGTAAGAGATTGCAACAAATAATCTAGAAGGTTGGAGGGAACAGATCTAATTTTGGAACCCTATAATGCCACGTGAAAAATATGACTTGGTGTAAAGGCTGCCTTTCTTATATGCCAAACAATAGTTACTTAGAATGCTGTTGTCATGTCTGGACTTTCAGAGAAGTGACTTTTCCAGCCTCATATTTGATAGTATGGACCCTGCTATGAATAAGAGAACAAAATGTGCCTGGCTCACTGAAGAGGATTTTATGAAATATCTCCATACGACAGCAAAATGTGATTTCACTCTCACTCGCGCAGTTTGGAGTCTCTTACAAGATAACCCAGTATGAGGAACAAAATAAGGTGCTTAACTGACCTTTAACAATTAGGGTGCTGTCTGAAAGAGATTTGAAAGATAATAGCAAAAACTCTAAAACATTTATACACATTTAAATAACAAACTTTTGGAAGACAGTATGTAATTCATATCTGGCATGTTCCTAGTCACAGAAGAAGAGATCCATCATAAAGAGACTAAGATAAGTACAGTTGAATATAATCAGAATAAAAGAGGTAGTTAAGGGTAAAGTGACTGATAGGGAGAAATTAGAAGAGACCTCATGGTTGGACCTGGTAGAATTCCACATCTGTGGTGATATGTCCATAAATTCTTAGATGGCTGTTCCAAGTCTGGATGGATGATTCACTGTGCATGTTTCATGGTCACCATATCATTCTCCATTGTTTTACTTACACTCAACCTCTGCCATTGCACTACAGAATATTTTGCTCTTGTTTTGTTAAATGCAAACCGGATATGTTGTTTTGTTTTAAAAAGATGACAAAAATACTCCTAGATTAGCCAGGATATTTCTTCCCCCATAGCATGGAAGCTGTTGGGCGACGCATCATCTGATACCTAGATAAATACATCAGTAGCTCCTCTCTATCCCTTAGAACCTGGAGAAAGGACTCTCCAACTCTTGCACTTCTTCTCTTCTCTGGAAACACAAGCTAAACAAGCATAGAGGAGTTTACACACAGGAATTCAGCTGGTTTCTCGCATGTTGCTGAGATGGAAAAGCTGGTTTATACACAAGTTTATATGACATACAGAATTCACAAGTACTGTATTTTGACAAAATTTGAGACAATCATTAGTTGCCTTTGATTCTGAAGGGCATGAGTCACAAACTTCTGGCTTCTCTACCAGAGAATTACATCATAACAATTATTCATAGGTGTTATTCTTCTATTCTAAACCCATATTTTTATTCCATTACTTCCTCAAAATTGTTCCATTTGGGCTGAAATTTCTTATGCATAGTCTCGTCCCCCAAGCGATTTTGTTTTTCCAACTTTCATCAAAATTGGCTGAAATGAGTTATGGCTGCATTAAAAAGATACATAATACCCTTTAAAACATATAATACATTTTTATGGTTGGAAAAGACAAAAATAAGTTCTTTGTTAAATTTCAAAGCTGCTGTTGTTTTGTGCCCACACCTGTACACCTTTATATATGAATGAGCTTGGGCAGAAACAGATTCTCTATCATTAGCAAGGGATAAATGCCTCTGACACACTTGATGACATTTCACAGCTACATAGTACTTCATTTTTGTTATTTAGCCACTTGCCTTGGTGCCTCAATGCTGCTTGGGGGCCTGGATCTCTACTGCACTATGGCTGCTTTGCAGCCGAGAAATCTGGGACCACTGTAGCAGCATCTCATTCCAGCCTCCAGCATAAGGGCCATTTCAATGGAAAGGGTGGCACAGCCAGCTTATCCTTTACACCTCACAATTTACAGGTGCTGGAACAGCCCCTAAGTGCCCTTGACTGTAGGTGTAAGACAGAGCTGTTTGCTCTCTTATGCTAGATGCCAGTGCATCCCAGCTGCAGGACTGTGGAGCTGCAAACATAGTTTACAGGCACTTGTACCCTCTGTCCTCCTCTGGATGTCTGCTGAAAACAGCTTGGCTGTTCCACTAAATGTGTGCCACTGACTTTAGCTAGAGCTTTGCACAGGGAATAATTACAGAACACGATCCAAAAGCTAGAACTCTAAAAATACACTCTGAAAACACAGATTAATGACTGTGTTCAAACTATCTCCCAAAATATGTGATGCGACTCTAGAAAGTTGCAAATAGTGTGTGAAATGAGACACATTTGCTGAGTGGCAGTGCAAGGAGGGTAGAATGACATGCAATTATGACTGAGCCATTTGCTATAATATTCAATGAATACAAAGCTAGAAAATCCCAATAATTCCAAGACTCTCATAAAAAGAAAAGATGAAACTTTTTTTTATTTCGGAGCCCGCCCACCTTTCCTTTTGAAGAAACTCAAATCCTTTCAAAGTACACTTTTAAATTCCTTTAAACAGCACTGAGTTTTTCCTCAAGACATTAGTAAATATTTGAGAGGATTGTTGATATTCTTTTATGTACCAGCACCACAGATGCAGTGCTGCCTAGTTTTACAGTCAAAGATGAAGAAAGGAGACATCTGCCAATGGGCAGAAGATAAACTTCTAATAAGGTAGTTAAGAAGTTCTTCCCAGTATTGCATATTTTATTTAACAGAGCAAATAATATAGCATACATTATCCATAATACAATTATACTGTTACTACAATGCACTAAACAATTGAAGAAAGTGCATGTGGTACTTAAGACCAGTGTTGTAAACGTGCCAGAGATGATCCTCAGTAATTTGAAGAGGAATCCCAATATTCTTTAGAGTAGGGAAGTCTGATCAAATGAAAATGGAGTCCCTCTATGTTTGGGGAAATGATAGCAACATTTTTTAGGGGACTGTTTTGAAAGAGCAAAATAAAGACTGCTACATATATAAGTAGAAAAATGTAACTTTGCAAATTTAGTTAGTGACATTGTCAACCTGCATTATAGATTTTCAACTCAACAGGATGTCCTTCTACTACTTGGTAGGTGAGAGGAGAGGATTTTCATAAATCCAGAAGGAAGCACATAAGGAAGAAAAAGAGAATGAGATATCACAAATTACACAAATTATTCTCTTCAGATTTTGGGTCTGACTTTCATTCTTCTATTATTTATATATATATAAACATCTCTGACTATAGGCCATCTGATGTCTTGTGTATATTGCATAACTACAGAAAATGCCTAAATGTAGGTATTTTCATTCACATAAACTTGTCTGTGAGAATTAATATCCCAGCTGGTATGATGCTATATAGAAAGAAAATGGTGTGTTACTCTGCACATTGTACCCAAGTCTGGTTTATGAGCACAAAAACCAGGGTGTAGTCTGAACAAATGTGGGAGAAGTCACTAGTAAATATTACACCATACGACAACTTCAAGAAGAGCATAATCAGATGGGAAAATATAAAACAGAAATAACAATAACTTGTGATCTGCTATAGGCACACAGAAATTGGGTTAAAAAAAGAATAGTTTTGTATAACCCATCTATCCATAATATAGTTGAGCCACTGTTTGTGATGTATTGTGCCAATGTTAATTATTTATTATGAATTACCAGCTACCAGAGGTGAACCAAATTATTAAGAATACAAAATGGCTTCCAATTATATCACATTGCACACATAATTCAGTCTGATATAATTATGGGCTTAGTTCCTGTAAAGGCTGTTGGACAGTTACCTTTGGCTCACCCTTGCTCTTCATATTTGTTGTATGATATACCTACAGTATAAAAGTAGTGTATGGATGGATATGTGTGCAACATGATATCATCATTCAGTCCTGTCCTAAAGTTGGAACCCATTTCACATTTAGCAAATGCCATATACTTAATCATTTCCCTCAAACCGATAGAGGGGAATATTTGTGCTTTTTTAAGGGCCTAACCTTATTCACAAGTTTGCACCATACTCCATTTTAAATACTTCAGCATGATATTGTTCCTAAGCCTGAAAGTGCTGAGTTAGCTCAGGGTTGCTTACATTACTCAATATTCTCCCCCACAGAGTCGTAAGCTGTGCACCTGCTTAAATCTGTAAGAATATTTTACTGCTGAACTTAACATGGCCATGGGGAAACATACTTTTCTCTTCAAAAGGTCAGACAGAAGGTCCCAGTGAGTATTTTACTTGAGTAAGATACACACAATGGGACTGAAATTGTCTATTAAATAATGTCAAAGGCAGTTTTATATATGTGAAGAAATCTGTTTAAATGATAGGAAAATGAGATTTCCTGGGGAAGTCCCTTGGTCTGTTTGTTCCATTCATTCATTTAAAAAAAAAAGTGTTTTGAAGTCTTCAGATTTTCCTGGTGGCCACTTTCAAATGCATTGAGCCCCCCAATACCCTCAGTCGAGTTCTGAATGCTTACTATACATTATACTTATACAATATAAGTAATGAAATAGTCACCATAAAGAGCCAAATCCTGCTTGCTGAATTGATGTAAGTAGTCTGATTAAACTCAACTGGATTACTTGCATGAGTAAGGCAAACATAATTTAGCCATAATAACAATTAAAACATAACCCCCCAAAAGATGTCTCTAACAATTACTCTGGATTTAAGTAAGGGCAGATAATGGTGAAAAATTATTCTGAAGGGATGAAGAAGAGGCACAGCTTTTGTATCTATTTTTTGTCTTTACCTAAACTATGCCAAGGCCTTTAATGTTTTTAACGTCTGATAATTAGTGCTTCTGAGCACTGAACTAATGTAATCCAGTACCACCACATAACTAGATGTCCTGCAAGATTTTTAATAGTAATTGATACTTTGGGTGGCATCTTACATGCATGTGTCTATGAAATTAGAGGCATGACACACAACCGCTTTTCAGCAGTGGCTTGGCACGTACCAGTGGCAAAGGAGCAGGTAAATGATGTACATGTCATTTCACTAGTAAGCAATATAGAGTGCTGCAATTCTGGCTCACTTTTTCTGAAAAGCCATTTCCATTCTGTGTTGTTCACTTGAGATGACACAGTTAAACAGCTGAAAGAAAACCACCTGCTTTTCTGACCCCAAAAGCCTGAAATTCCAAAAGGGAATGCAACATTCTAAATCTTTCTGAAATTATTAATGCAGAGATGTTTCCTATCTTTTGAAATCTGATTACTGAGCTGAAGCAAATGGGTGATATTTTCCTTTTAGTAGCATGAATTATATGGCAGCATTAGTATTCTATCACTAGTTATGAAAATCCTCTAGAGTAGATCCACAAAAGACCAAATCCTACTTGCCTAGCTCACTGGAATAGTCCTAGTGAGGTCAGTGAGCTTATGCACCTGAATAAGATGAGCAGTATTAGCCCATAACGTTCTTCAGCATAAAAGCTTATAATAGGATGTGACGAGGTGGACGTACCCCACATTCACCCAGAAAGGGTTAAACACACACTATAGGTTGCAGAAGTCCTGCCCCTTTTCCTCCGTCCCCCATCCCAGGCTGTGCTAGGCAGTCTCCAACTGCTGCCTCAGTATAAAAGGGAGCAACCCAGTTCATTACAGGTGGACTGCCAAAGAGGAAGGACATATAGTGGAGGCTCCAGGTCAGGAGCTGCTGCAGTCCTTACCCAAAGCAGTCAGAGACCTGGAGAACCAGGCAGAATTCCCAGTGTATCCAGACCCCTGACTAGAGTCAGAGTTTTGGGGACTACATGTGCTGAGGAGCCTGGAAGTTCCAATGACCTGTGGACCACCTCCAGGAGATGGGGGAGAAAGCAGCCCAGGGAGGGGGGAAATAGTCATGACCCCGGGAAGTGTCAGCATGTTCCTCACTGACTCAGTGGCAAGCAATCTTGTGGCAGGGCCCTGGGCTGGGACTTGGTGGAGTAAGGAGGGGTCGGGTCCCCGTACGGCAGCTGTCACCTCCCCACCCACCCAGTGGCAACCTCCCTGACGCTGGCCATTGGGCCGCGCAGCCATCATCTCCAGGCCAGCCACATTGATGCTGGCCATTAGGCCGTACTGTCCTGAGTCCAAGCACTCTAACCACAGGACTGCTACACTCCCTAGCCCACCCCACAGTGGGACAGGGTGGATTTACAATAGCTGATGTGTGGCTAGCCAGCTCTCTATTAGGTTACACATCTGAGAAAGTTGCAGTGAGTAAATTACTTCACTTAATTAATTAACACTCCAGGTGGGTTATCATCCTCTGGCTGCACAGCATCCAGCAGGAGAAAAGCATGCAAGATGAATATGGTAGCAAAGTATGGAAAATGCTGGGCAGGCCTGGGCAAAGATACTGCCCGAATGCCTCGCATGGTCAGGTAAATGAATACAGTCAAGCCAAAAGTAGGTGGAAAGAAAGGAGTACACATGACAAGGCCTGTGAAGCATCATCTCTCCAGTAACACCTGCAGGAGGGGTCCCAAAGGTGACATAACCTAACGCAACCCTAATGTCTGCATCTTAGCTTTGGGAAAGTGTAAAGTAATGACAGCATTGGAACCCCCTGTACGATGTTCTGCTGCTTGTGTTGTGTAATATGCACATGCCAATTTTCAGCATTAGCCAGTTTAACAGTGTGCAGCTGATGTTGCCAACTTATGCAAGCCATGTGCTCCAGCTCATAAGACAATCTCAGGGTTTGCTTCTGGCTCCTAATAACCACCATGGCCCTTTCAGCATCTGAATACACTACGGCAAAACCAGCTACATCTGGATTGTCTCTGTCTCATTATACTCATCTGTTATCTTATAGCTCTCTCTGTGTGTACTCTGATGCATAGAAAACATTCTCCCCATATCTGGGCCAAACTGCTGCCATTACTGCATATGCTTGTGTCATGGTGTCTAGCTGGCTTCTGCTTTTTGTACCTACCTACCTATGGCTGCTTCTCCCAACCAAGATACAGCTCTTCTTTTTTACTTTTTGGAAACATTGGGCATTGACTGCATCCTCTTCTTCCTGACTAAGATCATCTGTGTATTGGTGCTTTAAGAGAATGACTAGCCCTTCTCTTTCAGCTACCTATGGGCTGCATTACCCTTTTTCTTCAATATGATCTTCTGGAAAAAGGAAAGGTTAAGAAAACTCCAGGAGATTTTACTCAGAGTTTCTCCCAAATCATTCCATTAGGGTCAGGGTTCACCTCTCTCCAAGTCCCACTTAGTACAGGGCACAGGACCAACGTTCACATGCTACAGATCCCAAGGGATGACCAGTGGACAGGAGCCATCCATACTGAGGCCCTATGTCTCTGCACCAACAGCATGTTCCAAGGGATCCCCTTACACATCCCCATGCCCTTGCCACCACACACTACTGGAATGACCTTACCAGGGACTCCCCATAGCTATTCTGTCCCCAGACCCGCCTTTAAAGGGGAGTTCCCCACTACAGCGTGGACGCCTTAAGAAATATAAAACAGCACCAGACTTACTTTTCTCAGGTAATTTCCTCATGGCTGTGGTGATGAGCTTTTTGTATGTGGAACTGGGGCCACACACTTTTAGTTCAACTCTTGTGATATGTATGTTTCTTTACATGAGGTGGTATGTTAAGCCTCATGAAATTGTCTTAAGTTAAGGGATCTTCAGATGGTAGCATGCCACCAGCATGAGTTTGGGGCCAGAAAACAGCCTTTGGTGGAGTTCTAACAGCTGAAATGTGAAACACATGCAGAGCTAGAGCTAAGCAATTTTGAGAAGATGGCAGAATGCCATAGATCTTGAAATAAACATTTCACCTCACAGCATCTCACTTCTATCACTTTTCATCTATATGCATTTTCACATATGATGGTAGAATTGGGCCATTAAACATTAAAAGTAAGAGCCAAGTTAAAGCTGCCCACCCACACAAACACACACCTTTAAATTAAGAAACTGATACTTTCATGGTGTGTAGCCCAAGCTCTCTCTTATCTCAGGAGCATTAAGCCTAATGGGCAATCTTTTTGAGTACACTATGAACCACTTTTATCATTGTATTAGGAAAACAATACTTTTAAAAAGCTTTGCACTTATATAGTCCTATTTATCTAAAGATCTCATAATACTTGACAGAAGTGGGTATTATTATCTCTTTACAGATAGGGCAACTAACAAAGGATGATTAAATGACATGCACAAGTTTGCAGAGTTAATGGAAGTTGGGACTAGACCCCCAAGTCTCTTGCCTCAGTGCTGTCCTAAACACAATGACATACAACCCCTCCTACTATTCCCACCCCCAAAAAATAGGATTTTCTCCAATATCAAATACTAATATGTTTTGTTTCCATTCTTTTTTAATACAAATATCAAGCAATTTCTTGTAGACTTTATTTTGTGCTGCTCCTATTTGCTTGTCTCTCTTGAAACTTTGAAATTTCTTTCCATAGTTCTACTGTTCTTTTCTACTAGATGCCCTTGATTCCCCACTGCTTCCACTGTTAATGGAGATGAATTTTTTTAATCACTATTTTCCCACATTAACATTAAGATCTATACATCTTTGTACACAAGAGGTCTTTATTTGTGCGCCAACATTATTGCTGATGAGAACACATTTCTGGGAACCGTGCTAACTGTTGCTGCAAAATAAAGGCCCCTATTCAGAAAAACATCCTTATTCAGGAAAGGACTTAAAGTTAAGTACATGTGTACAGCTAAGCACAGATAAGTCAGTACCCAAAAGAATATTGAAAAATACTGATTTATGCTTAAAGTCCTACAAAAACCATGGTAGTTAGTTTCCCCTACAATGCCATGATAGTTTAAATAGGAAAAGAAATTCAATTTCTAGATGATTAGTAGATAAACTTCCCCACCAGCTTATAATAATTTTAAGTTGGGTAAGATAATGGTCATGAATTCTTTGACAGTCCCTTTAAGCAATCATTTATTGTGACCAATGGAAAGAAATCCCATTCTCTGTGTTCCTTTGGAAGGATACCAGAATGATGATCCAATAGAAGATCTTTTTCCAAAACCCATGTCTGTTTTCTTTTCAAAGCATGTGAAGAGTTTGATGGTTTAATAGGAAGCATTAAATGACCTTCTGCACTGATAGGTTCTGCCATTTAGCCATGGAAGTAGATTTTTCTCTTCGTGTGTGAAGTGAAAAGTATGTTTTATTCAAAGCTTCACGACAGAAGACATGCAGGTAGTTGCTTTGGGACAATAAAAATGCTGTAGCCAAGAGCAGAATCACAGGTAACTTCTGATAAGAAAGGTATCACTCCCAGTTGTAGGACGCCAGCCAGTTTCTGTACGCTGTCTAATGCTAGAGGCTGCTTCTGTGTTGTTGAGTACTGTGCAAAGCGTCTAGTTGGCAGAAGGTTTGCAAGGTTTCTTGATGTGAATAAAGAGGCAAAAGAGGCCTGGAATGTACACAGCCTGCTACATTCCAGTAAATAAGTTACTGGATATTTTAGAAGGGTCTTCTACTGAATAATTCACAATTAATAAGCCCATCCTGGCATTAAGATGATTCCTAGGAAAAGAAAATGTGTGCATAAGTACAAATAAGTAAATAAATAAAAATTAAAAATCAGAATAGAGCACTTAGATTGAATAATTAATACTACTTTATGTTATACAGTCATAGATATTAATTAACGATGGCCAAGATTACAGATTAATATATTTATGGAAAAAGATGCATTTCTTAAGTCACCATTTAAAATGCATTTTCATGAGGGATTCCACTAAGCTAGTGGTAATGTGCTATATTGCACTAATGTGCTGAAGATCTGAGTTAAATGACCAAGACTAGTTTCTAGTTCTCTAAGCCAACAGGTGATAGGAATATTATTGACAAAGCAAAATGGAGGAATTTACATCTCTTCACCACACCACCACTATCTTCTTTAATTATGAGTAAAATGCATCAATCAGCCTAAACACACAGATTAACAAGGTTGTGTGATTTTTGCCATATTCACTATCATGCTATACAAATTTATGTATTAATTATATTCTTAGCTGTACCCCATAAAAGGAAAGCCAATGCTTGTACTACTAATACCATGAAATACCTTTTATTTTAAAATCTAGTGTTTATTAAAATAACCCTTTTCCTAACTTCATTTCTGACTGAAGATTTTCTTTTACTTCATCTTGGTACTATTTCCCCCCAGTTTGCTTCACATGTTTTCCATCATTAGGAACACCAGTGTAGAATACTGTAATCTAAGGGAACAATGAAAAGTATCCTCCAAGGTGAAATCAGTGCTGTGCAATAGTTCATCCACCATTTTATAAATAGAGTCCATCCCATCTTTATAACCTGAGGAACATAACAGTGATACCCACCAGAAAATGAGCCCGAGAGATATTCCCATGTCTTCTATGGTCCTAATTCAGTAAGGTTCTTAAACATATGTCTAACTTTAAGCATGTATGTTGTCTCAGGCTAGTTGTGTACCTGTTTAAGTAACTTGATGATTTGGGGCCTGTATGACTTGAAGTGTAGTGCCGTTGCAGAGAGAGATTACATTATTTTATCTTTAAAAAAACAAAATGAAAAAGGTTAAAAATCACACAGGTAATTTACAATTGGTATAGAAAGACATCATGGGAGTCTGATTTAATCTAATTTACATTTAGAGTAAATCAAGGATTAATTAAGTTAAAATGTTATGAGATCAGAATCAGTCCAGGGTCTTTTCTCTGTTCATTATTCAGAAGAACAGAAAATGCAGTGAAGTGTTCAGTCTTTAAGTGTTCCTCATAAAATCCTTGACTGAAAAAGGTGAAGGGTGTTGAGCAATGATATTAAACTGTTGTGAAACCAGAGGACTTTCATTCTGTAGATTCCTTTATTGGCCAACCTGTGCCTATGCATCCTATGATTTATAATCATAAAAGTTATTAATCTAGACTGAATATATAGGAGACCTTCCAAAGTATGAAAACTTTCTAAGTACTTCAAATTCTTTTCTCCCTTTCTTGCAATTTGGTGATATTTTAAAACAGCTTTGCACAGTCTAAATGACCACACAAAGCTGGGGAAAATCAGGTGCACACTGTATCCATAGTTTTGTTTGCTAAGTTAGCTTGCATATTGCTGCCTATTTGGGCCATGGACACTTATCTTTAGACCCTCTCTGTGCCTTATTCATGTCTGTCAACAAAAAATGCACACTGCAGTCACACACCAAGGCACAAGTCATAGGAAAAGTAAAAGATATGATATTTATGTGTCATTTTGGTAGTCAAGGGAGAAAGAGTGTCCCACTCCCTCTTTCTAAAAATAATACCTCATAGAGGTGCCATCTTCCTATTTCTCTGGAGTGTTGAAGAGAAAAGAATTGTCATTGATGTAAGTTGCTTCTTGCTATTTGAATAAAATGATCCCCTTTAAATCACAGTTCAGGTCATCCATATCTTTCTTCAGTGAAAAAAAAGTCTTACTTGGAGGCTAATGGAAAAAACAACTATATTAAAGTATTGTCATCATATCTGATCTACCAAAATAACATGTATAAACACTCTCATTGGTCACCTATTCCCATCAGAAATGAATAAAAGACTCTTACCAGATCTTAGAAAAAGAAAAAAATTAACACCTCCTGCCACCTGCCTATGGTGGTTATGAGGAAGTGACAGATAATACCACTATATTGCCTTAAGTGAAAGCTTAGAGTCATATCTAATAGAGATGCAACATCTCTTATTTGGGCATTAATTCTCCTTGTACTTGGTACATTTTAACCTCCATTCTGCTGACTAGTGCAGTCAGTAGGTGCAAATTTTTTGATATCAGCAACCTAATAGTCTATATATGTAGTGGTAAGCAACACAATTACTATCATGTGTTGTTTCTTTACTTACACACAGTACAACACTTTCACTTCTAAGGTGCAGAACCAAAAGACTTGATTCTTTTCTCACCTTCACCAATTGTACACTTACTTCAGTGGAGTTGCTCCAAATTTATACCTGAGTAAGTGAGAGGAAGTCTCCAAATTATTGTCTCATATACTTTTGAAATCAGTAAAGTTAAACCAAAGCAAAACTGGCATGAGAATCATGTACACCATTAAACATACTTTTGCACAAGTGCAGATGTCAACTATTCTCAAATACTATGTGATTTAACTAGGAAAAGCTGAATGGCTGATGTTGAGGTTAATTGCTTGGCTAATGAGTGCTGCTTATAACTAACAAGGGCTAATTATGTATTTGTATTCCAATATATACTACAGTGTGCTAGGCATTGTCTAAACATCCAGGCAAAAACTTTTCCCTGCCCTGCCTTGAAGAGTTTACAATCTAAGGCTATGTCTATACTGATGATGGCAAATTTGGCGTCACCGGATTGATTCTCGGGGATTGATTGAGTGGAACTGGAGACCCGCTCAATCGATCTGGAAGTCGACCAAATAAATCCACCCCTGGAAAAAGAGTAACGCTGGGTCGACAGAAAGAAATTTCCCATCAGCGCAGCATAGTGGGGAACACTATACTATTTAGAATTTAGGAAGTCGACAAGAGATAAGCAAGCTATTCTATGTACCTTGCATATCTCCTGTCGACTGCCGATGAATTTCATGGTAAGTGTAGGCCAGGCCAAAGAAAGAACTATGCTAGTTACTTGCCATAATGTGGTTTGGTGTCTGGTGGTAACCACTAGTGCAGAAATAGAAGATCTTCATAAGTTATAAATAAGGAAGCATGGAAGGCCCTTTGTAAAATTATAAATACTCTAGACACACAATGGTGATGATGTAACAGTTGTCAGCTCACCATTAATTGACTTTGCCTTGGCCATTGCTTTAAATGATGGCTTGAAGTAACAAATATCACTAAATGGTGGTGGGTATTAAAGGAATGGATAAGATCTTGCAAAAGCCATACATTTAACACACATTGCCACAGTATCTTCAGAATATTGAGAAAAGGTGTTTTCCATTTTATTTATATATTTAATGATTACGTGTACATGAGCCCTTGACAAAACTCTGTCTGCCTAACAGATAGATATCCATGTAGAGCATCTCTTAATATTTGCATACTACATACACCTGACTTGAAAATAATATGTTGCAAGTACTGAAACTAAAATGAATGGTGTCATCTATTGTTTTTGGCCACTAAAAAGAGGCCATTGGGAGATGTTTGTGAACCTGACTGGGTCTCGGGGGGGGCGGAGGCAGCCAAGCTAATTACTGGCTTCTCCTTGTGGCGGATGTCCAGTGCAGGTATTCCATAGGGATGGCATCCAGTGACCAAATAAACAGCCTGGTAAAGGAATTTAAAGGGAGATGGTGGTTAAAGGAATGGAATGGGAGGGGAGTTCAGGGATCCTATGATTAGTATGGCAGGGAGCCAACCCCCTTTTTTATAGCTTAACTCTACTACGTGGGGCAAGAATGGCAAGATCCAAGCCATGGGTTGGTTGCAAGACCTGGATGGAAAATGAAGAGGGGATGCCAGAAGCCCCAGGAAGTTATCTGAATGAACATGGAGTTGCCTGAACTGTACACTTTTATCTGCTGAGCAGTGCCAGACACCTACTAATAAAGTTGCTACCGGATTAAATCCATATCAAGTGTCTACTCTCCTTCTTTCATTCTAGCCGGACAATGGTTCACACTATGCTAGGATAATAACAGTGCAAAATAAAATTAAATAAGCAATTGTTACAGAAAAGGAAAGCTAATGTTCTAAAAGTGACAATGCACAGAAGGTTCTGCCCCTCTTAGACACGAAATCCAACTGAAGTCACTTGGACCACTCTCACGAGTAAGATGAGCAGCAGTTGGCCTTTTCTTGCTTACAAAGGTTTGCAGGCCTTCAGCATCATGCCTTGCAGCAACCCTGTGAGTACTTGGTATTAGTGCATGCCTCCTCTCTTACTGCATGTCTAATTTGTACAAAATATTTAACGATACCACTACACAGTATCCAGATTGAAAGTCTTTAGATGAGTATTAACTGAGAAAGCTGAGAACTGTGAGCCCTCCTCTCCTAAACTCCTAAACTTTAAAGATGTAGAACAATGTACAGCGTAAGATGTCAGGCTATTGAAAATGGTGAAAAGTGCCTGAATCACAGTTAGATTGTCCCTGATGTTGTACTAGAGATAATATTTGCGCATATGCTACCCCAAGAACTCAAAATAATTCAACAAGCTTCTTTAACTATGGGGCTTGTTCATTGGATACATGCATTACAAATAGGATGGGGTGACAATAAAGATTTAAGAAAATCTAAAAATGTTAAGATCGCATTTGCAAATATAACATTAGTTTTCCTAGTATTATTTAGAAGAGATATGTACATTTCTATATCTATCAAAGACTTAATAAAAGATGGCTCCTCTAGGCAATTTGCAAACTATAGTTTCATCCAGATATATGTCAGTGTAAATCAGGAACCTTCAGTTCACAGTTTTTCTAAACAAGTATGCCATAATCTTTCGTAGCCCTGTTTCCGTCAGACCCTCATAAATCTACCACATTGCACTGTCTTCTCAGAATGTAGTCAAATTCACAAATATTTTAAAGGTATAGTGAAATACACGTGCAGCAAGTCTATCATCCTAGTAGGAATCAGTAATTTCCTTCCCCTGCAGTATATATTTCATTTTAACAGATCTTTAATAGACACCAACTAATCATGTTTAAAGGCTACTTCTTTATGATTGCCCTTTATCCATAAACTGCTCTTTTTGTTGACCTTAATATATAAAGGTGAAGATAGGCAATCCTTCTATATAAATGCTTATCTATATGGTTTTGTTTTTAGGATATTTAAGGTAGGACTAGTTGGACAAGACATAACTATAATATTCTTAAATTTCAAGTGCCAGTGTTTAATTTATATTGTTTTAAACCATCTAGTACTATCAGAAATATTGGAAGTCCTAACACACAGTGTTTGGATTTTTCCTAACATTTAGATATATCCTATTTTTGATAAAAGCATAAAAACCATTATGACATTTTTTAATCTTTTAAAACAAAGGTCATATATGGACTTTAGAATATAACAATTCTCTTTTCCTTATAGTTTATAGTTTTGTATTTACTGAATGCATTCATAGGCTCCCTTAGGATGTGAAATGTATGGAAATATATGTGCATTACTAAAGAAAGAACTAAATTTATTCTTTCCCCACATCATGCTCTTCTTTGCAGTAGAGGTTTTTAATTCAACACAGAGCTAGAATGAGATGGAGCCAATTTCCTGGTCTATATGTGTGACAAATGCTAAAAGTGGCACAAGATTAACAAATTAGTTGAAGTATAGATCTTAAAAGATTTTTTTTACTGTGTCCCCAAATCAAAATCCATGCTTTATTTGAAATGAAGGCATCCTTTAGTGTTGAGTAATAAATGAGGGTCTTATATTTTCCTATGATTTAAGATGAAAAGATGGTATGTATGACAGAAAAGAACAGTAACCTAAAAATTGATATTTATTTGACAAACTTTATAAAGATTTTATAACATGTAATTCAAATTATGTTTTTAAATACTATTGGTTGCATTGTTTGATGATTTAATCCTGTATTTTAACATGAGGTTTACCATAGAAAGTTAGTCATTTTGAATGAACGTGTATTTATTTAACATATTAATATTAGCAAAATGTTAACTATCAAAATATTGAATTATTTTTTCTCATACATCAGCTAGGAAGACCCAGTTTAAAGTGAGTCTGTGTAGATATACGGTATGAACATGTGTGTCATTATAAAAAGGTTTCTTGATGGTGGTTTGAAATAAAAAGTATGGAACTTGACCTTTTTAGCCGACATAGTAATCACCTACTTGATGTAATCCAGATATCTAACACCAAACAATAAAAACATCTGTGACAACAAAATCATGCAAAGGTTGTGGAATTGTTTAATTTTTTGAAAACAATACCTATATTTAATAATCAGATAAGCCTGAACTGGTTTTCTCTTTACACAAAAAACTTTTGCACTTTGCAAATGCTGGTTTTAAAGGGCTATTAACTTGGACGGGAAAGCTTTTTAAGCTCTCATGCATATGTTTTGGAGTTAGCTCATTCATTCTGCTTTTAGAACCTTGTCATAGTCCACCTGTTTTGCTTTTCCTTAAATTACATCAAAATAATAGCATTCTTTTAAAAAAGTACATTCTTACTTGCGGTATCCAACCATAATATGCTTAAAATTCAAGAGGAGCCATATTCAGGTTGTATGTCTCAGTCACCCAATCTCCCTTTCACATATCTGTTCATGTTGACAGACTATGTCATAATACATCAACAGAAAGATCAGCACAGAAGAACAAAAATTCATCACCTGACAGCAACAGGAAAACTGATTTCCACTATTAAATTAGCAAAAATATACCATTACTTCACTACCAATAAGGACACTACAGCTAAAAGCATTCACCATAATATAATTCTGAATGAGCAGCAAAGGTTTTTTTGTTTCTATAATCTTTACATGCAAAAAGAAAAAAAAAAGGGAGGAATGGGAAGGCATTGGGACTCAAGGATCTTTGAGTTAAGAATTGATTTCTGCCAAACTATTTGCCATTTTATTTTGGCTCTGTTACTGTAATAAACATTAGTTTAATTAAAGAGAGCTTCAATTCCAAAATATTTTCTAATGGAGTCTCTTCTTTTTTATTAGTTCAAGGATATAGCTAGCAAATATTTTGTATCAATAAAAATATATCAGTTCCTTTATACCTTAGAAAGTCTACTCATGTAAAGAAGCATTCAGGCTCTTGTTGCTAGAGATGTAATTTTAAATATACTATACTATGCAATGGTGTTTCAATAGGAATTTAACAATACCTGGCATAAATAATGTCTTTTGCAGCCTGGGGCAACATCTGCCACTTATGCATTAATTCTGCCCCTGTTTGAACACTGTACAACATATGCACTTCTCTTTTGTCTCTTATCTTAGAGTTGTGTTATTCCTAAATATTGACATCATCTACTTTTATCAGCACTAACTGCTCTGAAGCTTCCTAGTCTCATGCTCAGCTCTATTTCTTTCTATTGATTATCTTCCTCACTCCAGCAGGTAGCTAGCCAGCGAGGCTGTCCTGAGAAATAGCTTCCAATGACTTTATACGCACAATTTACACGGAATTGTTTAAAGAAGATATTAGCCTCAATACAAATCAGTGAACCTCATTTAGTCAATACGGCACAATTCAGCTGTTGGCACCCTGTCACATGTTAGTCTTTAAAGTCAACTACCATACCCAATCTGCACATTAGCTATAGTATTTAGTTTCATATTAAAATGAGGCTAGTTTTTCACTTTTCTTTTTGAAATCTCTTCAATATACTTTTTACATCACCTCATTGAACCATATGATAGTAATATAATTTTAAGTATAAAAACCTGAGATTAAATGCTTGATTTTTGACAGTGTCCTTAAATATAATAAATTCAAAGGGAAATACTGTTAAGTTAAAATGGAGTGTTTTTCATTAAGTCCAATCAAATGGTAGACAACAAAGGATCTTTTATTTGAGAATATGAAGTGAAAATGAAAACCAGAAAACCTTTACTAAGAAAAGGTCTAGCTAAATTATGTTGGAAGGAGATCTCCAGATTGAACCTGGGTGTTTCTTTAGCTAAAAGTGAATTAAACTAAGATGCACTATGGGGGAATATTTTACAAAGAGGCAAAACCTAGTGCTTTATGGAGATGAAAATAGGGCCTAAATATAGTTAAGTCTGAAAAAAAAATCAAAGAAAGATCACATATGAAAAAAAGCTTATTGTAGCATCTAATCTGCTCTCTTATAATCAGGACAGGGAAATATTTTGGGACAGTAAAGTTCTCCCTTTTGTATTCCATAGCAATGCTATAAAATTCTATATCTATCGGAGTGGTCCTTCTTTTTTATCTTAGAAGGTTATGTTATCGAATGTTAAAATATCCAAATATTTGGGGGAAAATAGAGACATGCAAGTGTACTTATGTGTTCTTTACTGTGATAGTTAAGCAATGTGATAACTCTTCAATAGTACAATTTCCATTAAATAGGCTCCACCAGTGCATTAAAGTACTTCAGTTTGTGCTGTTCATGCCATAATTTACAAGTACATATAGGCATCAAAGAAATGATGCTATGCTCTTAGTTTTGAAATATAAACCTTTATTAACAAGAAAGAAAACATATACACCTTTCCAGTGATAGGTAACATTTTAAAGAGGAAAAACTAATGTTGATCACATAATAAATATCATAGGTAAGATATTTTCAAGATGGGGAAAAAAGAAGTTTGGGAGTATGAAGAACAAAAAAATAAACTCTGAGCAGGTTATGCATAGGTCATAAAATATAAAAGCAAAAAAAGACAGAATGCTTTTTAAATCTGGATAAATCATCATCTGGATTTAATGATACACTTCTTTTGGATATTCTTATAGGTAGAACAACTTAAATTATGTAACTAGCTAACCACTGGGAAAATAATCAATTCTTGGCAATAGGCTTTACTCCAGATTTTAACTATTCAAATATAGACGATGCATTTTGCATGACCTTTGCTTCTTGCTCTTTTTCCTTTAAAGATCACTGAAGGGGAGCTAAGGTTCTGAACCCCAGGTGGAAGAGACACACTGAAAGATGACCAGTCTAGCCTTCCCCATACATCTTTACACACACATATTTATTGTAACAGGACGCTCAAAGAACAGCCTTCCTTCCCACCCCCTACTAAGATTCTACAGAGAACAATTTAGATACTAAAGGAAAAATGTATGCAGTGAGGACTTAAATAACAGCATATTCAAGCAGCAAAAAGGCAGGTGTGGTATGGGAATTCCTAGTGTTTGTGTCCGCTGCTGTGTGTTTGTTGTTAAAAGAACTGAGGGATATTTTCCATGGATCTAAATATGTTTAATACAATGAAAGGGGAAACAGAAACCTATCCAGATACTGTTTGGTCTATTTACCTGGTTAGTTTCGCTCCTTTAAAAAAATACTATATTCTTCAGCTATTGTTTATTGTCTATGTTTCTACACTAAGTATTATTCTGTTTGAATTAATTAGTAATTACTAGCAAAGTTGTAAATTCTCTCACTTGGCTTATTAAGTCAATGTGTTTTACATCTTAGAAGAAAATGTTTGTGCCTTCAGTTCTTAATTGTACAACAATATTTCTATTGTAACTTTTCCTGTGAAAAGATCATAGGAAATGGGGAAGGTACCTTAGTAGTTACTTCAGTTATATCTTACAAAGATAACTGGATAGAACTGTACAGTACCTGGAAATACATGTAATGTAAAGTCCTCTTTTTAAAAACTCTAAACTTTTAAAATTAACTCTGAAAATTATGTTTGCTTCAATAGTACAATAAATGAGCAAATGACGAGGCACAATTAAAGTATGTTTTAAGAAGTTATATCGTGTTCATTAGGACACTGCATGCAACCTAAACATTTATATAATGAGATGACTGTAGCTATTTCTGTAATAATAAAAAATATCTTTTACCAGTATCACCTGTCTGTTTTCATTATCACAGAAAAAAAATCACTCTTTGCTTATACTATCTATGGCATCGTTAAATATGACATATACTTATGGTGTGTTGTAGTTAATCTGTCCTGATCACCTTTTTGGTTCTGTTTAAAACTAAATAATTCTTGGAAGTCCCCCAAAAAGTAGACTTGTAATATGTAAAGAGAAAGAAACCCTTTGAAGCTACTTTTAACCCAAACAAATGCAGTTTTGTTTTATTTCTTTAAAGCACATATTCCTAAACTCACACATTGTGTTTCTTTAACTAAAAGAACTTTTTGTTACATGCAAAGGTGCACGTGAATAATTTACAATCAAGTTTAATTAACTGTTTTTTATGGAATATCTAATGTTATCAACTTTGAATAGTAAAAAAATGTGTGATTAAATGATGAGACTTTTCTCCAAGCTCCTACATTTAAGATGGCATTATTTATGTTATTTATCAGGAAAACGTTTAGCTTCTCTTCTTGATTATTTTTTATTAATGATTATAAATTTGATCTCGGGCATATGTATCCTCTATGATTTTTAGACAGATGTCAGTCAGTGTTACATCTCAATTTTTCATCAGAAAATAGAAGAGCATGTTAAAACCTCTCCAACTAATATGGAAATTCTCCACAAGGCTATATTATTAAATGCTAATTATTTCCTTCAGATAAGTATTAACTGAGAAAAAAATCAAACCGTTTATTAAGCATCCTAATTAATCCAAATTAAGTATAAAACTACCTAAATCGTTTCCTGCTTTCCTTATGTTTTCTCCATAGAGCTTAATACAGTGCATTAAATAAGGTAAAACTAGTGAAGAATTTTTTAATTATTCTCTTGATATAATATACCTAGTATGAATATGTCAACATAATTATCAAGAAAACCAGTTCAAGCTAGGCAGTTTAAAAAATACATAGGTACCATGTTTGTGTGACTCAGTTATTTGCTAAAGGGGGAAAATAAGTTATTGTAAATGAAAATGAACCGTGTTGCCCTTTCATATAAAAGAAACACACCATGACAACTGTCCTGCCATTGAGTTGGTGGACTTGTGCAGTGCAGATGGTTCTACTTAAAGGGCCCAATCCTCCTGCCACTAAAGTAATTCATAGTAGGCAAGGGTGTTTTAAAGGAAAGTTTTACATGTAACAACACAGAGGTGCTGGAACTAAGGGTACTGGAGGTGTGGCAACAACCCCTGGTTTGAAGTGGTTTCCCTCATATTCAGGGTTTACATTTTTGTTCAATGGCTTTCAGCACCCTCACTATAAAAATTGTTCCAACACCACTGTTTTGGGGAATTAGTGGTAAGTGACTAACCAGATGCATCAAATAAAAGAAATTCTGAAAGATACCAGAGTGATACTCATGTTGTTTAATATACTACTTTATATTCACAATAGAAAATGGAATTAAACATTTTAGAATGAAAAAAGCTATCAATAATAGACAGATGTTCAGATCTCTAGATGAAGGCCTCTTTACCTTCCCACCTGAATTAAAGAATTTTATTGGATATCGCCTCACTCATACTTCAGTATGCTTGAATCAGAATTCCAAATCTGACTTTGCTATTTTATACAAATGTTAAGCATTGTGGCAGAGAAGAAAAAAGTTTTGTTAATATTCATGAAACAATCCTCACACAGGAAAATAACGATTGGAATCAACTGGAAACAATAGCGCATAACCCATCTTAGTATGTACAAAGCTTAAAACACTTTTAGCCATTTTGTAAACATTGAAAACTCAACAGTTCAGGGCTTCTACCAAAAACGTCCATAATCTAATATTATTTGAATACTGACGCTTTTGCTACATCTTCCTGTACACTTTTTAAAAAATAATAGACAGGGCATAGGTTCCATTGTTAAGTTATGGACTCTTTTCTATTAGGAAAAAAATGATTTCTAAATCATTTTAATTTAAATTTTGTTGGAATCCATACATTTTATAAATGATCTTAGGAGGTGAAGTGGTTTTTTAGCTTATTTGAACAGGAGATAACTTTATTGAAACATATCCATTTAACAAGTTAATTAGCTTTCATAATATTTCTCAGAAAACTGGATCTCCAAACAATTCATCATTGTAGTATACAAACAGCAGAATATATTTTAAGGTCTTGCTTTACAGTTTCCTCAACACACTGAATATACACATCATTTGAATAGGTGTCTATTTAAAAAAAATACCTGGACCACTCAATTGTGATAGAATTCCCTAAAAGTGATTAGTCCAGTGCAAGTGCAAAAATGAAAATATCTTCAATATTATCCCTCTATAAAAATGTAGGCTACTATTGGCAATGAAAAGATGGAGCTGGATCCAAGAAAATCCTTTTTCTTGTCTCCACTATAGGCTTTGGGCCTAATTATTTTTAAGTATAATCCAGCCAACATCGTCTCATGCTTAGCTGCACTGAGTGACACTATTTGTGATGCCCAGTCTGCTGAAACTGAGCAGGTTGCTGTCAGTTTAAAAATGACTATAATAAAAGTGACCATGAAGATGGATCTTGTGATTTTGCGTTTCTAATCAGTCATCTGTGAAGAACACTTTTGCTTTGATTCAGCAGACTGGTGACAGCCATGATTGATAGTGCATGAGAATGAAAAAAGGTTATTAACTGTCTTCCTATTAAACTCAATGTATTACCCCTCTAGGTGCATCTCATACTTTAAGTTAAAGTACTTACTCAGGTAAGGTCAAGAATGAACTCTATAAACACAGTATTCATCCATGCTGTAGATGAACAAGGAACACAAATTTTAAAAGTTGAGCATTAAACCACATTTGAATTCTGCAATCTTAATTACTTCCTCTAAAACAGAAATAATTATGCTTTTGTGCACACCTAAATGTATAAGTATATTCATATAACATATGCGTGTGAGACAGAGGGAAAGAGATCCACTGTATATGTAGATGTACCTATTGGTTACAGTAATTCTGGCCTAACAGTGGAACTAATGCTAGATGCACAAAAGAAATGTGGCACTGGAATGTTAAATATTACAGCAGAGCAATACAAACATTTATGTAGAAATATAGCATTTTGCTCTGTCAGTGGCTAACTGCAATGAGTACAGAGGGTATTTGTTTAACAATTTCTAAATGGACCCTGTTAGTTACAAAAAATGAACTCAAATGTTTTAATAGTTAATTTTATTGGCCCATAACGTATATTTTCGCTTTATTTTTAATTTCATTCCCCCTTTGCACTGATGAATTTCATGTCAATCAGTTCACACATATTTATTCTAACTTAGAGGGAAAATGTCACAAATTAATTATATGTTTTAAAATTATTCCTCTACAGTTATAGTGGTTGCTAAAGTATTTAGATGTACTTAGTTTTCTACAGGTAATCACTGTGAAGTGGCCATTTTAAAGGAGATGAAGTATAAAACAATGAAACTCATGTTTCCTGTGTTCATTATTACCACTGACACTAGAAATCCACCGAAAGGAAGAGTTGATCCACACTCTGTACTCATGTTATAAACATTTCAGATTTGTGAGTTTGTTCTGGGAGGAAGTATTAACAACATACCATACATGCACTTTTTAAATTAAAATTCTTATAAATAGAGCACTTTTATAAACAGTGTTATATTTTAGCTGTTTTTATTTTATGCATTTGAATGTATTTCAAACACACTTTTAGTTAATTAATTTGTACACATTTTTAAATGACAATTCCTTACTATAAGGTTTTCTCTTCAAACTGAGAAGACCAAAAACATCAGGAAACCAGTGACTAACTGTAATGCGCACACTCTTCTCTAAAGCAATGTACATACTTTTAAAAAATAAACTGCTACCACTATACTATATCTAGAATACCTGCACTGTACATAGATTCCGCAAAAGACACATTACTATTCCATACTTACTTTTCTGATCATTTCACCAGAAATTTAAAATGCACTTTTACGATATTCCCTGATATCCTCTTTAAATTATGTGGATGAATCTGCTAAAACTCATTAAAAATGAAGTTACATATTTATAGAGAAATAAGAGAGTGTTGCTCGAAAGAAAGAATAATTTTTCTGAAAAAAATTCATTTATTTATTTATATTGCCACAGTGATTATGCTTTAATGGATTTTCAAATATTAAAGTTTGCCAGCAAAGTATGTGTTTTAATTTTTTCCATGATGGTGGTGCATTTTAGCAGCTTTCCTTTTTTAAAGTGCATGCAACAAGGCTTTTGCAGTGGGTTAAAATGAATACCGAGGATAAATGTAATCTACCTATCTGGTGGTGTTTTCTCACAGGAAATGTTAAAACAACCCTCTATACAGTCTTTATTTCAGTAAATTGAGTTCCCCTCAGGTATGGACCTGGGAATATGCACCAATTTTCCCTTTTGTAACATTTCTGCTTTATTATAAATTGCAATCCTGTTTTAGCCCCGTGTGGATTTACAGCTGACTTCTTTCTCTCTGACAATGTGGGGTCACTGTGGCTGTAGGAGAACAATAATTTCAGGGGTGATGGGGATATTGACAGCATTTAGTAGTCTAAGTTCCTGGGCAAATATCTGTAAAACACACACTTCTAGATTGGGCTTCTACTTAATGAGGTTTCAGGATGGTACTCTTTGCCTCATTTACGGAGAGTATTTTGTTTTAAACTGTCTTAAATATTAATTTCCATTTGTGTTTGTATATATATTGAAAAATGTTTAAAGAAAAAGCAATCATTCTTCCCCGTGGGATTTTTAGGAATCTAGCCCGTTTAAGCAAACTAGCAAATTATGGATTATAGGATTAATTCAAAAAATATATATCATATGCAATCAGAGTTTAAGGCCATAAGGAACAACTAGATCATCTAGTCTGATCTCCTGTATATCACAGGCCACTCACACACACACGAAATCCAGCAAGTGAAATTAAATCAAAGCATTACAGCCCACTGGAGGCTAGACTATTATGTGCCACAGGGAGAGAGAAAGAGAGTGCCCACAGCCCCCCAAAATGGCAAGGAAATGACTAAGTGAGGTATACCCCGCTAATCCTGGCAACTGATCCACATCCACATGCTGGAGAGGAAAGCGAAAAAATGCCAAGCTCACTGTCAATCGGACCTGAGGGAAAATTCCTTCCCATCCTCACATATGGTAATCAGTCAGACACTGAGCATATACTTTTAACAAATCCAAGTTGTGTCAGACTCTGAGAAGATTTGAGAGCATCTTTTGTTTTGGGTACCCTTGTGGCATGGAGCAGGTGAAGCCAGTTTACAAGGGTTTGTACCATTAGGAGGGCCTGCCAGTGGACCATCGGCTTGATCTAAAACGTGCATTGAATGTCTCAATAGCTCTCATTAATTTCAGTGAGAACTGTATCATGTCCAATGTGACTACTCACCCAAATGATATTTTGCAGGATTGGGCCCCACATTGCTTCATAAATGACCTGGAATCTATGAGACAGGGGAGGAACCAAATAAAACATAGCTCCAGACATTCACAGAACAGCTGAACTGCTTCTGTGAAAGTTGGGTGATGTTAATCAATTTTATTTCTTCCTCAGATATCTGAAAAGGCTCTGCACCGTCAGAAAAACCTAGGCCTGTTTAACCTGGACTGTGGTGTATCTGAAAACTATAATAACCCCCAAGCCTCAAAGATAGGGGCGCAGTTTGAAAGGCCTTGCATACAAGAACAGCTCCCCTCTGGAAGATACTGAATTAACCAAAAGCAAGTCCAATCTCACACTGCAGACAAGGTGCACGGTACCCATTCAGGACGGAGCAAGGAGCACACCCGCTAGCCCCTGCCATAGTGATCAACACTTGAGCAGCTCTGTGCCAGTTAGCGAGGCCTGCCGCCCAGAACCGGGTTGCTGTTGGGGGCAAAAAAGAGGGTGTGCGGGAAGAGTGAGAAGGCCGCCTTCTGTCTCCCTGGCATGAACGTCCCTCTGGGCGGTGCAGGGGCCACTGCTGCTCTAATGGAAGGAAAGCTGCACAGAATTAAGCGCAATCCTCATAAACATTGGATCTGGGTCTGGAGTTTGTTTCCGGTTGGTCTTGAGGCCTCGCACCTGATTTTGCCTGGATGGGGAAAATTATAGCACCAGACACTTTATGTCCCCTTCTCCGCCTTCCTTGAGCTTCAGTGCCCCCCACCCACCTGAACTAGCTCCCCTTCCTCCCTGCCCCCTAGGGGGAAAGGGGGCAAATGGGGGAGTCCGAGAGCCTGGTGGGGAAGTGGAAAGGAGCCGGCTGGGCCTCTGCCAGCTGCCTTTGCTTCCTCCACTACCTGTGCTCGGGGGCCGCGGCTGCGGCCGCCTCCGCCCATCCCTGCCTCCCGCGAGCGTGCTGCTGCGGCTGCTGCTGACAGGCGCGCCAGTGATTTGCTAGGCTTGCCGGGGTTGCCATAGCGTTGACTCCTTGGACACTGCCCAATGGCTGTGGCGTCGGGGATTAAAGCGGGAAGAGGCAGCCACCGCCTCATCTTCTCCAGCAGCTGCAGCCAGCAGCAGCAGCTGGAGCAGGAGGCTGGTCGGGACAGCAGGCAGCGCGCACAGCTAGCGGCCTGGGCAGCGAAGGAGGAAGCGGGGAAGGGGCGGGGGAGTACCAGCAGATAATGTACAGTAGGGAGGGGGGAGGGTAATGAATTCCATCAGAGGGCTGGAAAGGAAGCATTTCTCAGGGAGCTGCCATATTTAACATTGCCCACACGAAAGACGTTATTAACAGGAGGGGAAAGGCAAGGGGACATGATAAGGGAGAGGAGATAATGACACGTAATCCAAACCAGACGATGGAAACCCACTTACTTCGCGGAACAAGAGTTACACGCTCAACTTTTTTTTTTTTTAATAGGCTGGGGCTGGGCCTGGAAGACAACTTGTTAAGGAGAGCAATCCTTCGGCGTGAATAAAACAGCTGGGCAGGAGCAGCGGTGGGAAGGGCAGACAAAGGCATATATTCCTCTACACACCCCTACAGGAAACTGTAAACTAGGAAATGAAAGGGGGGCTATTGGATGAAGGGAAAGGGAAGGGAGAAAGGGGAAACTAAGTAAAACCATCCACAGAAGCACCAGTGAAATGGAACCAGTGTTTAAAGTCCGCAGCTGGAGGAGCGAGTGTTGTCATTTGGTGGCACTCATCTCCTCTGGTGTGTGTGTATGGGAGAGGGAAAAGAGTGCGACCAAATGTTCATTACCACTCTAGTCTGTAAGAGACCCAATCCAACGTGAGATGAAGATTTAGCAGATAAAGACAGACAAGAAAAGAGACGGGAAGAAAACCTGAAGCTAGGAGGGCAGAGGATAGGCGAGCAGAAACCGGAGAGAAGATGAAGTGAATCGGAGGAGGAGGAAGGATGCAAGTGTGGAGGAAAAAATAAGAGAACTTATTGGTTAGAAGGAAGGAAACAGTCTCAGCAGAGAGGTGAAGAGAGAATAAGAGTGAGGCAGGAGAAAGGGAGAGACTGAGGAGAGTAAAGACTGGAGGAGGAGAGCAAAGGGTGGGAGAGGGAGAGAAAAAAAGAGTGAAGGAAATAGCAAAAAAACTGGAAGGGGAGAATGAAGGAGGGACGGCGAGAGGGAAGTGGGGAGAGAAGGGAGGAGACAACGTGAAGTCCCCAAGACTGGAGAAGGTGAAGCAATGAGTGAGAGCGAGCTCAGTCTGGGGGTAGGTTAGCTCATCGACCAGCCCGCTGGAGTCACTATTCAGCCCGAGTCCCAAACATACGCCTCACTAACTACTTTACAGCCACTTTCATTGATTTTCTTTATCAAATAAACATAATACCCGTTACAGCGACACTTCCTCTTCACGCAGTCAGAATGCCACAAGCTCTGATTGCGGCGTTTCTCTGGCTTGCAGTTTCCTCCCCTAACTAAATTGTGTTCTTTCCCAGAAATGGCCAAATATATTATTGCTTGCCGAATTTTTCGCTAATCTGGAAAGTATACTATAGACTAGGTAAACTCGTTTAGCTTGTAAAACGAAGCTCCCCCTCCCGCTCCCCCCCCCCCAGCAAGTCTGGAGGGCAGCCGCAAATTTGTTCCTTCAGTTTCAGGAGTGACTGGTAGATTTGCATATTTATTTTTGCTAATAAGTGTTAACTTAATTTAAAGGGCGATGGGTGCCGGGAACGAGGTCTCTTGGACAATGCGGACCAATTAACGCGACTTTAGCAGTTGCACCTAAACTGTCAGTCTGGCTAAACGCTTCAGTTTTAAAACTCAATTTCATTGAAAAAAAAATTTCCCCTAAAAGTAGCCCCCTTCAAGAGCTGTGTTTGAACCAGGTTCTTCCATATATGTCAAAGGACTGTTGAATTATTCATTATTATAATTACTATCATCATTGTCATTATCCCTTTCCATGTGGAAATAATTTTATTATCGTAATTTGATACCTGAAGAATTTCCTGTTAGTCGTTTGATAATCATTTTTTCTACTGAAAAGAAAAGTTTTGTTTATAAATGAGAGCGAAATATTTTAAATGCTTTTGTGTTTGCTATAGATTTCCGTTTATCTAATCGATCGGAATGCCAATAAATCGATTAAAGGTTTAGTGTTTTACAAACAACCATTTTGTGCTTTTTGATTTTACGTTCAGAAGGGGTTGTAATAAAGCTAACGCTTTCTCTGAGCATTTGCTCCCCCCAAACCTAATATTTCATCATTTTTTATTATGTACAATGGCAATTTAAAGTGCCTCTAATGAGAAGAATAAACACAAATAAAAGAAGGAACTATTTTGTTAAAATTACTTTGTGCCTGTGGTCAATATATTTAGGGGAAGCCCTTAAAAATCATGGTGAATTATATGCGATCATACAGTGATTGCGGAATATTAAATTAAACTTAGATAAATCCGCATTGAAGGAGGCAGCACCCAATCCTGAATTTATTTCCCATTTTCTATAACAGCATCACTGCGCTCCTCTCTTTGCAATGACAATGTGCCAAATCTAGGCATTTTGAAAACATTTTCCATATGCTTTAACTGGAGACTGATAGACAAAGAAGAAAAGAAGATGGTCTTTTTTCTCTTGAGGTATATTTCCTTTAACTTTTTCTCCAAGCTTTTCTGATCTTCATCATTTTGAACCAGAAGTTTGAGAATCAGTAGAACGTTTTTTTCCCTTTTACATTTTTCCCCCCTAACGCGTAATCAATTCCTGAACTGTGGAGTTTCAGTTACGCTTTAATGCAGGACTATAGAACTATCCTTTCTGTACCTCGACGGACAACGTTTTGGGGAGAAAGCATTGATTCATTTAGCTTTCGCTTGCTGCTTTTTGTAATTAAAGGTGGTTTTAATTATACTTTTTTGTAAGTCAGATCAGATGTGCTGCTTGCTTGCTGGAAGGTTTTTTTTCTTCTTTTAACGGTGCTTTTAATTTATGTGTAGTATTTTTTGCGGACAGCACAGAGGTGGTGGCTTTTATTTAGCTGTAAAATCCACACGTTTGCTTTGAAAACTTGGCTCCTTGGGCGAAAATAACTTTTCCTGGTTGCTTTATAATCACTGTTTGTCGCAGAGGTAGTTTAGCATATTGTCTACACAACAAAGATTCCTGTTTTATTGGCAGTGAGGATTGTTGGAATTAGGTATAAATATTTCATAACTTTCTTGTCTGCACTGTAATATCGGTAGTTGTACTGGATTTTTCTTTCTTTCTACCAGGATGGTTTTATTTTTGAAATCCCTTTTCCCCCCTTTTCCGGAATAGAAGATAAAATTTTTCCCTTGGATACATCGCTGCTGGAAATAGGCTCTTGGGCTTTCGTGAGGGGGTTGGGGGGGTGTTGGTAAGCCGTCGTTTTCCTTGATTTGCATAAGAGTTAGTGAGGTGTCTATGAAGTTGGTGAATTGCTTTTGTTTGGGGCTAGTCCTGACTGTTTTTGTTTATAAACACTGGGGTGGTTGCCGGGAGGGGAGGGAGGTCAGGGCACTGTCAAAGCGCTGACCTCTGAAAGCCCAGAGGGCGCCTGGCTCCTTCACCCTCTCCTGTCTCTCTCTCCCTTTCGCTTTTCCTTTCCAATCCCCGCCAAGGCCAGGAGCTCAGGTTCAGGGCATTTAATCCCCGCGATCTGCCCAAGAAAGGAGCTGGAAAAGGGCCATTGAGGCTCCGGAGGAAACGCCGACAACAGCCTGAGACCTGGGAGGCTTTTCTAGTAACGTCCCGGCGCTAGTCTTTGTGCAGCTCCAGCCAAAATAGCAGCAGCAACCGCAAAAAGCCAGTCAGGAGCTGCACTGTTCAGCACACAAAATCTTACCGAGGCGTTGTCCTGTTTGGATCCGATTGTTTTGTAGGTCCCTGCTTAGAGGCGCACTTTCCGTAGCAGAGGGTGGTTCTCCAGCCTAGGATCTGAGGAGGCGGGGGGATAGAATTTTAAGGCAATATGTTCCTCTTGTTCTATTCCTTCTTCGAACCGAACTGCAACTTTCTAATAACTTTTGGGGGGGTCGGTGTATTCTGGATTTTATTGGGTTTGTGCTTTGCAAATTGCCAGGAGATGTGTGTACCTAATACCTGCAGCGTCATAATGAATGACTGCATAAGCCGGGCGCGTTCGCTTCAGTCGCAACTTCATCTCCCCAAAATGGTCGGAGAGATTTTGCTCTCGGGTTTGAGTATGTTCTGAAAAGAAGTTGGCGAGTTCAACCAAAAAAAGAAAGATGTTAGTTAACACACTGCCTTTGTCAAATAGCCCCCGGGAGGAGAAGAGACAAGGAAAGGAGGTTGGGGATCTGAAAGTGTCTGTTGCTCAGATAAAGGGTCTCTAACGCTGAAATCTTGTAATGCCTCGTTTCAAACTGAGCTCGTCTATAGATTTAGGGAACGCAGTCAAAAGACTTGGATCCTCTTTCTTTGGGGCTGGGGAATGATGTCGGGTCATTAGGAAGGGGAGCGGCTGTAATTATGTGTGGCCTCGTGTGTCCGCAGCACAGATTTGGAGAATGGACTAAGCCTGGCAAGGAGCCTTGGTGTCAAAGTGGATCTCTGGGGCTCGCCTTCTTTGCGGAATAAAGCGTGGTCAGGGCTCGTTCCTGGCCCCCTCCAGACCCTCCCAGTCCCAACCCGGTCCAATAAGTTTCGGGTGGGGGGGGGGAGCGAAAGGATTTTTCCTCTTTGAAATGTAACGTCACTCTCAGAGCTTTTGTGGTTTCCACCGGAGGCTTTGAGGGGGCGGGGGGCAGAAACAAACCAACAGCCCAAAATGTGTAACGGTGCCTTGAGGAGCGGTTGGGGGGGGGGTCCGCAGAGACCAGAGAAGAGGAGCTGAGAGGTTAGGCAGGAGCCTTCAGGGGCGATCAGCTGAGTGAGTGGGAGAGAGAGGGAGGGGGCAGAGCGAGGGAGCCGTGCAGCCGGGGCCGAGCAGCTGGGGAGCCCGCTGGAAGCAGCCGCGGCAGCAGCAGCAGCCGGCCAGTGCCCGGGTCCTCCTAGCTGCTGCTCGCCCGCCTTCCTTCCTCCCCCTGACAACGCCGAGCTTCGCTCTTATCACATCCCACAAACCTGCTGCTGCGGCCGCCTCTCGGAATTAACCTTCTTCGATTTTTCCTAGCTACGTGGCGATCCCCGGGTTCCTTCTAAACTGTTAATATCCCGTAGTGCCTTCCCCGCCCCCCCCCATAGCTACTATTTTTAGGAAAAGAGAGAGCTAGAGAGGAGCTATCAAACGTGAGGACGGGCAGTAAACAGGGGCGGAAGCAAGCCTGAAAATGTGGACTCTCCGCTCACAACTCCTGCCTCCATTCCCCCTCTTTGTTCCTTGAGCTGTAACTCAAGACCACTATAAAGAGCGGTAGCCCCCTCCAGGAAGAGATAAGGGGGGGGGGGAATCTGCAGAAACAACAACAAAAAAAAAGAATGACTTGACTGATCTGACGTTGGGTGTTTTGACATTAATGACATTAACGATATTGATGTTTCACCAGGAAGGGGGGAAAAAAGCACTAGGAATAAAGGCGAGTGGGAGAGGACCTCAAAACTAAATTATCTTCGTTTCCTTATTCTTCTGTGACATTAAGTATACGTGTTTCTTCACTTGAATTTGAAATAGATGTATTGTTCTCAGGTGTTTCTTCATCGTGCTGTATTTAATTGTCTCCAGTCTTAGGAAATGTTTTACCATCCTTCAGACATGCACTTGAATGGACAATGCATCGTTCTAGCTCAGAGTCTCGTTTCGTCTATAATTTAAGCCTAAAAGCCCTCTTTCCATCATATCCCCACAACCTACTCCTGTGATTTGTTTTCAGAGATTTCATGTTCACCCTTTGTTTGCATCTCTCTTTTTTCTCTGTAAACAGCGATCGCTGTTTTCTTTACACACTCAGCTTTGCTTTCTGAGATCTACAAACATGTGCATATATGGTTTCCTTTAATTGATGAGCTGATGTAATCCTTAGGTAAGGTTTGCAAAGGAAGAAAGTTCCTCTTGAGAACGGGCAAGTGCCCTGTCTTTTCATTAAGTTCAAGTCTCGGAGGTTGTCCTGAAGTTTGAAGTAGGGTTTCTCTAGATTTAGGTAGTTTTCTTTCTGTCCCCGGCACAGTGGCATGTTCCGCTGCTTTGGATAACGGTATAAAGGTAGCTGTAATTCCATGCTGGTGACTTTTTTTTCCCCAAGACCAATTTCTCCCCCAAACTATCAGGACCTTTCACTATGACCTTAAACATCTGCTTTCAGCAACTTGCTTCCCTGACACAGGCCTGTGCCTGCTCTTCTAGGGAAGCCCTAATTCAGCATCAGGTGGGGATTTTCCTGTTAGTGTTAGTTCCAGGATTTGGAAAATGTTCCCCTAGAATGAAAGGTTTAGGGTCCAGAAAGCTGAATATTTATATCTTCTGTTTTTTATGGGGATTGGGATAAACCTTTCTGTTCCTATTTGACGCTTAAGGCCTAAAACAAGGTTTTGACATGTATCCCAGGAATGACCAACTTCAAAGGCATGTCAGCTCTAAGGTTATGGTTCACCTGCCAAAGGTCCTTGGTATTGTAAACATCCCGTGAATTTAACTGTTACTTAGTGATCTTTGCTGGTAGACCCATTGGTGGAATAGCATTATTAAAAATCTGCACGTGTTCCTGCGGTGTATTCGGATGCTCTTTGAATAGTCATCTTTTTATCTTCAGTAGAGGTATTTTAAAGTATGCCTATTCCTAGTTTTAGTTAATTATCTTTTAATGAAAGTGTCACTCATATTCACATCTGTAGTCTTAGGTTAAGATAATTAGATTTTTAAATTAGAAGCAATCTCCTTAAATCCCATACAAGGCAATATTTGTAGTAGTTTCCCACTTATAAGGACATTTGTACGTTTTCCACTCTTTCTCATCATGGTACATTTTTTCAAGAAAGGAAGATGCTTGAGAAAATAACTTAGATGACAAAATATTAATCAGCTATCAATAATTGTGGTAAAGGAGGGACATGGCATGTATATGGACATGATACATGGATAACAGGCAAAGATATTCTTTTCCTAGACTGGTATTTACTTCGTTTTGTTGATGCTGTTTACTGTTGATATTTTATAGTCCATTTGCCATTGCTTTTTCTCTTGCTGATTTCTTTAACCAGTTACATCGTGGATACCAAACACAATGTGTGCGTGTGTGTACACATTAGGTGCGTGTACACATTATGTAGAATGTAAAACTGTGAGCGTGTGTGTAAATAAATGCTTCTCTATACCTATATAAGACAAGTCCGTATTTCCGATCTTAGACGCGCTATCTTTCCTCTTACGGGGGCAGTCTACATTCATTATCCCATTCCAGGCATATTTCTTCCTCAATCCCCATTTAAGGAAAAAGAAAAAAAAGCCACCAAAAACCCTCGCTGGTGGAATAATTAATTTGCACCCCTTTCTTTTAAATTCCTGAGCAGTTAAAAGAGCAAGGCTTCCTCCCGTCTCTTTTTTTAATTTCCCCCTGCCATCTACTTTGTGTGTCTGGCTGTATGTGTCTGTGTTACTAATGAAGTTTGCAGACTTGTGTTTGTGTCCATGAGCTCCTTTCCTGCTGCCCCTTCTTCTCCGGGCTGCTTGCGCGGCTCCTGCAGCCCGTACGAGCCCCCAAGCAGCCGCGGCAGCTCCAGCTTCTCTAAGTCCGGGCTGCGCGTCATTTGCAGTCTGGAGAATGTTGATCACCTCACTAATTACACCTCTCTCTCTCTCTCCTCTCCTCTCCCTCTCTCTCTCTCTCGCTCATTCCCAGAGTGCATATCGGGAATAGACACACAAAGACATGCGCACTCAACTTAATCAGCCATTTTTTTAAACAGGGCTAAAACGATAATAATTAGCAGAATAAAGACATATCGGATTTTCATTTCCTTTCCTCCTTTTCCCAACCCCTTCACAACCAAACAGCGAGACCGCGATCGGCACATGCTTTAACAACTCCCGGACCCCAAAGGACTGCTCCATGCCCCCCACTTCTTGCTCAATCATTTTGATTTCCACCCAATAAAGTTGGAGGATTATTATTATTTTTTTTTAAATGAACCTTCTCTCGTTTACGTGGATGTGATCAGCTGTTAAGTAAATAAAGCAAAACAAAAAAAGAGAGGCGAAGATCCAGTAGGAACTGCGAGGGGAAATGGAAAGTAAGTTTTTTCTTTAACTTTTATTGAGTAGTTTGTGTTAAATTTAGGTCGAGTATCGATTATCTTTCCAGGCTGATCTTGCACAATCTTTGATATTTCGCTCTCGCTCGCTCGCTCTCTCTCCCTCTCTCTGCCTCTTTCTCTCTCCCTCACATACACACACACTCACACTCACATCCCCAGATCCCATGTATCTCTCCCTCTCTCGCCCCCCTTTTTTCTGCCTCTTTCCCCGTTTTTAGGTACAATATTTGCTCTCATGTGGGGGAGGAGGGGCTGCTTTTCTCTCTCCCTCTCTCACTCTTTATTTTTATTCTGGGGGGTGACGTTTTTCGGGCTCTAACTTTTGGATTAAGTGGAGGATTCTACACGTTTTGCAGAAGAGGTTCCCCCCCTTTCCTCCCCATTTTACATTTTTAGGGAGCTGGAAAAAAAACCTGTCAGATTAGGAAAGACGTGACGGCTGCCAGAAGTCATCGCCTGCCAGTATCCCCAGCCCTTTCCCCCTTAACCTTCCTTCACAGCTTGACCCTCCCTCCCCCCCAAAAAAGTTTGAGGGGCATTGGGGGAAGGGGCCGATTCCCCGTTTCCCCTCCCAACTTTCGCGTTTCAGGGGGATGGATCCCCGCAGGACGGAGGGGACCTGCCGTGTGTGGTGTGCGTGCGTGTGCCGGGCCGTGCGGGGAGCTGTGTTCGCGGGTCGCTTTCCGCGGCAGCAGAGGCTGGGCTCCTCCGGCGCTAGCAGCGGGAAGAAGCGGAGCCCGTTAGCAGCGCGCTGCGCCCGTGTGTCAGTCTCCGGCGAGCCGCGCGGGGAGCCCGGCTGGCCCCGGGGACGGGCTGACGCTCGCTGCGGGCGGGCTGCCGGAGCCGCTCGCCTCGAAGCCAGCGGCATCGCGGCCGCGTCTGTGACAGCCTCTGCGATCCGGCGCGGGGCTGGACTCTCGCGGACCCCCCCCTCCCCGGCACGATTGTCACGGGAAGCCCCTATTGTTGGGACGCGGGGGAGACGCTGGGAACGCGAGCGGAGCGAACGCGGCTCGGCCCCTGCCCCGCGCCGGGATGAAGGGCATCCCCCGCTGCGGAGCCAGCGCCTAATGGCAGCCGCGTCCCCCTTCGCTCTTAAATGCAATGCCCTGTAAAAATGGCAATAAACTTTCCCCCAGCCGATGCCAACTCGCGGCCGCTCCCCTCCGCGCCTCCCCTTTCATCCCCCCCAGCAGCAGCCGCAGGGGCACGGCTCGGTGTTTCTTTTGTTACCTGCGAGGCGGGCGGCCGGGGGGGTCTCTCATCGGCTGCTTGGGGCACTGGGTCCAGCCGAGAGAGGAGGCACAGCAGTCGGGCTCCGCGCCGTCCCGAGGAGGCTTTAGCTCCCATTCAGTAACACACCCTCCTCCTCCTCCTCTTCCTCCTTAGGTACCAAGGCACAGATCGCAAACAGAGCACCCCCCTCCCCGCCCCCCCACACACAAAAAAAGAGCCCAACCAAAAGCCAACTTGCCAAGCTGAAGATGGTGGATTTACACTCAGCCAGACACAGGCAGGTTCACCCAGGAAGTCTGACCATCCCGTTTTGTGACAGTTGCATTTCCTCTGCTCCAGTTCGTTCTCCTTTTTTTTTTCCTTTCCTAAAAACCCTGTTCCGTTTTTTAATCAAGGATCATGTAGTTGACCAAAGGAGAGAGAGGGAGAGAAACAGGAAGAAAGAGAGGGTTGTTGTTTGGTTTGTTTTTTTTTTTTTTTTGGTTTTTTTTTTTAAATTGTGTTCCTCTGGATTGTCAGTGGCTTGATCTCTAGGAGCGGTGGTGTGGAGTGGTGAAAGATCATATGTAGTATTATATGTTTAGTTTGGTGGTGGATGGATGGATGGATGGATGGAAGAGGTAGCGAGCCGCTTTTGCAGCCCTGCCTGTTGTTGGTTAGACTGAGGCAGAGACTTGGCTGCGATTGGGACTCCACTGTGACATGGGCATCGATCGCTTCCATTGAGAGCAATGCAAAAACACAGCCTGGGTATGTAACACTCTCGGTGCCATCAACACTTGTTTTACTTTATATTTACCGGCAAACCTGACAGAACAAGCCGAGTGCTTTGCTTTTAAAGAAGGAATACAAACAATTGGATGGGCAGGGGCACTAAGCAGATTGTTAAAACAAACAGCATGGGGGGGAAGCCTTAATCATTATTACTCCACTTTCTGTTCAACTAACTGTATTTAAGGAGTTTCTTTCTCTTCTGGATTGGGAGAGCCTACTAAACTGAATGAAATAATAATGGGGGGAAAAACCCAAACAATCAGCCTTGAGGGAATAGCTGATAGTTTTCAGGGTTTGCGGTTTCAATCGGCAGGAAGGCACACAAAAATAAAAGATGGCTAGCCAGCTGTTTTAACCTCTTGCACCTGGCTTCGGTGCTGGGCTCATCAGGATTATTCAGTTATTCGTGCTATCTGTGCTTGAATATTTATAGTGTGCGATCTAGAGATCCACACACTGCATTGTAGCATCTATTTATCCTCTAGGCATTGGCTTTTGGACTGCTTCAACATAAACATGTATTCAATAGTTTTCATTTTTATCATAATGAACATATAGGGTCAATGAAATATAGGTGGAAAGTCGTAAATCTGCAAAAGTGAAACCTACCCCAGGAACAAAGAAAGGTCAGGTAAACCATCTGTGTAAGTCACAGTAATAGTACCTGCTATTGGTTTATGCAGTGATACTGGTTTAATATTCTCTAAAATGAAACTTACCAGTTAGACCAAGTTAAAACTAAAGGAAACCTTTGCAGATAACAGATGGCATTACTTTCATCTTTCAGAATAGGGGCACATTTTTGTTCTTTGATTTTTTTGTATTAGTTTGGGTTTATTTTTAAAAGATGCTGCACCAGCAAAGAGCATATAAAGGAGGATGAGAAAAATCACTGTTTAATATTGCAGAATTTACTGCTTCCATTCTGACCATGAGCCTAAATTTACACAATGAAATTTGATTATCTTTAATAACAATATTAGATCTTGCACTGGATGGATGAGAATTGAGGTGGTTTTGTTGATTGCAAGGGTTTAATGTTGCATTTCAGAATCTGATGTGGTTTAGCCTCCCTTCCATTAACTGGAAAACCCCTGAGGTTTTACAATTATTTCTTAAAGATAATACATTTAAGATTGCATTGGTAGGCTGAAGAAAAGTCATAAAGGCAAGAAGGGAAGCCCTTAATAACTCTTGAGATTCAGACATGTTCAGCAGTTAGATTGGCTCTGACTTCACCAAGGGTCGACAATGTGTCATTTCCATGAAGCCAAATTGCCCTCTGCCTATATGATATTAATGTGCAAATCAATATTTCAGGGATTAAATTTCCCTTCTTCATTTTTTATGGTTTCTACCTCAATAAGTCTCAAGTCTATTAGAAGAGGCTGGATGATTTAAAATCTTTCACTGCAGAATGACTTGTCCTAGCCTTGTTTCACAGACCGGTTTTGGATTTTCGTTATAAAAGACCAAAGGCATTCCAAAGAAGTTGATAGTCAATGTAGGGACATGCTCAGTATTGTAAAGCCCTTGTTCGATTAAGAGCTAAAAAGGTATTGAAAATATAATATATATGTTTATATAATATATATATACATTCTATTGCTTTAAAAATATTGTGTTAATCACCTATTGATTTATTTCAAAATCAATTGAAACTCCTTTTTTATTAGTGATTTGTTCAGCATTCTTCAGCTTTTGTTGTTAATTTTCTTAAACATCATGCATGAATTAATCTGCTGTGAGAAGTGTTTGGGGTTTTTGTTTAAGAATATTTAAAAACAGACATTTTTGCCTATTTAATCTAAGTGGTGTGAACAGTCTAGTATAGTTCAAAGAACCAGGGCTGTATTTTCTGTACTTAGGGTTCAGCATTGTTTTAATGAAGCAAAGGGGGCCTTTTACAAATATTTTCTGATTTCGAAATAGATGTTTATCAGCAATGTTTATTAAGAGTGTCCTTTTGAATATTCACGATCAGTTGAAAATTAAAATGGAGATATCTGATCTGGAAGGAAACAATACATGACAGAAAATTTAGGTCAAAATATGAGGTTGTGACTTTATCACATAATCTTGGGAAGGCCCTACTGTCTATCATTTGGTGTTGTTTTATAGTCTTAGACCATCTGGACCAAGTTCCGCACAGCTGCATGAATTTCATATGTGATAGAACATTTTTTCCATTCAGTGTGAAATGTTCCTTCCTAAAAACGTACACCAGACTCGCTTAATTTAGTCTGCTAAAAGAAATGCACATGAAAAAGGACAAAAGGCTCTTTAATCTCCGCAAGCTGTTTGTTTTTCTCCAAGATTCCTGTCTATTTGAGTTTGAAAAGTCATGTTTATTGAGGATGATTTGGAGGTGTAACATTAAAATAATATATGATTTTTGTGATAGTTTCTGCTCTCCTAGTTAATTTGCAGAACTACTTTTTATGCCTGTCAAAACACACAGTTAATCTATTCTTATTTACAATTAATCTCAATAAAATTAATCTTAACTATGCCTTAGTCAGTGGCTTAAAATATCTAATTATATTCAATTAACTGCTGTCATAGTAATTAACATTGCTTAATTGCCTCTGCATATATTTATGTAAAGCTCATTAGTTACTGCTTGCTCTTTTTTTCCTTTGCTCATTCCCATTTTTGTTGCTGTCAGAGCACTGACATCAAACCCACTCTAGGTTTTGACAATTCTGATCTTTAAGGATCTGTGTATACCAGTGACGACAAATGATTTTGTAACATTTTATTTGGGTAAATATTGTTTTCATATGCAAACTAGTGCTGGCCTCTTAAGAACCTCCATTCTCTCCCCCCCATCCTTTCCCCCCCCAGCTCAGACAAAAATATTTTCTAACCTTGTTGATAGAAATATGAGAAGCCAGGTTAAGCTTTGTATTTATAAATGAAGAGCGTTTCTGCATCTGCCTAGAGGCTGTACCCACAAGGCAGAGCTTTCCTGCTCCAAAATCATTCAAAGGGTTAAAGACTTGGCCAGGGTTCAAACTGAAAAGCGCCCAGGGAAAGTGCATGTGAATATGTACAAGTTTCATGTAATTAGTGCTTAATTATATTAACATATGCAAATTGTCAATTTAGGAGCTTGTTGAGCTGGCAAAGATCAGCTAGGCACAATTGCTGTATTGTTCTGAAACAATAATGGATTTCAAGTTGGATTGTGGAAACACATAACTAGCTATCTAATTTAACTCATACCATGGTGAAATTTCATTAGTCTCCATGGAGACTGGTTTAATTGTGCTGACTAATGTTCTGGGCTGCAGAATGTCCTAAAAAGAAAGCGTTGTTTGCCTAATCCACCTTACAATGACACTTGTTTGTACATGTTTCCCTTGTGTGAGAATTTGCATATGCAAATAAATAGTTTCTCTGCATCATTTGTCATGGCTGTTCATTACCCATGAAGAGGACATTGTTACTAGGCTGTTACTGAGTCTCCCAAGACAGGATAGTGTCAACCAGTCCAGCCACATTCTTTCATAATTTGTTTCTGATTAATAGACCAGAGTGAGGCTCATTCTATTCAGGCCTCTGCAAAAGGAAGGTCAGTTCTGTCATTGAAAAGAGTTTCCGCAGCAACTGAAGTTTTTCTCTCCCTCCCCTTCCCTCTTTTTCTTTAGCTAACATAATAATATTTAAAATAATGTATTCTTGCTCTAAGGAATACCTCCACTAATAATCTCTAGTTTCCTAAAGCGAAAGGGAGGAAAATAAAGGAGATTCTGGTATTGGAATATTAATCCTGTTTTTGACAGAAAGGTAAACTGATATAATTGCTTTTCAGTAGAAGGAATGGGGGTTTATACAAGTGTGAAAGCATCGGAAAAGGATTAGCATTTTTTTGCATAATGAAAAGCTCTGTTGAATAGGGCACTGAATGGTTGACTGAATGACTAAGATGAAAGGAAGATGAAAATGCAGGCTCCTCTTTCTTTATGCCTATGCTCAGCTCTCCCTAAAGTTATGTTTGTCCAAGACTTTAGAAAACAAGCAGAAGCTCAGATTTCAGCAACTTTATAAGATGCCCTGAGTTTCCATCATCATGTGAAGTAATATGTATGATAATAGTGCAGCTAGAGGATGATAAACACAGGTTTGTATGTAGAAGAGTTCCAGGAACATGACAGGCTAACCAAATATTGACTATTGGGTATCAAGGATTCGCAGTACTTTGTTTGGGGGGAGGGGAAGGGAGGAGGAAAATTATTTTAAGTTTCCAGTGGAAACGATGCATCAGTACATAATAATAGTCTAATCAAGTTTGTTATTCATGCATGTAGAATTTAATTAATACCTGTTTTAATTACTGAACTATTTTTCTTTGGAAAAAGTTATGGATTCTGACTATGTTAAGTGGTTAAATGGTCTATAAGCCTTTATGGGGAAAAATACTCTCCTGTTCAGTTCTTAAGATGAAAAAAATGTGATTTAAATAGAAATTAGTATATGCATATAATGAACAGTATTTTTGGCATGATTGTATCAATATATTTGAAATTTTTAATACATTTACAGTAGGTTCCCGTATCACGAAAGGCCTGATCCTACTCTCACCAAAGTCACTAAAAAAACCTCCATTGACTTTAAAGACAACAGGATCAGGTCTTATGTTAGGGCTGTAACTGGTTAGCTGTTGACAATATGATCAGTGCTCGTAGTTATGTTCTCTCAACAATAATTAGTGCAGTGAAAATATCATAAGGGCTGAGCCAGTATTAAAAGTGGGAATTGGTTCTTTTGTACATATGTAAATCAATTGCAGTGTAGTGATTATATATATGCATTTAAAATAGTCTCTTTTTCAGTTTTCAGGTCATTATAACTGAATTTAGTGGTACCACATAAAAGTATTGGTAGACTCTACCATATATTATTTTGTTTGGATTTTTGTTTGTTTTGCTCCTGTTAATTTACAAAACTTACATTTGTACCTGGCCTGCCAGTTCAATGCTGTACTTGACTGAATAATATTTAAATGGCACGTTTAAGAATTCAGAAGTAAAAGTGGATGAAGGAAGTAAGTTTGCCAATTCAGTATGGAATTATTTGCAGCCAGAAGTGCTTGATCTTAATTAGGTCACAAAGATTCCTTACTTTTTAGACAACGTTGAAGAAATTCTATATGGTTTGGAAACTTTTATTGCTAACTTTATGAAATTCCTTAAAACCCCTGTTAAATGAAGAAGAAATCTATATAAAGGATGCTCTTTCAAATGAGAAGAGCTTACTGATGTATTTCCATAAGAAAAATATGTTAATTTAAAAAATAAATTCATTTGTATTTTAAAATATTGTTAACCAAGCACCATGTGTTGTAACTGGCAGATTTCCAGCCACTTAGAATTGAAGAACACATGGGTTAATGGTAACTTATGTGATGTCTGCTTTCTTATTGAATGGGCAGGAACCCAGAGTATTTCAGATACTGAGATGTCTAGCTTTTAGGAAGTGAGATGCGAAGCAGAATAAGTTTATGTGAACAGATGGGCAGTTGTGAGAAATTAAGAGAGACATTTATCTCTTGGTAACTGTTCTAGATTCATCACTGGTAGAACAAAATTCATTGTGGTATTCATATTTGTTGATAGCAAGATTCAGCAGTCTTTTAGAGCTAAATCCTGCAGTCCTTACTCAGGCAAAACTCACCCCCTTCTTTTGCCTGAGTAAAGCCTTCAGGATTTGGTCTTTAATATGGGTGTACTGTAGTTCCTTTCTTGTTTAATAGTTACACTCCAATGCTGCTATACCAGTACTTTCATTATAATTCCTGTGTTTCCAGGGTTCAAAATTTGCCTACAGAAGTTTGCACCAGGCTGAAATTTCAAATGCAAGGCCCTGTTTAGGACTGACTTTTTCTTTTTAAACAATTTTTTTAAAGGAATGGTTTAACCAAGTTTTATGAGTGAAATAAAAGTTTATCATTTTAAGACACTCTTTTATATGTTCACATTACTCAAAGCCAATGACATTTAGAAAGTGATTTGTCTATAACAGAGTGTATTTGCTTTTGGCAATTTTTAGAACAATTTTAAACCCACCTAGAAATTGGGATTCTTTTGCAGACAGATTTAGCGCATATTTGTGGCTGTCAAGCTGACCTGATAGGCTGTACCAGCTCCTAAGTAGGTGTTATAGTCTTTCAGGTCAATAGTTCACAAACTAAAGACTATATGTAATAGATAGACTAAGGGATCTCTGAAAACACACATTTACCACATAGACTGTAATGGGTCTGCAGTGCAAATAATGTCCATACAACGTCTTTGTGAGACACACATCTAAGGATGTATTTAAATAGGCAAAATGCTCTGCCTTTAAAAGAAAGAAGGGCTTAAAAAGTGTTTGTATTGATTCAAGCCTGACTCATCTGAAATAGGCAAAAATCAAGTGTCCGATTCTCCTTACGCCAATGTAAATCAGGATCATTCAACTGAAGTCAGTGGAGTTACACTGGTGTAAAACACTGGTGTGCACCTGGTGTAAATGAGAGGATAATAAGGCCCATAATCTCCAGTCAAAAATACTCCTCTTAAACTTTGTATAAAAGATTTTGCCTGTTTTAAAGAAGTTGTAGCACATTTTCTGTGCGAAGAAGCAGCACATAAGGTGATGTGCTCTAGAAGAGGGTTTGTGGAGAGACTGATGGAAGCTGATTCTTCTCAGCCACCAGGTATTAGCAGAATGGTGAGTCTGGAAGCAAAGGTTGTTGAAGACCTGCTCTTCCCAGTTGATACTGAGGCTTCCTCATAGAGAATCTCCTCTAATGTGAGGAGATAAGGCATCTGTCACTAGCAGTTCCCCACAATATGAGATACTGATTAAATAAATGGGGTTACTCTAGATTAACAACATTTGCTACAGGTTTACACTGGTGTAACTAAGATCAGAATCTTCTCCAGTTTAAGAAAAGAAGGGGCTTCCCTCCTGCCTACCACTTGGAGAGGAAAGCTTCCATAGTGTGAAGCAGCAAAGGCCCCAAAAGCAACTTTCTCAAGGAGACGACAAGGCTCCTTAAGCTTCTCAAATTTTATACAAAGGTGTCCACACAGAGCAATGTTCCCTGTGTGAGATGCCATAGCCAAACCCTCACAAAGTACAGTTTTTCCCTATTTCATGTACACCAGGTCCTCACTCTCACTTTCAGACACTAAGAGTGCCCATGAAAAGCAGCTCCTTGTGGAGTACCCACCCTCGTGTTCTTCCTCTTCTCCTCTCCGTCTGTATAATGGGAAAAGGTTTGTTAGTTTAACAGGAAGAGGAATATTGATTTTGTTCCTTATTTATAACATTGAGAGTCTAAATCAGAAAATTGTTTAGCATTTATAAAATAAAGTTAATACTGACATTTATATAGCAAATGTCACCCCCAAATCCCTGAAACTATTAGCAACGGATTACAAGAAACCCCTTCCTCCATCACTGAGACACAGCCATCTCTGGGATGGGAAGTGTCACACAGTACACAAACAACAGCCTACAATGACTTGGGAAAGAAAGTTAAGAATACTTTATCCAACAAAAACAGTTAGATCATTTTAGTGGACAAAATGTAATTTTCCAGCTGATATTCAGTTAGTGCATCAGGGCAAACATTCCAGCTCCGGTGAAAAGTGTCACTGGATTTTTGATAGTCACAGCTAGTCAGGGCCTTGGATTAATATCTCTTCTGAAAGATGGAACCTTCAACATTACAGTAGCTCCTGGTTTGGAATTAGGGCCTGATCCAAGCCCAGTGAAGTCAATATGAGTAGAAACAACGAGAGTCCTGTAGCAGTTTAAAGACTAACAAATTTAATTTCTGCAGGCATAAGCTTTCGAGCAGACGAAGACATCTGACGAAGTGGGTTACAGCCCACAAAAGCTTATGCCTGCAGAAATTAAATTTGTTAGTCTTTAAAGGACTCTCGTTGTTTTTGCTGTATACAGACTATCACGGCTACCCCTCTGGAACTTTTCACAATGTGAGTAGAGAATCACATTAACTTCTGTGGGCTTTGGATCAGGCCCTTAGAGGGAAAAATGCCATTAACTGAGTCACCAACAGCACTTATGTTTTCCTGGAAAGCCTACATGCTGATTGGGCCCAGCCAGGTTAGTTTATAAGATCACAGCCCAAAGTGGTATGGTTGCAACTTCTCTTGAATAGGTGGAAAAGCACCAAGATAAAAAGGAGTCTAAATGTCATTTTATAAATAGCTGTGACTGAGAGCATAACAATAGCTTTGCTATTAGAGAGTAGATCCAATCTCATTGGACGTGACACATCCAAACAAGGCCAAGAAATTAAAAATCATGGGTTTAATTGCATGTTGAAACCTGGTCCCCAAAACAAACTGTTGTTGCTATATATAACAGCATGAGTCTGGTATAGGTGGGCATTATTGTTTATGTGCTGTAATATGTAGATCCTAGCCAAAATGGCGTGAGTTAATGATATTGTTTTCCCAGGGAAGTTTTTGGGCTCAAACTCTTAATTTACTGTCTTGCGTCCATTTGTTTCACAACCTTAGGGTTATTTTAAAATAGTTTTCTAAAGATGTTTGAATTTATCTAAACAAATTTAATATTTTTTGTTTCACTCCTTGCAATACAAAAGCAGTGTGTTAGTTCTCAGTACTGTAGATACTTGACAGGATTTTAACAATTGGAAAAAATATATTAGAAACATTTTAGGTTGATTTAAATATATATAATTTAAACAAAGGCTGAACTGTTTAATAGTTTGTCTGAGAATTATTTAGGCTGACCTGTGTAATAATATTTTTGTTAGCAGTAAGCTGTTTTCTAGGAAGAAAAAGGGTTGTGTTTTAAAGTTGTGAGTTTCATGTAGGCTTTTGACATTGAAATGGGACAGTCCCTGACCTGCATTTTTCCGAAGGTGGGACAAGAGTTACCCAAAAGGTGAAGACTTGAGAAAAAACGGGGTGGGTCATTTCCTTCCTGAAATGAAGGAGGGTGCAGATTAGAAACCATTAAGATTTGCCAGGAGTTGCTGGTCATAGAAGCCTGTTTAAGTGCTCACTGTCAACAAGGAAATCATGGGTAGCACTTAAAGTGGCTCACCTCTGATTTATTCATAAACCTCACACGAGCACTTGGCTTTGTTCTTGCACTGGTAAGGGGGAACTGATGCCAATAAGTACAGGAATAAAGAGCTTCTTGCATGGTCCAAAAGTGAATAGCACTTTACCTCAAAGCATGACCTCCATTCCCAAGATCTGTTGTGTTACAGTTGACTCCGTCTAGATGTGTGTGTATTCTCAGATGAATTGCTAGAAGAAGTTATAACAAACATATTCTTTGTAAACCCTCTAAATGTAACAAGAACTATGTAGCTGGAACTTAGATTTTTACTTAACTGGAAGATTGCAGTATTTATACTGAATTGAAAGATTTCCTATTCAAACAGCATTTAGTATTAGTGTTCATAATGCAAGTCAGAAAACTGTGTTTCAAGTGAAAAATCCTATTTGTACAATACCATACTTTTTCAGAGGTTCGTTTGAAAATGCATAGAGATGGCACAGAAAAATACCTGAAGTAGTTCTGAGACAAAGAAATTGGCTTATTTATTAGTCATGTTTGATTGCTGTTGGTTTATTTATGTCTTTCTAAAAATGGCTAAGTAGTGCGAGCAGTCCACCATGGGGGAAGGGACCTTTTGAAGACGGTCAACTGGCATGTTTGCACTAGGGCAGAGGTTGAGTACAGTTACTTAAATCCCCAGAGAAACATTTAGTTAATGCTAGTCTTTTTCTGATCCTGGCTGAGTCTGGTTTGCTTTCTGCTTTTAATGAAGTGTATGTGTTGTTACTTTAGGGTTCAGATGTTTTGAAATTTACTTGCATTTTCATAACAAATGAAACAAAAGGAGTCATATTGGAAGATAGTGATGAGAGCTAATGATATGTCTTTAGATAAAGCAGTCCTCGTGTGCAATCTGATCACAGCCATCAGCTCATTTGTCATGGCTGAAGTGAAAATGTCAGGACCAATGAGTGTATGAGTGCTGAAGGGGGGAAAGGGCTTTTGGAGACACTTTTGTGCTGGGAGTGGGCCATAGCTTAGATGCAGCTCCAGGGAAATACTGGGCTTAGCCAACTCTGTGCACAAATCCCTAGCATAACAGAATTAGTTGGGAAAATGAGGTTTGTTAGGAAAAAAAAATCTGCAGAATTGCTCTAGGCTGCAGCCCAATAACTATGCAAAACAGTGAGGCTTTTTATTAAAACAATTTTAGTGATGAGAATTTACACACATTCCAGCACAAGGCATAATTGGTAGGCAACATTACAACAAAGCCCATGTTAATGCATTTTACATATGCATATGTGCTTGGTTCTATACAGTTCTCATACTATTGAAATAAATGTAAATGTAATCTTTAAAATCTGGGGGGGGAAGGCTTTTCAAAACTTACGGGGAAATCAGATTTTAATATTTTTTAACAATCAGTAAAAATTATAGAAGACAATACGTGGAAGTAAATGCAGCTCATTGAAATACCAGCCAATCCTGATGAAATCTTATAGAATCATAGGGTTAGACGGGTCATCTAGTCTAACGCCCGGCCAAGATGCAGGATTGTTGCGCTGTTTAATTCAGACTTGCGGAACCTGATTTCCAGTTGTAGTCATACTCCAATATGAGTGACAGTCATATATTATATAAGTTCAGACAAAAACTAAGATGGTCAAACTCCTCACAGTACGCATTTCCTCATGCTGAAAGTTTAATTCACACCATAGGAACATAGTAATAGTCCTATTGGATCAGACCTGAGGTCTGTCAATATCCTGTCTCTGGCAGTGGCCAGTGCCAGATGCTTCACAGAAAGGTGCAGTAAGCCCGACAGTAGGCAGATGTGGGATAATCTGCTGAACGTATCTGGTCTCATCCTGGCTTCTAAGAGATAGAGCTTGGCTTAAACTCTGAAGAGGTGAGGTTTAAAATTCCTTTCAGTATTTTTGTTAACAATATTTATGATAACGGTGGATATTCTTGTTATCCATATAAATGTCCAATCCCTTTTTCACTCTTGCTCAATTCTTGGTCTCAGGGCTGTCCTGTGGCTATGAGTTCCACATGTCCAACATTGTATAGAAAGAATTTCCTTCTATCAGTTTTGAATTTGACACCTTTTAATTTAATTGACTGTCCCCTTGTTCTTGGGTTCCTGGAACCCCATTTTCCACACTGGGATGCCCTCCCATTTAATATATGGGAAGGGCAAGGATGGCTGTGGCCTTCTGTCACCTGTTTGCAACCCCCAGGTTGAGAATGCCTGGTTTAATTAAAGTGAGGCTCTCAATTGCCAGGTCCATCCAGCTGCTGCCAAGATAGGGAGTGGCTCAGATGGTCATGTTCCTGCCCCTTTCTGGCCTGGGAAGAGCCAGCTATCTCCCTTTTATCTCTCAATTGCTAGTGGGGAAGGTACGCTCAGGAATTGTCTGAGTGCTAGGTGTGTTCAAACACGAGTCCATCTGGCTTGTTTCTGGGTGCCTCCGGGAAAGCATGGAGGCGGCTGGCCTGGAGAGAGTATCTGCCCCTTCTCCCACCATTTCACCCGTCTCAGGATAGCAGTTGTCAGGCATTAGTGCTGTCTGAACTGCAGGGGATTTGGGATTCTCTCTGATTGGCACAGGGTTCAGCAGATTACCAATTTAGGGTTGAGAGAGATTTTTCTCCCATAGCGATGTGGTGGTGCTGGGAGTTTTTCACCTTCCTCTCACATATGTAGCTGGTGTCAGCAATAAAGGCTAGATGTTAGTGATCTACAGCTACCAAATGTGCTGGTGGCTGCCATCAGATCACCCTATCACCAGTGGGGGAACACTTTTCACAAAGTCAGACTTTTCAGTCAATATCGTCCTCAAAGAAAACTGCACATCACCTTCAAAGGATGAGTTTGTGAACATAAATTCATTACTCTCCTAGATGCTAAAAAATCGTGGCATCAACAGAGATACTGGTTTTATGGCTCATTACAACAATTTGTAACCTACTAACCCTCCTCTGTCCTATGGCTGCAGAGGTGTTAATTGCCCACTTCATTTTAAGTGGTTTCTTGTAACGTGTTAACTCCCTATGCTTAACAATCCTCCTGCCATGTATTTAGCTCTGATGCTCTGGTTACCTTTTCCAGAGCTGTAGAAGAGCTTTGTGAAGCTTGATGGTTTGTCTCTCTCACCAATGGAAGTTGCTCCAATAAGAGATTCTGCCTCACTTGACTTATCTCCCCTGTGTCAGTGGTTGAGTTGGAGGGTTGATGTGTGGTGGAGAGAGGCTTTGGCATTTAGTGTACCTGGAGTATTAGTAATTATGTATTGTCACAATCTGTTAAGCATCCACTGTGATGGAAAGTGGGTGATCTGATTCTTAGTCCCTTTCCCTCTCAAAGTTCAGGAGCAGGCAGGGCTAAAACACATGCTGACTGCAGGGAGTGGACAGACATGGGTGTTCAGAAGAACCTTAGGCTCTAGCTCAGACACCAGGTAATTGTCTCACGTAAACCCAGTCTTCCTTGGAGCGAGTTTGCAGCTAGCACATGAAACTCCCCTTTGTGGTCACAGGCTTCAGGCCTTCATAGAGATATGAACGTGGCCCCAGGGACTAAAGATACCAGGTAACCTTGAGACTGTTGTAGAAATTTGTAATAAAGTTGCAGCCACTGGCCTTTAAACCCCAAACACTTCTCTGCTTGTTTACGGGTGTCACTGTGAGTGGCAGCAGCGCAGTAATTTATTTGATCTAACTAGTACTTATCTTTGTTAGAAGCAGTCTACGGATTTCTTCCATTTCATGTACAGTGAATTGTCCTCTTTCAGATAATGTACTTGCACAACCTTTTTTGTTTAATTCTATTGATTTACAGTGTTAAAGTGAAGTATCAGATACCTGTTTCCTGCCCTTTGAGTATATGTAGTCAAAGAGGGCTGATTAGGTTCTCCCCTCCCCCTACAAGCCCTTTAGCTGTTTTAAATGTATAATTATCATTGCATGTAATTTGATAGCTTCACTAATTGCTGCCAACCATTGTCTGTTTGCACTTAATGCTGAAACCTGATCAACATCCTGCTTTGGTTGATGTTTAGTGGTAAACTTTAATTAACTCTTATTGCATTGAAGAAGAGCTCAGTCTCAGTGCTAACTAATCATTTACCTTCATTATTTCCTGACAGCTCCACTTGTTCCTGGTACTAATAGATACACCAGTCAGTAAATAAACCTGCAAACCTTCATTCATGCCTTGAAGTTGTTCCACATTGATATTTTGTTGCTTAAAGTGTAAGATAACTGGCTAAAGATAATTATTTCAGTTAGTTTTGTATCTCTGGTTTTCCTGACACCAATATCAAATTGCCTTTTTCATGCCAGACAATTTCATTTTAATAGTAACTGTAGATTTAAGATAACATTATTCCTTCAACATGGTTCCTATAGGCATGCATCTTTTGAATCAATACAATTAAGCTTGTCTCCTGTTGGAATTCTTGTAATTATTTTTCCTGAAATACTTTTCCTGTAATGATATTGAAGTTAAAGTAATCAGGTTACTGGCAGATCATGTAAAATTCAACTCAAAATTGCTGGCTGCTTGATTTTAATTTGTCTGACATC
>ML675601.1:82431440-82433940 GCA_007922155.1 Mesoclemmys tuberculata
TTTTAATTGGAGTGAAATGCACATTTGTTTATACAATTGTGATCAGAAGGCTGATGTCATGGTTTAGGAGTCTGATTAATGCTGAAATTAGGAAGGGAGACTGCTAGCTATAGATGGGTAGTTTATTTAAATTTTTTTTTTTTTTACAAAGTGTAACAGAAAACACATTATGACACTTATGCTATGCTGTTTTTGTGTTTTACTTTAGTTATGTGATGGTAGATTTAAAAGTCAAGCCTGGTTCTGTTAAATCTTCAAGAAGGGAAATTACAGCAGCACGGCTACTCTGTGGGGGATTGTGGGGTGGGGAATGGTGAGATGATACACTGCAGAGCCCATTTTGTATCTGTCGAGAATTATTAAATGCACATTAAACACCAGCCTGCTTGAAGTGCAGTGTGCATGCCCATGACTATTCTGGCAAGTGTTTGTGTGTACTGAATTCTATAGTATTATGCTATACAGGTATATGGATCTTCCTTCAAGCATCCTAGAGTAAATGGAAAGCTACAGATAGAATAGTTTGGGGCAGTTCCATTAGCCCCACTTGGTGCATTGATTCACTCTTTATCAGTTAGTTTTACCCATTTAAGAGGTTGCATCCTGGCTCATCATTTAATGATTGTGGAAAGAGGAGAGTGATTTAATCTTAATATTAAAAAAACCACTTCATCATTGCTTACAAACAGTGCAATGGCTAGTTTTCCTCTGGCCCAGTCTGCACACAGTATTTTGTACCGATATCACTGTCAGTTAATAATGTGACTTTTTAAAAAAAACCAAACCAAAACCAAAAAAAAGTTACAGCAGTACAATTCTTAGTGCTTAAAGCTGTCTTTATACCATTGTAGTTTATTCCCCTTCCTTTATGGGACAGTTATACTGGTAAAAATGTGCTTATATCAGTACAACAGCATCCACAGTGGGCGGGGTTGTAGCACTTTTAACTATAGCCAGTATAGTTTCCGTGTGTAGACAGGGCTTTAGCAGATTATGTTGCTGGCTGCATGTTGGCTGCTTCGGGATGCACATGTTTGTGTAGATTTACCAAATGCAAAGGTAAACATGCCTGTCTTTGGACTAATTATAAAATTGTTAGGTTTTATGCTTCTTGTGATCAGATTCTTTCAATGGGCTTTTATACTGCATGACTGCCAGGAGCATAATTAACCTGAAGCTCATCAGTGATTAAAATTACACACTAAGCTTTGTGATGTTTGATTCAGGAGCAATTAGACTGTCATTTTAGCCAACTCAGATACCAAAACTAATTTTGATTCGTTTTCAATCTCTGCAGATCTTCTGATGTATTTTAAACTGATCACTTCCTCTCTTTGATTTAGCTGACAAGATTAAATTTGATTAGTTTTAAAAAAAATTAAGCAACTATCCTTCATGGTTAATATCTCAGTGACCTTTACTGAAGACCTTTGTAGGCAAGGATATATTTTTTTTAAATCTCAAAATCACACTGAGAGATTAGAATATAGTGTACAGCTTTATATATTGTCTGGCAAAGTAAAATGTATAAATTAGAACTGGCTTTCCGTGGCTTGTAAATGAAGAGATGAGAGACATATCAATGCTTAGAATATCTAAAACAATAGTTTTCAGTATATAATCAAACTTTTATGCTGAATTGAAAATTTCTTTAATAAATTGACTACTGCATGTATTAAAAAATTAATGAGATCAATCACTCTGATTTATGACGACAATGAAGACGACTTACCTGCTGTATAAAAGCAAGACACAGTCTATATCATAAGCTGAAAATAAACATTAAAGTTTCAGACCCCTCAGCTCAGTTGTTGTATACAGTGCCATCATTCTGCAAACTGAGAGATCTGCAGTGACTCAGAGTAGCTTAAGTAGTAACCAGGCTACTATTACAGTGACTGGAACCTTGTGGGCTCACAAAAAAATGAAGGAAAGCAGACTTTTAACCAATGTGTGCCCAACTTTCCTCTGGTGCGTTACCCTGCTGCCAGACACTGATATGGCTTTTATAAAGTGCATCTTGTTCTCAACAAAGGGAGTTTATGGTCTAAGATGCCTGCCTGCAAGAAATGATTGAAGGATTTTCATCAGTAGTGCTTGCGTATGATTTGTTAAGCTAGGGGAGATGTTGATTGAGGCAGTGGTTGAGAGATGGGCAACTCACCAGGATTGATAACATCAAAATGGTATTTGAAATGGTGTTCATTACATTTTGCAGTGAAAAAACGGAGTGCATGCGATTGTCCCCTAGGATGATGGGACTGGTTGCAGTAAATATTAATTTCTGTTCCATTGCCCATTGAGGTGACTGAAGTGTGGGGAAGAATTGTGATTGGTGCTTAATCAGGGATAGCCAGCTACCTGCTGAGGGCTTTTGCACAAGGAAGATTTGTAGTAAGCTGATTTACTTGGTAAAATGAGAACCAAAGAAGAGTTCTGCCTGTGCTGACTATGGCTGTAATATTTAGAGTTTTTAGTTTCTTTTGTCATGTTGTCATTG
>ML675601.1:82438940-82445752 GCA_007922155.1 Mesoclemmys tuberculata
ATTGTAGACATTTTTTTTAGCCACAGAAAATAATGACTATTCCATGCCCTGTATAGGGAAAGAGATGGTTTTCTGGCATAGAAATTTTTTTGCAACCATAATCTATCACAGCCAAACTATTTCACATCAGTTTTTACAGTAAACACATACACACGCCACATTATTACCAAGAGTATTCAAACATAAACACTGTCGTTCTTTTGTCTGCCCTTCTTTTCCAAGCCAGTAATGATTTTCACAAACATGAAAGGGTGTGGTGTAGATAAATATGTTAGTAGAATGGGAAATATATTTTTATCTTTACTGGAAAAAACTATGTAGATGTAATGAATATGTGGGAGTGATGAACACCATTTATTACACAACTTGTCATGACTTTTTCCAAACCCTAATTACTGGGTAACTTATTTTCTGCAGAATGTTTACTGGACCGACTTGATTGTCTTGTTTCGTGTACAAAATGTAACACATTCATTTCCAACATGAATAACTTAGTAATTTAGTAAAAACTTTGTCTAGAGGATATTAAAATTCAGAAAATATTGCAAACCATTAGTCACTGTAACAAGCTCTAAATGTGATTAGAAAATCCATTTTGCAAGTGTTACTTATTGATTTATACTAGAAATTTGTGATAACTAAACTATCAGGAGTCAACTGCTGATTGTGGTACCTATGCTAGTCGTTTTGAAAATTTATACACACACAAAGAATGGAGGGAAAACACAGCAGATCTCTAGTTTAGGCAAGAAATAATATTTCATTGGAGTTTGGCCAAGGGTTCAAATGTTAGTTCTAAATTAACATAATGTATGCAGTATGCTATTAGCCGTCTCAATCTCAGGATAGTTGAGAGACAACAAAGTGGGTGAGGTGATGTCTTTAATTGGACCAACAAAAGTTGGTATTGATATTACATCACCCACCTTGTCTCTTTAATACAGTGTACACAGATAAAAATTTAGAATTGGCATTTTTATCATGTAATGTCAGTGGTCCATGTCATCCTCTGGTAACTCTAATTATTCTTATTAATTTAATTTTACATGCTCCTATTGATAGCTAGCAGGGATATGTTTCAGAAGTTCCTCAGTTCCATTTTCAAAAGTTCCAAATTGCTGAAGTCACTTTTAAAAATGGGACTTAGACTCCTAAATCACTTACGTGCTTTACATTTTTTATCCCTTGGCATATATGCAGATTTATAAGACACAACTTGGATCCAATGCTCAAAACTAACCACTCAAAGCTAGCATCCACTCAAACTGACACTATCTCCTTTCACAAGTGCAACCCGCCTTTTCTGAAGAATTCCTGGCCAAGTAAATTTGGCTTTGCCGCATGTCCTTCAGGACAGCAAATTCTGACTCTTCAAGACAAAGAAAAGGGAGTGAGTTTCAGATTCCACTGAAAATACCTTGCCACCCATGCACTCCTCTTTCAACTTTTGGTTTGTTAATCTGAGCAGTTCAGCTGATCATATCTGATTCAGGGAAATACAAGGAAAGTGGTAATCTTTAAAATAGCTGGACCAGAGCCACTAAGGGTGAAATTTACCACTGTGCAGGGAAGACCCTAAACATCACCAAAGCCTCATTTATAGGTGGTATTTAGGACCTTACACAGATCCTTTGCACTGGAGAGAAGCCACCGTTAGAGCTTCAAGGAGTTACAAAAGCACCAAGAGGGAAGAATATCGGTATTGCCAGTTCTTGTGACTGCATCATGAGTCTACTGACCTTTGATGTATTTCTTGAAGAGGCAGTCCCTGGAGTCATGTGAGGAAGTGAGAATTTTTGTTTTTGTTTTTAAGGAAGTTTCTACCTCCTCCCTCTTGGTGGCAGAGAAAAGCTTTGAAAACATGAACCCTAAAAGCTCAAAAAGTAGAAAGTTAATAAAAAGAATAAAAAGAAATGTCATGGTTTTTAAGCCAGTTTTTTATGGTTTTTTATGAGACTTAGATATTTTTAAACGCATGGGGATACTGGAACAGGTCCGTAAGGATCAAATCATTCTTGATTCATATGGTTTAAAATAGGACATAATGGTCCTGATCCTACAACTCTTGCACATCCCCCGAACAACTATTAACTTCAATATGAATTGTGGTGTGCAATCAGGCTTTGGGGTAGAATTGTACGATATATTTCAAATCTGTAAAGTTACCAGCTGGCAGAGCTAATAGTGTAATCAAGTCCAGGTGAAGCAGTTGATAAACAATTGTAAGCAAGCAGTTTTCAACTTCTCTCTTGGTACATCAGATAAACTTTTAGAGTACCTAGGAAAAAACATAAATTTGTATAAATAATAGATATTTGCCTTGGGAGTGATATAGAATATTTTTGAATTGTGTTTTATATTGAAGTAGCATCTATAATTCTTTTAAAATTAAGATGCTGTGAATATGGTTTAATAACAAACTTTAGCACTAGAACCATATGAGAGCGTAGAAAAAGGCGCCAAGATTTTGTTTCTTTGTTTTTTCATGCCCCTCAAAGGTTTTCTGTGTGGGTTTATAGAAAACATTTTTAGTCACTTATTATTTTTACTCAAATGTTTTTGCTTGTGAGTTTTCTTTTGATGAATGTTGCCATAACAGATTGATTTTTCTTTCTGGGCTTAACTGTTGATGGAATGAAAGGATGGATCTTTGTCATCATAGCTTTTAAAGCGACCAGGAACATCAGAGTTTTTCTGCTGAAGCTGTATAATTTTAGCCACTTTTAAAATTAGATTCTAAATGTGGCAGAGTAAAACCGTTAGCCATTCCCCCCCCAAAGTGATTAGCTCCCTCCCCCGAAAATACCCAAAACACTCCTTTTTAGTATCACAGTGTTCAAGTGGTGTTAGTAATGTGACTTCTAGGAACTAAAATAAAAACCATTTTACCTTGAATGAGCTCAGCTTGGGCTAAATGAAATCCTAAAAGACTTACATTTGGAATTTTGAAGCTTGGTATTAGAAGATTAAACCACAGAAGACTTGTGAATTCTTTGCAGTATCCACCAAGAAGTATTCAATAACTTTATAAGGAAATAAAGGAAGATTGTATAGCAACAAAGGGTATTTCCATTCTGCAGGAGTAAGAGCTCTGCAGATTTAGAAAGCTGAGGTGCACAATGGTCATTGTTGATGCAACATAACTATAATTATAGCTGCTCTAAGGAAGCCATTTTGTATCTCAGTAGGATATATTGTGATGTACTGCATACATCATACTTGGCATAAAAAAGTCGTTTTGAAGTAATTTTAATATCTAAGCAGTAAAATTAGTTGCTCCATTGTATTGGTGGATGAGGAATGCTAATTAATTGAGATGTTAGCAAACATAGTCTAGAGCTAGTCTGATGAGTTTGTAATTGCAGAGGAAAATGCTAAAATTAGTCTTCCAAAATTGTGTGATTTAATTACTGGGTAATATCTTCTTTGGGAAATGTATTTTATGGCATATTTACCTCCCATATGTTACATGTACAGGTGTTTAGGGTTTCAGGGAACTTGACAAGCAGCAGTTAGCAGACAAATACTCAGCTGTGTGGAAACTACTTTGCTTTTCTCTGCATTGACAAAATATTGATTTATAACACTATTAATGCTATGATTGTCAGTTCAGTTTGAATAGATCACGTTACCTCTCATGTTCTGAAACAGCAAGGGTATTACCCGAAAGAAGAGAGTGACCTAATTCCAGTTTAAGAAGGTTAAAGGTTAAAGGTTAGCTCAAAAGCATCATCTGCCTAGCTGCTTAACTTTAAACTGATCAATTTAATGAAAATCTGTTTTACAGATGGTGTTTTAATGTCTTTGGCAGGATTTAGGCAGCTTTAACATTAGACGTACGCTAGTAAAAATGATTCCTTTATTTGACCAGAACAACACCTTTTCTTTTATGTTTTAAGGTAGAAGGCATGTGGGATATGGTATTTTGGCAATGGACCCAGAGGCAGAAAGTGTTGATGATCTTTCCATGTGGGCTCAAAAACAGAATACCTTTGTGTCTATTGCTAATGATAACTGAGGAAACAAACAAAGCCGCATTCATTTTTTAGCATAAAGCTTTGCTTTGAATCCATTAAAATAAAACTCAGTCAAAACTGTCTTTGAAAAAGTCTTGTCTTCACTGCCTAAAACGCAGAAGCACTCTGAATCTTTTAACACAGGTAGTGCGAACTAATTGTCCCTTTTATTCTTTAACTATGTTTTGGTGGATCTGCATAATTCTCCTTTCACTCTTGGGACAGTGAAAGGAAGCTCTTTTAATTATGTTATTTTTTATTATAAAGATGCCAACAATTATAATGAAGCTAAGTTGACAGGGTATACAGATTATGTATAAGAGACTCCCCTAATAAACGAGGAGTCAGATTCTCAGCTGGTGTAAATCAGTGCAGCTCACTTATGCCAGCCGCGTGTCTGGCCGTCTCTGTTTTAGTTAAGATCATCAGTAAAGATTGAATAAAGGTATTTATATCTAGTTGTCAAAATATATGCAATGCAATAGTAATTTCTTATACTGCTAATGCAGAACTCTCGTATGTTAACTGTGTAATTAACTAAAACTCCAGCCCCTTTGCTGAAATGCATCACAGTATTACACATAAAATCATTGCCTGCATATAACAGTCTTAAAGACCTTTCCTTTGACCTTCCAATTTATTTAAAAGAGTTCACAATGAGCCTTTGTTTTGTTCACGAAAGAGCATAAACAGGTTTCTAAAGAATCCAATAAAATGAGATAATCAGAAATGTAGAACATCACATTTTGAAAGGATGGAGAACAAATGGGGCTTTTACCATATTTTATAGGATGGATTTATGGTCTATTTTTGGGTCACTTAGGGCCAAGAATTTTCATGGTCAGCTGAGTGGTCTTGCTAGCTAGCATCCTCTGCAGGAAATGCAAATACCATGCAGCACCTGTTCTTCAGCTGGATTTGTACTTCTCTGCTTTTTTAGAGCAAAATGTCCACTTCTCTTCTGGTTCAAAGTCAAAAGCTTAATTATTCTAGCTTTCCTCTGCATCTGTCATCAGTGAAGCAGAATAGTCTGTCTGGATTCCATAATACTGTTTGCATATTAGGATTTTAAATCAGCCAGCGATACTGAATGCATTGCTTGTCTCTATCACGAGCAAGGAGGCAAATATGGGATATAGTCTTTAGGTAACTTTTAGCATAACAGTCCCCCAAGGAACATTGCTTGGGTTTTCTCATTATCCTTGTTATGGATGAAGGCATCAGTCTTATAAATTAAAAACGGAGAGATTGGGGGGAGGGTATGAAATGCTGGGGAGGGGGGGACTTGAAATGGGCCAACAACCTCGATCACTTAGTTTGCTTTATTCTGTTTGGCATGAAATGATACTTTCATCAGTTTGGAATTAACACAAAGTCACATTATTTTCATTTCAATAGACCTGCATCAACTTTGTAATTTAAAATCAAACATCTAAGATATGTGCAGTTCCAATTATTGAACTGTCATTGTCCCAGTATGATGGTAAAAGAGGTCAGGAGACTGTGTGGCATTTATTTGCATAAAAATCATTGTGCAAAAGGAAATTGGAAGGTCTGTACATCTGAGGAGCCAAAACATGTTTTGCTTAATCTTATTCTAGTCATTTGTTTAGGTGAAGAAAATTGTTTTAAGAGATAAACAAAAGTTTATTCTTTTCTGTTGCTAAACACAACCCTCACTATGGAAAATATTTTGCTTTTTATATGAGTTTCAGATTTATGTTCATGCTAGGGTTGAAATGCCATGTGAAATTTAATTCCTGTAGCTAGTTGGGTTTTTTTTTTTAAAGTAATTGTAATTCAAAGTATTGTACTCGCATGTACAAAGAAAAAATAAATGTTGAAAAAATATTTGGTGTAGTAGACTAATATATGTATGCATACTGTATGTACTTAATAGATAAGTACATTGATTAAAATAACCAAGTTGGTAGTTAGCGAAATACTAATTTAAAATCACCTTTTTGCTTTTAGTTAATGAACGAGAAATGTCCTGCACATGAACCTATTGTTTCTAATTCATATATATACTTCTTCAGTATGTGTACATATGTTGCCTGATTTTTCAGATGTGCCCACAGTGCCCTCTCAAAATCACATCAGTACAGTGTTCGGTTTTCAGAAAAGCAGAAATTGCTTGATGCATTCTCTGCACGTCTTCTGACACTCAAGCTGAGCTCAATCCTGCAAGGCTACGCCTTGAACATAACTTGTACTAGGCCACTTAGGCACCAGTTCCATTGAGAAGGTGGCCGCCCAGTGAAGCATTGGCTACTCACCCACTTTTCCTGCTCTGCATGAGGGGTATGTTAGAGATCAAAAAGGCAATGTGAAAGGGATCAACCCCATTTACTCTATGTGAGTGACACAAAATGGCTTTTTTTTTGGTCACATTTTGTCACTTTTTTGGTCATGTTTAACTACGTTTTTATTTTGATTTGTGTTAGCCTGACAGGTGGCTTTGCTAACATTTGGTAATTATTATTTATCAAACCTTAGGGACCATTTCCCACATTTTACCCTATTTTAACAGCTAACACTAAAAAACTGGGGAATGTTGGGGGAGATCTAATATGATGAAATCTTCTGCACATGTACTAGTGTCTTACTGTCAGTCTGCGGCCTGGAGTTGTGGATAGCCTGTTGTTTGGGGCTGCACATCTCCCCCCAACCTCAGCACCTTTTCCCTACCCGAGACTGTCATTTATCTACTGTTTAAGCCAGTAATGATGGGGAGTAAGTGCCAGGATGGGGAGACTATTGTGCCTATTAGGATTAAGTCTAGATAATTATTCT
>ML675601.1:82445762-82493262 GCA_007922155.1 Mesoclemmys tuberculata
CTGGTCATTTTTACACATTTTATTTTTGCCCATTAAAGCACAATAGTTCTTAGTTTTTGTCAGTAAGACTGTCAGAGAGCCTGATGCTGCCAGGTCCTTAGCCACCCCACCTCCTATTTGATTTAGCAGGAATTTAGCACCTTGGAGGAGGTGATTGGCCTTTTACAGGAGAAGCCCCTAAGTGTAATGAATGGTTATAAAATAGTAATTCTGGATAGTACAGTAAATATGTGAACTTCATCTAAGTTTTCCATTAATGTGTTTGAGCTGGCAGCTTATAATTTGTTTATCTCAATATAGAACGTCTCATAGAACAAGAGACTTCCCTCAGAATGACCCAGTGGTGCAGAGGTAGGTTTTCATGGTAATAGATAAAGAAAGCGTAGGTTCAATAAGAACTCTGGGACCTTGCCTTTGTGGACTGCCAAGAACAAGCATGTCATGGAAATGACCCAGTTGGTCTCCAGAGGGATAGAACCAGCCTTGCTGTTTTACAGCACATAGATAACATAGAGCACCATCTAAGATGGCCTCAGGGGAAGTTTCGTGCACTACCCTCCCTGTGGGAGGTAAGGTATTAAGATAATCTCTAGCTTTTAGACACAGGGGGCATCGAAGGACTCAAAAATGGAGTAAAGGTAGTCCCAGGATGATGAAGTGAGCAAATTCCCAAGCCTGAGGCATCCTGCCACAGCCACAATAAAAACAAACAGAGAAAAACCATTTTTTAAAATCAGGTGGAAAAAGCGTGAGCAATTCTATTCTCCCTGCCAAACGATGCATTGCTTGTGGGGAACCATAACTGATTATATACTTACCTTGTTTCAAGAACGAATATTTGACCTAGCATATTGGCTGAACTATTCTCATTAAAGAGCCGTCCTTTCTTTGTTGGAAATTGTTGTATTTGAATGTGATCAAGTTTTGTTCTTAATACAATTAAAGCTTGTAAGGATTGCATTGTGGTTTGGCCCATAGGCAGGTGCCCCACGTTTGGAGAGGAGGGTGTGTTAGGTTCTCTCCTTTCCTACAGTAATCGCCATCTAACTGGCTGTCCCAGTTTTAATTCTTGTGCTTCCCCGAAAGCTATCCCAGGAATATATGCTAACTTCTCTCTGAGCTGAGTGTGGGGAGAAGAATACACTGCCCCATCCTTTGGGATAGTGTGGTTCTTCCTTCTCCCTGCTTTTACTGGAGCTCAGAGATGGTTGGTGCCCAACGCTTCTGGGAAAAAATGAATCATCAGACAGATGCAGCTCAAAAGATGGCTGTTTCGTAAAGTGCTCATCATGTCTAAACACAGGGTTATACCTGAAACTGTTCTGAAACCTTAACTGTAGCAAGGGCCACCAAGCATCTGCTGTAGTACTCTGTATTTACAGGTCCGGCTCCAAAGTTCTTTGAGGGTAATGGGCATCTTTCCCATTGATTTTAGTGGGCTGTGGATCAGGCCCTTGGTATTCTTAATCCCAGGATCTCCAAACTGCTTTACAAAGGTAGGAAAGTGTTATATGTGCATTTTCTACATGAAGTACTGAAAAGTTTCAACTTGCCCAAGCACATTTTAAGTCAGATACTACTGGTATGATCTGGTAGTCCCTATGGTTAAATTCAGGAGTAGTGCTTGTACCAGGTATTCCTTTCCTAGTAGGTAAGCAGACAAGGGCAATACATACCAAGTTTGCTATAAAGAAAGTACTTGCTGAACTGCCAGTTGCTTGATGGTTCTACTGTTAGTAGATTGAGAACTAAGTCCGAGGGCTTGTCTTCACTACACTGCTCATTCAATGCAAGGTACACTAGTTCTGTTAAGTAAGTCACATAAGTTGATGTATCTTACATCCACTTGCCATGCTATCTTCACTATGCTTTGTTGATGGGAGACGCTCTTCCGTCAACAAAGCTTCTGTCTCTCGTTTCAGTGGATTACAGAAGTCGACAGGAGAGTGCTCTCTCATCGACTGAGAGTGTCTTAACCAGACCCACTAAATTGCTGCTGCTGCACTGATGGCTGTGAGGCTGATTTAGCACCGAAATGAAGATAAGCCCTAAGAAAGATCTCATTATTCAAACCACTCAGGTCTGCTGTCATGGGAGCATGGGAAAGGGTTGCTCTGCTTCTGAGTGGTGCATCTTTAAGTATCGTGGATTTGCCGTTACAGTTTTGTAAGCACCCTTTGACATTTGACATTCATTAAGCACAGCTAATGAAGGACTGGAAATGAGGGAGATTGAAACTGACCAAAAAACAAATGGCCAAACAGCAAGGGTGTGTGAAAGGTGTATGTCCACATTTGCCCAGGTACATCCATGATTCAAAGTCTTTGACCCAAGAGGAAGTCAGGATCCCAGATGGTTATTTTTGAATTGGCTCATGTAGAATCAGTACTCGCATGCTTGAATCCACCTACCACAAAAACATTTTTAAATGATTTCACCATGTTAGTGGCTTATAGATGGTATATAGTCACTGTACAGACACAAAATCACCCCTGTATGGCTCCATGGAGGTATCAGGCCAGATTCAGCCCTGTACAGGGACAGGTCAGACTGCTTGTTCCACAGACATTCAGGATCTGTAATCCATGCTAATGTAGCCACCCATCACAAGCCAGGGCCACCTGAAAGTTCTCTGAGTTATGCTCCTGCTTCATTTGGCCCTTATAGATCATCCCATGTTTGCTCTGTCCTTATTGCCTTTTGCCCTAGCCCCATTTCTTCCTAGGCCCTATCTGCCTTTGGGAAGCCTTGGAACTGCATCTGTCATGGGTGCTCCTATGAAGACAGCTCTGCACCTACTGTACAGGCCCTCTGCATCCGTGTGTTGTTTACCTTGGGGAGGGGGTTGTGGAGGGGCATAGGCAATAATGAATTGGGCCCATTGTGAATGTCCTTCTGTTCCACTGCCATTTCCTGTAGCAGAGGAAAGAATAAAAAGACTGGGACTGTTCAGCTTAGAAAAGAGACAACTAAGGGTGGTTTATGATAGATATCTATAAAATCGAGAATTGCGCGGAGAAAGTGAATAATGAATTATTTACCTTTCACATAACACACTAGCAAGGGGTCACCTAATGAAATTAATAGGCAGCAGCTTTAAAACAATCAAAAGGAAGTATTTCACACAACAGTCAATCACTGGAGCTCATTGCCAGGGGATGTTGTGAATGGCAAAGGCATAAGCAGGTTCAAAAAAGAATTAGATTAGTTCATGGAGGATAGGTCTATCAATGGCTATTAGCCAAGATGGTCTGGAATCCAACCCCATGCTCTGGGTGTCTCTAAACCTCCAAGCCAGAAGCTGGGAGTGAATGACAGGATGGATCATTCAAATTTGTCCTATTCTGTTCATTCCCTCTGAAGCATCTGGCATTAGCAGATGACAGGACACTGTGCTAGATGGACCATTGGTCTGACCCAGTATGACTGTTCTTAGAATAATTATAAGTAACTTTACAATGCTTGAGTTTGCCTTACATGTAGAATTTAAGAGATTAAGCAATTTAAAAAATCCTCATGAATTGTGAAACTTCTGCCTTTAAACAAATGAGATTTAGCATTTTGGGGGAAATTCTTTGTCACTTGCAAGTGTAAATGTTTCATTTGCAAAAAGTGAAACTGAATGCAGGTGAAGTAGAACAAGGTGAATTTTATTAAACTCTGTGGACTGCTCTGTCCTCGTGGCTTCCAGGCTAACTCCCTGAGTTCTCTGTTCCCCTAGTGTCACATCAGTAGCAGTCCCTCACAGAACGGGCCCTCTGATTCCTGTTCCACTGATCATCATACATCTTCTCTGTTTTACAAACATTTTAATATAAATATTAAGAACAAATAATTGATGCCAAACTGCACACCATGTCTCTTTGGTCAGAGATTGCTAGCACATAACCGAGTGGGAGTCTTATCTTTATCACAGACTTACCTACTTAGAAAAAGTCATTGGGATAGCTTGTTTTCCTAAACAGGTAGCCACACTGGAAGTGGTCTCTGTCTGTCTCCCTGCCACCTGTATCTGAGTCTAGTAATCTCACTCTTTGTAGAGTCTCCTTTCTTCTTGTGGGGCTGGCCTCCAGATGGCTCTCTCTTTCTCTATTCTGTGATGATTGCCGTAGGCTCTCTCTGAGTGTTTGTCAGCTGGCTTGTAAGTGCCTCCTGGTCCATTTGATTACTAGTCCCTCATATGTAGTCACTTCATTTAACCTGGGTGCTCTTGCACCCTTCATGACCCCTTTAGTTGACTAATTTTGCTGTCTCTCCAATGGCTTGACCATCACAGGAATACCTTTTTCCAGGGTCCATAGGTTTTTGACTGACATGTACTCTAGTCTCTGCTTTCTCTGATTGTTGGCCATCTTGGCAGCATTCCCTTCCTTCTGGCTGCAGTAGATCTTCCCTCATTGGTATGAGGATTTTGGTCCTTTGTCTCATCAGTGCCTGTGCAGAGCTGTTTTAGTAGCCCTGTAATGGGATATTTCTACGTGCCAAAAATGCTAATGAAACGTCTGAACCAAAAGACACAGCCTTGTGTAACAATCTCTTAGCTGTTTTCAGAGCTGATTCCACCTTACCATTACTCTGTGGGCATGCCAGGGAGAAGGTATTGTGCAAATTCCTTGAATTCTTCTGAGGCAAATTGGCATCCATTGTCAGTGAATACCATGTCTAGAATGCCATGCTTTGCAAAGTGGGCCTTCAGTTTGTCAATTACCAATTTGCTTCTTGTAGCAGGGAGGCTATCAAACTACCAACAATTTAATAGTAGTGCACTGTAATCAACTACTGCTTTTCCTTGAAGGTAAATAAGTTTACCCCATTTTTTCCTGTGATGGGGTGGGCAGCTCATGTGGTAAGTCTTTTTCTGCTGGTGGTTATCACACAACTGACAAGTGCAACGTCCTCCTATCAAGGAGCAAAGTTGTGTATTCGTTCCCATCTAATAAACACACTATTGAACCTATCTAAAGCAGCTGTCAGTGCCTCGATGTGAGGCATGTATTTTTTTTTTTGGATCCTATCTGTACTTAAGAGGCAGAGGACAACAGCTCTCTGTGCTCTAAATAGGATTCCATCCACTCAGCTCATCTTTAATTTGAAAATGTGGTTCTGCTCCTACCAGTACTTGGCTTGTCTTCTGGCCACCCTGCTAGTGTTACTCTCTTGACTGCTTTTAGTTGGATGTCCTTTTCCATAGCTTCTTTGATTTTCACCAGCTTCGCTGTTGAAACTGGGAGACAGTGCAGCAGGTTAATGGAATCAGTGTCCTGTTCCCCCTCCCCCAGCTCACTGATGCTAGATATATATGCTCCGCTCAAGGTGTCAGCTAACACCAGTGATCCTTCTGGACCATATCAGATCTCTATCTCATCGCTCTGGAGATACATCAACATGCACTGCAGTCTCTTTAGAGCATTTGTGGTGATTGTCGGTTGTGATCTTATTGCACTATTTCTGTGTGGCTATAGCTGTACTGCTACATCCAGAAGCTCTTTTTTTCTGTTTGAGTGTACCCTGGTTCAGTCTGACAGAGCTCTCCTGGCATAAGCCATTGGCTGCGCCTGCAAAGAGCATTGCACTGGAGCTCAATGACTCTCCTGACTGGTAGCACTGCAGGACAGAGGCATCCTTTATCATTTGCTTCAGCGTATTAAATGTTTGCTGTTGGAGGGCTGCCCAGGTCCACTCAACATCCTGCATCCTGAGCTGATGTATGGGTTCGCTACTGCAGTCTGGTGTGGACAGAACTTTGACAGAAAATGTATCATTCCTATGAAGTGTCCACTGGAACTGGTATGTCTCTGACTGCCTTGATCTTGTTGAGATTTTCATTCAGTCTCTTTGCTAAGAGCAGATATCCAATGTATATCATCTCACACTATGTGAGTTGAATTTTTGCTGGTTGAGTTTTATGTTCTTGACTCAGGCTTGCTGTAGATTAGCTTGTCATTTTCCGTCATTATCTCATTCAGCTTCTGCATCATTGCTCCTTTTGCTTAGAATAAGGATATCATTTGCAATTATTTTCAACCCAGGCAGTCCTTTCAGTGCTTGGGTGAGTCATCTCTGGAACATGTCTGGTGCTGGGCTTATGCCTATCGGCATGTGCAGCCATCTGCAGAGACCAACTGGTGTTGCCAAGATTGTCAGCAAGCTGGACTCTTTATCCAGGCTTATGTTCCCCACATCACAGTCCATAAAGATTCTGGCTTTAAGTTCTGCCAAGACATCATCAATTGTGGGGAGTGGGTAATGGGATCTTTTCAGTTCCCAGTTCAGTGGTTTTGGGTCTATGCAGATGGATAATTTGCCTGATGGTTTCTTTACCACCACTATGCTGGGTATGCTACTTACCCAGGCTGAACTGGCCTCTATAGGTGCTATGATATCCCTGCTCTGCCTACTTTCAAGCGCCTTGCGTACTGGATTACATAATGCCACTGGAATTTTCCTTTGAGGTAAGCACACAGGTTGCAGCTTTCCTTCAAGGCACCCGTCACCTTTGAAAACATTCTCATAAGCTTTAAATTGCCTCCATTGTCCATAGGACTTCCCGTTTTGCTTCTTGCATTGCAGCTATAAAATTCTGACACTGCACCCTGATTAGATCCAGGGTTTGTATGGCTGTGGCTGTAGGGTCTTACTGTCTACCACCACAAACTGTCCACCACCACTGTTGGTTTTTCAGTCTGTTACTGTGAGGTCTAAAAGCTGAGAATTACGCTCTCATTGTACCTTTTTACATTGCACCCACTCCTTTTGGAATGGGTATGTTCAAGTCCAGTTTACTTTGAGGAATCTCATTGCAGGAGATCCCATTATTTAGCTGAAATTACACAGGGTAGTTCCCTGTTAACACTGTTGCACGCACAGAGGTTGATGTTGTCCCTTGTTGCTTTCTTCTCCCGACAGCTTGAACCTGACCTGCTGTCAGACTCAAGGAGAGAATTGGGAAATCATCACCACTGTCTGATGTGCCATCCCTCTCTTGTATGTGTTTGGATCTTTCTGAGACTTTCCTCTGCTCTTGCACACACTGTTAAAATGGTTCAACTTGCTACATTCCTTGCAAGGCTGCCTTAGTGCAGAGCAGTTTTCCTTTACCCACTTATGCTGTCTCACTCCGTCAATGCATCTCACTGTGGGCTATGGAACCCTAGTTACCTGTTCTTCTTTGCTTTGTCTCACTGCATGTATTTCAGGGGGTGTTGTGCCTCAAAGGGCTTTAATGAGGCTTTTTGTAAGCCGTTCCCTGCATACCTGTGTCTAAGCATTCCAAGTGCCACAGGCTATCCTGTCCCATATTAAGGATCCTGTCAAGTCCCCAAAATTGCATGTAGTAGCCATTGTGTGTAAGGCTGTACATAGGGTCTATCCCCTTCCCTTCAGCTTGGTCTCTAGTGAAGAACTTGTGTCGGTCCACAGTTTCATTTTGCTTTGGGGAGAAACAGATTCCCAGGGCTCCTAGGACTGCTGTGAAGTCGGAGCAGTAGTGAGCTTCAGTGGGTGCAGATCTCTCTATTATATTACCTGACTGGGGAACAAGATAGTTTTACTTTCTTGATGTTGTCTTCCTTCTGCATGGCCAGGTGTGCATACAGCTCATACTCCTCCTTCCAGTAGCTCCATCTCTGGGCTAGGTTTGGATCTGCAAAATCCAGGGTGCCAGGGGACTTCAGATTGAGTTCCATGGCTCTCAATATCAAATGCTGCACTTCAGAGAACTTGCAGCTCAGATGTGGCCACCGTGTTTCATCCACAAAGAGTGAAGCTGATGACAGGTCAGGTTGAACAAGTGGAATTTCATTAAACCCTGTGCACTGCTCTGTCCATGTGTCTATGTTGCTTCCAGCCTAACTTCCCATGTTCCCTGTTCCACTGGTGTCCCATCAATAACAGTTTACCCAGGGTTCATGGGCCCTCTGAGTCCAAAATACAGTGAGTTTTTTTTTTCTCAAAGTGCGTTTGTTTTCTACAGTAGTTCTACTGGCTTTATAAAGTCAGCTGAGGCCTAGGGGTTTGAATGCAGAACTAAGATCCAAAAGAATAGGCTGTTTTTGTCCCATGAATCCTCCACTGACTTGCTGTGTGACCTTGGGCAACTGATTTAACCTCCCTTTGTTTCAGTTAACTCCTCTGTAAAAATGAGGTAATAAAACTTATTTATCTTCGTAAAGCACTTTATAGTCTACAGATGAAAAGCCTGTTGATGTGTTAAATATTAGTACTACTTATTATTGTGGTGGTGGTGGTGAAAGGAGTTTGGTACGTGTGTTTGGTAATCTAGTAAAAAAACATTGAAATCACAGTGCGGTGTTCAAGCCTTTATCCCAACATCCTCAGCTCTTGGGCCTTACAGAGAAAGCTTGAGCTTTCTCTCTGTCCCATGAGGCTATTGTCTGCCCTCTCAAAAGGAATTAAATTACTCTCCCTTTTTGTCCTCTGACCTGCCGGTTACCCTAACAGCACTAGCATGCGAGCTCAATCAATACTCAGTGGGCTGGGAAGGTAGAGTGTGGCCTTTTGGGAAAGGGAGAGGACTGACTTCCTGCAAGGCTGAGTTGAGAGTAGAGAGTCACTTTCTAATCCCTTGGCTGTTCCTGATGAGCCTAGCGGAAGTAGAGTTAATTAATGCCACTCCATTCTCCTTGTATGTAAATCTGCTAGAGTGGCTGTTGCTGAGATAAGGGAGGCAGAGAGATGCTCCCACCCTAGAGAACCCTAATAAGCTAGACATTGTCCAAGAGGAGAATTGGGGGGGAACAGGGTCTCACTGAATGGAGAAAATCAGGCCTGTTGCAGAATGAATTTCTCACACCTGGGGCAGAGGAGCAGCGGTGAAGATGTAGGTGTGGGCTTCTAAAAGTGCCAGAGCACTCACTGAATTTACAACTATGCGTGTTTGTATATACATGCTACTGATGGTATGACTCTACTGCTACAGTACTATACACATACGTGTATAATGTACAAAGTGGCATTAGCACTTCTAGAATAAAGGCAGGGTTCCAATTTTCATTCTTATTTCCCTTGCTCAGTTTCTTGTTACTTTTTAAAAAATACTCTTCTGGGCCTAAAATTTTCAGTGCTTGGTCTGACTTCAAAAGAGAGTCTCCCCTTTCTCTGTTTGAATTACCTCAGGGGGGGGAAAGGGAGAATTCCCTCATGCCCTCTGATCAGAAATCCTGTGCTCTGAGAGCTACAAAAGTGCTAAAACTAAAAAATTGAAACTTAGCACGATTTGTATATCTCAATGAGACCTAAATAACAAGCCAGGGTTGGAAAAAATTGGTTATTATCATGATAAGCAGGCAATTTCCTGAATATGCAGTATAATTTTGATCCATATTTGCTTCAAATACTTTTTCAGGCCATGTTCGTTAACAATGCCTCAGTGATGGATATCTGCTCCACCAGCAAAGTCACTAAACCTTGTAAGTGCCACAGACCAAATATTAAGCATTTTATAAGGTCAGTTAAGAATGTCCCCATCAGGGCAGTAGTCCATAGTGTGGGGTGAAAGTTCCTTAGAGCCAGGATCAAAGAACTAACAAGCCTGATACATAATAATTGTCAGATGATATAGAATCATAGAAGATTAGGGTTGGTAGGGACCTAAGGAGGTCAGACCAGACAAGCCTAGACCTCTCCTTAGAAGTCATGTACTCCAGCCCCCAACTCATTATTGTTGCCCTCCTCTGGACTTTTTCCAATTTGTCCACATCCTTTCTGTAATCACTGATCCAGTATCCTCAAGCTACATTGGTCAATACGAGATGCTTCTAAGGAAAATGCAAGCAGTCCCATAGTGTACAAGTATGGAATAACCTGCCCATAAGGGAAGATTCTACCTATTTTCATTCAATTTTAAGTTGGTTTGCTCCCTAATGCATGACAGTGTACACCCACTATGACTTTTTAAAATCTGAGCTTTATATAACTCTGGATTTTCTTATCTATGAGAATGTCTAATTTGTTTGCGAATGCTACAAACCCATGGCCTCAATGATATCCTGTGGTGATGAGTTCCACCAGTTAATTATGAGTTGTGTAAAACAAAATTTCCTTTTAATAGTCTTAAATGTGTTGCCTAAACATGTCAGTCATGTCAGTGTTCTTACATTATGAAGAAAGGAAGAACAGGTGATTCTCTTCCCACTATCTACACTATTCGTTATTTTGTAACATCATTATATCCCTGTTTATATATCTCTTCCATAAACTAACAGTCCCAGTCTTTTCAGAGTTCTTCCTTATGGAAGTTTTTCCATTTCTTTAATAACTGTAATCACCCATCTCTGAAGTGCTACTGTTTGTGCTAAATACTTCCTAAAATAGGGTGATGAGGACTAAACATGCTATTCAGTGTGCAGGTGCACTATTAATGTATATGAAGACATTACAATAATATCAGTAGTATTTTCCTATCCTATCCCTTAAGCATCCTAAAATATTATTGGCTTTTTTATTATAACCGCATATTGAGCTGCACATCTTCATTTTGCCTTCCACTGTATCTCTCTCTTTTTCTGTCCACTATGTAGCCATGTCATCTGGAGTAATTATAGTTAATTTAGAACCCAATAATGAGTATGAGCAGTTCAAATTGCTCTTTCCACTATGTATTACCTTGCATTTGTCAACAGGGAATTTCATCTGCCATTGTGCTTCCCATTCAGCTTCTTTCTGAAGTTCCTGATTTGTTCCTTATCTGATCTTGACTAACACAAATTATTTTGTGTCCTCTGCAAGATGTCACCATAGTGTTTATTCCTTTTTCAGAACATTAATAAACACATCTATCCTAGTATGGAATTTTAGGGTACCCAACTATTAAGCTTCAGTCATGTTGTAAATGGACCATTTATTCCTACTTTTGTTTTGTGTCTCAGCAATCCATGACCGTATTTCACCTCTTACTCTACAACTCCCTAATAGCCTCTTGTGAAGGACTTTGTCAAAGACTTTTTGAAAGTGCAAATAAATTTTAACCTGATTCTCCTTTATCTACAATTTTGCTGACATGCTCAAAGAATTCTAGTGGATTACGGAGGCATGATTTTCTTCTATGTAAGCAGTGCTGGTCTGTACATATTCAGCTATGTGTTTTTATAATTCTGTTTCTGATGATTGTTTCATCCAGTGTATCTGGTACTGAAGTAAAGTATGCCAAATTGCCAATCTATAATTTCAAGTATTTCTTCTTTCCACTCCCTCTTTCTTTTTCAATAAGCACACCACTTCCAACTGTCCAAATTTGGTATGAGATTTTAATGAGATTGCCTACTTTTGTTACAGCGCAGCCACTTCACTCTGAAGTTCCATCAGAACGCTTGAGTGTTGTATACCATCCAGATTTGTCTCTTTCTTTAATATGCTAGTTTGTTCCCTGGTGATCCAGCAGGCTCATCAAATCTCTAGCAAGATTCCTGCTTCTGATTCACTGAAATAATTTCTTGTTATTTGTTCTTTATATTTTTGTGTATTTACCTTTCATATTTCCAGGTACTCATAATTTCCATTTTGCATTTTACAGCTGTAGTTTATTTTTCTTTCTGTTGGCTTCACTAGGGTTAGAAGTTTCATTTTTTGAAGACTCATAGACTTTAAGGTCAGAAGGGACCATCATGAACATCTAGTTGACCTTCTGCACAATGCAGGCCACAGACCTTTATCCACCCATTCGTGACTACCTCCCTAGTCTGATTAAGCTCTTGCCCCATTCCATTTAATGTATTCTTGTTTCTTGCCTTCCTCCTTTTTGTTGTTGTGAGGTATTCATCCCTTCTTTGAATCTGGTATGCTTAAATTGTTTGGTTTAAGCAAACACAACTTATAACATCTCCAAGCCAACTAGTTTTTGATATTTTTCTTTAAAAAAGAGGATACTCAAAAATAAAAATGTTAGACTACAATGAAATGTTGAGTGAAAATTGAAGCATAAGACTGTCAAGAAGTTACAAAAATTAAGACCCCAATTTAGAATTCGTAACTGTAAGGGCACAGGGTCCTGCCTATGTAACTCAGTTTGCATTAGTACCCGGCCCTAAGATTACTCCTGTATTGTTAACATGGCAACTGTGACTCCGTTTGGTTGAAAATTTAGACTCATTTATGCAAACAGTGGCCTCTTTTGGTGGGTGCATCCACATGTTTTGCATCATCATTGAACTATTGGTCCAAATAGTTTGCAGTTGGATAATTTTTAGCTGCTTAGCTTTAGGAACACAAATAGGTAGATAGCTACCCATCTGCAAATATTTGTACGAGAAAGTCATTTTGCTGGTGCAAAAAGAGTGGATGCAATTTCTGCATGCACAAATTATTCTTTCATAAAAGGTTGCAAGGCTGAGGCATGGCTAAAAACGAAGGCCATGTAGTGCACTCTTTTATAGAGCTGTTTACCCAGTTCATAGTATACCTTCATATGTTATTGACTATTTTTAATGTATATTGTGAAATGCAGATATGTAGCGTGCCTGAGTAAACACTGTGGGAACAACATTAACATTTGGAAAAATTTTCTTACTTCACGGTGCTTACACTGTAACCTCTCACATTAAGTTTTATTAAAAAAAAATATATGGGCAGTGTAGCTCAGTTAATATTGTGGAGTAATTTAATACAAAGATTATAATGCCAAAGTCCCCTCCTCTAATGTTAATATGAAATTAAGGTTGGACTAGAAACCACTGAAAAGTCAGGACATTCCTGGTTCTCATAAGTGAGTACATACACTAAATCAATAGTACTTTGAACTGGTGTGTGTGTGTGTATTTTGTATTTGCTTATCAGGTGTTCAACACTCACAGGCATGATGAGTGATTGAGAAGTATTGAAATTGAAGAGATTAGGGGCCTGATTTTTCAGAAAAGCTCAGTACCCATGGCTCCCACTGACTTCACTGAAGTTGTGTGTGTTCAACATCACTCAAAATCAGGCTCTCTATGGTTTGTCCAAGGTCACTCAGTTTTTGCAGTAACCACTAGACTCTTTAGTTACACAGCATGGTTAGCTGGCTATACTATATATAAGAAACACACACAACAGAGCAATTACTACTTTTCTGTTTTATATGGATTCTTGTACCATGCTCACCACAGTAGTATCTGAGCACCTTTCGGTAGTCCATTGAGCAACATGACTGTCACATGTTGTTTGTTCTCCCATGCTACTGAAATGTTACTTTTGAACCCTGTAATATATCTTATCAGTCAAAATGAAAGAGGCATGTGAATGTTTTTTAGATGTATGTATTTACTACCTAAGTTCTTGGCTATATTACAAACAATAACTCTCATATTTTCATAAGATTAGCTGTAAAATTCTTTCCAGATTTTTTTTTTTGGTTTGTTTTAGTAAATCAAGGTACATAATTATATTTTTCTGTTCTAGTTCTAGTTAAAGATTTATTAACACTTCAAGTGGGTGTTTTCAGCTGACTATAACCTGCAGCAGTTTGCTTGTGTTTGAAACTGTTCTTAAAGAAGGGTTTACTCACTGGAGCAAACATAAAACAGCACATTTACACAAAAAATATATTTGATCGTTTTTTATCTGTATTCACTTAGGGCACAAGGCGGCAGATCCTAAGCCCTGCTCTGCTCCCTTTGTGTCACTGAGGGAGCAAAAGGAATTGGTTTCTTCTTGTAAGTCCCCTCCTGGGGAATTCCCTGCTGTAAGGGCGTTCAGAATCAGTCTCTCACACTGCTCTTCCTGTCAGAAGGAGGGCAAAGAAAGACAGTGGCTGGAGCGTGCTTAAATTTCTCCTACTGGAATGAAATCCATCCATGATATCCAGTGATGATATCCAACCGGTTCGCACCGGTTCGTGCGAACCGGTTCTTAAAATAAAAAAAAATGTAGCGAACCGGTAGTTAGCGCCCTCCCCTGTCGCGCTCTGCGGGGCGCTGGTGGGTTTCGCGCGAACCAGTTCTTAAAATGAAAAAAATGCAGCGAACCGGTAGTTAGCGCCCTCCCCTGTCGCGCTCTGCGGGATGCTGGTGGGGTTTCGAATTTGACAGGGGAGAGCGAGTTTCACAGCGGAGATTCTCCGCTGTGATTCCGATTCTCCCCCTCCACCACCGAAATTGAGAAGGCAGAGTCAATTTCCTGGCGGAGAGTACTCTGAAGTTAAGTTAAGAATAGGTTCTTAAATTTCACCTGCCTTTATAGAACTGGTCATTGGAAATTTGGGATATCATCACTGATGATATCCCTACCTTTGGGCTCCATGGAAGGATCTTGGGCAATGCCAATGTTACAGGGGTGCTGTACTAATGCAGATGTAGTGGCTCCCAACACTGCACAGCTAGCACAGAAAGCATGTGGCCGCTGTTGCAAACGATGGGGTTCATTGCAGCGCTGTATTCTGATTCCTAACTGAAGGTAGGTTTCACTGCTCTCACATCCATCCTACATGGTACCCAACTGCTATGTGTTGGTGAAGAGGATTTACTCTTGATAAATAACTGCAGTGATTCCCAAACTGTGGTTTACAGAGAATTGATTGGTCACATGGAGCTGGGTTTTTTTTGTTTTCCTTTCAGCTGCTAAATCACATTAAAAGAAGCTAAAAATAGATTAAATACTTTTCTAAGTTACATTTCCAGAGGGACTGTTGTTTGCTATAGTGCCACAGGGATGATGTTCAGTTGCCAATGACTTGATTGTGGGCCAGGAGACTATTCTATTATTATGTAGGCCACAGAACTACGTTTTAACGGATTGCTTTTTTGTTTTCTGTAGGATTTGTTTTAGGGTTTTAAAAAAATTATTAATTTCCTGCTAACACGACAACTTTGTTCAGTGAGATGGAAAGAGGGAGGGCCAAATCCATCCCTGGTGTAATGCCATTGATATGAATGACATTGCACCAGGGATAGATATGGCCCAGTGAGTTTTCCAAAATGACTGTTTTTCTCAACCCTTTAACTGGCGGGGGCATGGGACTTCTGGTTTGACGACTGTGGTTTCTCACTACTGAGAGACATTATCCAGTTTAAAAAGTTCTGTTATTTGGGTAATTTCTTATTCAGATTGATGGTTACTGCTTCTTGTTTTCTCTGTTAGTTTATTTTTAGGAGTTTCTTTCCATTGTTTCTGATGTCCTAATGAACAAAGGGAGATTTAACACGGAGATTTAAAGGGACTGCCTCAGAAAAGAGGGTGTAAAAAGTCTGCGTGGATTGAAATATTGGAGTTTTTTCCCTTCATTAAAGCCACTTTTGATTACACCGTTGTATACTTTAGAATTGTGTGCATATTCTCAGTATCTCACTGTGGCCCCCAATGAGCCACAACATAGTGATACTCATGTTTTAAATTGTGAAGCCATGTGCTAAAATACATTTACCATATACTTTTGACCACCTCCTCTGCACTTTGCCTCCACTCTGCCTTCTCCTGGATTGTGTCATGCTTCCGAGCATCTTTCAAATAGCTTTTAGAACAAGCGCACACCATTTCATTCCAAAATTCTAACTCCTCATTCTCACTTTCAGGGCTTTGCCACTTTGCAGGTTGTAGGCCTTTCCTACGACCTACCTTCTGGAGCCTCATTTGATCACTACACACTGCCAGGACTTACCACCTCACCAAACTTTTCATCTTCTTCTCTCACTCGCATCTCTGTGCCTAGCCACCATCTCTTCTCCAGTTTCAAACTCACTTCTTTTTTTGCTATCTTTCTTCCTAGTACATTTGTTTGTGTGTTTGTGTATGCATAACATTTCTAAATGTATGCATTTATAATTATATTATGATGTCATGTGCACTAAAGGTTTTATTGTCATGTATTTGAGATAGCCACATTATTTATAAGTAGTAAAGACAGAAGTAAATCAGTCATGCCAGCCATCCCAAAAGAAACTATCATGTGTTCTGAAACTGCTGCATATTTTACAGGGAAACTATTTTAGAGAGTTCTTAAAATTGTATTCATACTAGTTTTTACATATGCGTGCACATACAAAGCCAAGCTCCATTAATATCTAGAGAGAGAAAAGTTGACCAATACATTTTAGAAACCTGTACAATTTTTTTGTATAATAGCTTTTCCAGATATAATAATGTTGCAGTATTAAAGTCTGACATATCAGGGCTAAAAGCAAGTTCTTTGTTTGTTTCCCATTGGAAAGCTGAAAATATCCTATTTCCAGTTCTTTAAAAATCCTGTTTCCAGCTCTACAGGATCACAGCCATAGCCCATCACTGGTATGGTGCCCATCCTGGGAATAGGGCCAGTGGAATTTGAAAGGAAAGTTTTCCATTTGAAGAAAAGAAGAAAAACTTCTCTGATAGCTTGTTTTAACAAAAAGAAAATAATAGCAGCTGTTTTAAACTGTTTAGATTTGGGACATCAATAGCAAATGCCTTTAGAGATGATTTCAGGACCTGATTCAAAAGCAGTGAAGCCAATGGAAAGACAGTGGACATTGGATCAGGCCCTTAGTGGGCAGAGAGTGGGATAAACTATTTACCACACAGATATCATTACAACATATGTAGTATGTGCTGCCACAACATGTGGGATGAGATTCTGTCCTGGGCTGTCCCAATTTTGAACTGGGCTGGGTGCTGAAGTGGCCCCTGGCATCCTTAGGCAGCATTGGGGGCAGGGAGGCTTTCTAAATTGTGGCAGCTCTTCTTAGCTGCCTGTGGTCAATAGCGTTACCTTGAATCTCTGCAGCACAATACATCCCTCCTGTTCTAGCGCCTCCTTGGCACATCCCCTACACCAGGGCTTGCAAGTGTCCTTGGAAGACAGCCTCTGACTGTCTTCCTGAGTTCCTGCACTGGGGGAATTCTTCACCACCCAAACCAAGGCTTTTAAAGTTCATTTACATCATCCAGGCCCTCTTACCTGGTGTCCACGGGCCACTGTTGGAGTGAGAATCTCCTCCATGATGCATGACCCAAAAAGCTTACCTTACGTTTTCAAAATGAGGGGTGAAGTTCTGGCCCTGTTGAAGTCAATGGCAAAGCTCTCAGTAATTTCAGTGGGGCCAGGATTGGAACTGAGCTTCTTAAAATCTTGGCTGCAATATATAAAATTAATTGTATGTGTGTGTAATATGTACATACAGACATATACTTATACCCATATAATAAGTGTGTGCAAGAATAGCAAAAATACATTGTGTGTCTAGAGAGAGAATAAAATTAAATTAATTTTGGTAATGGTAAAACATTTTAGGAGAATTAATTAATTGGGACATTATTAGTAAAATGACAATATTAAATATTCCACTCTGTTTAGTAAAGTATCTTCCTTATGTGGGGAAGGATGGGATTTTTCCTAATTATGTCAGCTTTCACCTGCAATGTTTTACATTATAAAATATTTATAGAACAGAGTAAAATAATGTAAAGCATAAGGACTGATAATCTGAAGACATAAAGATTTTGGGCTAACTTCTGGCATCATTTTTCATAGATAGAATGAGAAGTTTTACTTGAAACCCGCAAGTCACAGAGCGATGACCATTTTAACACTCTCAGACATTATATCAGGTTAGCATTGTCTCTGATTGACATGGAGTGCATACTGTGTAATTGCAGGCCTGCTTCTCCTAGTGCCTTGAAGATTACATTTTTAAAATGTCCCAAAATTAATAACCAGATGTGATCTTCTTCCTGCCCAAGGGTCAAGCTAGCTGGCCAGGTCAGCCTGTTTGTCTATGTGCATGGACTGTGAAGTAGATTCAGAATGACAGGTAGGGGGGTTGAGGGGGGGAGAGGAGAGTGTTAAGGTCTGGCCCACCAAAAGGGTCTTCTCCCATCTGGAAAGGAAAACTAGCAGGAGCTTCTGCCTTTTTCAGTACTCCTGGGATTTACTGAACAAAAAATGATGCACAGCTGAAGAAATGTTCTTCACAACGGATACATAATTTAAGATGTTCTGTTACAATCCACCTGATCCATATGTATGATTTCATTTGAGCTCAGCACAATTCTGTGAACTTAGTTAATATTTTTACGAAAACTACTTTTTACATTCATTTGGTATCAAAATGACATTCTGTTGCTGCGGTTTGAGGATTCAGTATCCTCCGAAATAACTCTTACTACTTGAGAGAAGGATATTAAAACACTGGCAGAGCAGATTAGATGTATTGTGCATCCTTGTTACTACATAGACAGAAACTATTTTGTTGTGGCTAGCATGTTATCTTTCAGTTAAATGTATATAATAAAATCATTTACCTCTCCCTCTCTCTTTTTGCTAGGTAAAAAAATTCAAAAGAAGCAGCTATTTGTTTCCTAATTGATTTTCTACGTTAGTTGTTCATTGAATAGATAAGTAGTGCCTGTGATATTTGATTACAGAGCAAGGCACCCATTTAACCTTCCGCTCTTTCCTGGCCAAGATTTCAAATACAATACAACGTACCTCCCTTAGGCTCAGTAGGATTAGACTGCTTGCAGTAATCCCTGATGCTATGAAATAGACCTGATAGAACTTCAACTCACTTGTTTAGGATTATGCTCATGAATTTCAGCTCATCTAGTTGCATTAACTCTTTGGGAACTTATGCGGGTTACAGGATGAGTAAAAGTAATAAATATATAGACTGTAGTCTGCTAATGAATTTTAAATAATTCACTCTTATTTACTGACTCAAATGTCAAATTCGTGTTGAAATGAAAATGGATTTTGTATAAATCCCCAAAGTTTATTTCTTTTACTATTAATTTTCAGAAATTTTCTACAGTACAATGATTGCTTTAAATCAGTAGTTCTCAACCTGTGGCCCAATCACCCAATCAGAGGTGGGCCATGTGACATCCTCAGGGCCATACAGGTAGTATGTATATTGTGGGGATTGAGCCCACATAACACATAGAGAGCTGCATATGTGGCCCACAATGGTAAATATGTTAAGAACCACTGCTTTAAGTAGCCAGTCTTAATTTGTGCATTGACTTTTGAAAATGAGTCAATAATGAATTTTAGTGCTCAAGATAGGATTTAAAACCCTGGAAATGGAAGCCTTCAGTCCACAGATTAGGTATAACACAGGTAGCACCAATGCAAAATGCCCTGTCGTTATGCCTCAAACACGTTCAGAGCTGACTCTTTCTAGAGGCAAGGGGGGAGGTAATTCTTACTTGGAACATCAGTTTCTGGCCTTTCTGCTGACAGCAACAACACTTCTATAATGGTGACTTGTTTTCATAGAGGCACTTGTTCACCCAAAAGTAGACCGCGAGCGCCAACTCATTTCTGATAGGCCACCAAACAGTTGTCATTACTCATCTGACCTACATATGAACTGGTGCCCTGTATTTAAACACTGATTTAAACCTAGATTGGCCAAAGCACTGTAACAGAAACAATCCTGTAGTGTCAGGGAGGTGGACTAGGTCGTTCCCATCATTTCCATCTCCAATTTCTGGGAGCCTATAATGTAGTGATGGAAAATGTCCTCTGCTACTACCACTCCTTTAAGCTATCCAACCTCTAGTGCACAGACATCTTAAAACTCATGTGGACAACTAATTGTATTAATTATTGAAATAAATGTTTGTTTGATTTAGAATATTTCAACTCAGTGATAGTTTTTAAAACAAAAAAATAATCCTGGGGCATGTTGACTTGGAAGCTTCAGGCCTCATTGCCTGACAGAAATCATAGGGCCAGATGATGCCTGCCTTTGAATGTGTGCCCTGAAGCAGGACTGAGTGAGCCCCCTTACCTCCAAAGCACCTACATGGAGTGGCCATAATTTGGCTGGCTATCTCTCAGGGCAAGGTGGGAGGCCTGGCAAGTGCTGCCAGCTACACTAGCAAGCACAGAGGCAGCAGAGTGTGGCTCTGCTCCTAGATACTAGCAATGCTATGTCTATTCTTTTAAATCTATTGGGTACTTTTGGTACATTGTCTGTAAAGGGGTGTTGATCGTGGCTCTAGGCCCTGATAGCAGTAAAGGAAGTTACTCTTGAGTGGCTCCATTGTTTTCTTGCTTGGAGAACTTGGAGAGACAGTAGTTTTGGATGGTTTTTAATCAGTCCAGAGAGTGCAATACATGCTTTCACATGGGCATTACAGGATTCAGTTCTGTTACCATTCGTGATCGGCATATACTTGAGACTCTTAGGGAAGAATCATCTGCGTTTTGGGTTGTGGTGACTCCCAAATGGCAATCAGTCTCAGCTCTGCAATTCTATTTCATCAGATTTGGGATGATGTAGTTGTTGATTTTCTTACTACTTGTCAAGATCGGTGCTTGGATGTTCTGGTTGTGTCTTGATCCCTTGGTAGGCTAGAAGTAACAAGCAATAGAAATGGCAAAGGTGTCACTGTTTCCCTCTGTTAAGGGAGGCTGCTCACCTTTTGGTTACCAGAATGACAATTTGCAGCCCGTTAGGTTCTCTCTTGCTTTTGAGGTAGAACTAGTGGATGAGAGAGTTGTTTCTCCTCTACATTTGGCCAGAACTAGACAAATAATTAAATTAATTTTGCCTCTTTGGTATGTGAATTGCTTACCAACAACTTTGTTTTCTCAATTTTTTTATTTCAAAATTATCCACCAAAATAATGCTTTCTCTGTACCGTGGGCACTAGACACCCATTTTAAACATTTAATATTCACTATTTTAACTATGAAGCTTCATTTGGTTTGGATATATAGCATATTTCTGTTTCCTGATTGCTTGCACTTAGCCCACTTGGAAACAAGTTACACATTTAAAATTTTGCTTTTTCAAATATTCTGCAATATGCATTTAAACTTTACTTTTCTGCAAGAATTTCTTGCCTAAGTCAGTAAACGTATTCAGCAGAATGTTAACGGAAAACAAACTTCAAAAGGGGTGGGAACACAGTCAGAGGGAACTGTCTCAAAAATTCAAAATAAATATTTGCTGACATTTGTTTACAGTATTTGTCCAGTTCTAGTTGTGCTATTTTCTTTTAAAATGCAGGCCTCAGCATAGTGGTCCATGCTTTTGTCACTTCAGGATTGGATTACTCAATTCATTTAATGGGGGTTTATATCTTAAAACCACTCGGAGACTTCAGCTTGTGGAGAATATAGCTGTCTGTCTCGTAAGTAGTGTTTCTCACAGTGAGCCCATTACAGCTGCGTGATCTGCACTGGCTCACAATTTGTTTCCAGTTGCAATTTAAGATGCCAGTTTTAACCTATAAAGCCTTAAATGGGTTGGGTCCTGATTATCTCTGAAAACATCTCACTCCTTGACTGCAGTTCAGATCAGCTAAGGTGCTTGAGCTAGCAGCACCTTGGGTTTAATCTTGAGGCAGCTGGAGACAGGGTGTTTTCAGTAAGCCGTCTTTGACTAGAAAATTCACTTCCCTGGTGTTCACCAGAGTCCAAAATTGTTGACCTTCAGGTCATCCTATAAGGCATCAATGCCTCTCAGGTTTTCCTGGGGGAGAGGAAGGGATGTGGAGTTGCAGTGGGAGAGTATGTTTTGGAGGAATGAGGGAAGATTTACCTTTTGGACACCAGTACTATATACTGATGTGTTGTATTTATAAAGACTGTACATACACCCAGACTAATGCATGGATTAAGTCTAAATAAATAGAAAGAAAGGAGACTATAGGAATTATAATAATAATACTTTGCCCTTCAGTAGAGCCTTTAATCAGAGGCTCTAAAAGTACTTTACCAATTTTAATTAAATTAAGTGTTCCTACATCTGTGTGTGTTAAGGTTTATATAGGGATCCTTCATCATTCAGCCACCAATGGGGTGAAATGCAGCATGGTTTTAACAGCATACAACACAATTACAGTTATTTTTAAGGCAGATGATGAAGAATGCCCTATCCAAGTGAAACTGCAGAGGGAATTGCTTGTCGGTGGGCAAATAACACCCTTCCTCTTTTGAAAAGTTCAGTGTTATCTTTATTAACGACAAGTGTCTATGTACTCTGTTTTATGTCTCATCCGAAGAAAGCATTTTTTTGGCAGAACAGTGCCCCTAAGCACCAAGGTAGGGCACTGGTTCATGACTAGCTTATAGGGAGAGTGCCACCAATGAATCGCCAAAATCACTTTCTGCAGCACCTGTTTTTTCCTTGAAGGTCTTTCACCCAAGCATCCAAGTATCGACCTGGCTTTAGCTTGTGAAATTTGACAGGATCACAGCATAAGGTGGCATGGTTTAGGGGTGTATATAAAATAATGGGGTATACAGAGAAATCCAGCCGTATGCTTCTTTTACGCTGCCCCATAATAAGAGAACAAGGTGGTACTCCATGAAACTGAGAAGCACTGCAGGTATTTTATATGGAATATAATCACCCTGTGAAATTTGCCACTGTTACCCAGATAAACAGTTTATCGGGATTTTTAAGAAGGATGAGAGGATGAGCAGCATTGATATTTCTGGTTGTGTGCTAAAACAGAACGATACAAGGGCATTATTATTTTTGTTGTTGTGGTTAACTTCAGAATATAAACTGATTGTCTTCCAGGGTAAGGCAGGGAGCCCTCATGTTGCCTTTCTCTGAATTTGATATTAGCCTCTTACACAGCATATCAGATTAGCTGACCAGTGGTATAATTCAGTGTGTTGAGTCCTGTGTTTCTATCTCCTTGTCTCCCTCAGTGACTGTTCTTTAGAGGATAGCATTAGACTTCAAAAGTGAATACAAGAACCAAGTGTTTCGAATGTAAATAAGATGCTGTTGTGTTGTCAATTTTAGTCTCACAAAGGCAGGCAATACTTCAGCAGTAAACAAGTAAATCTGCATGTCTGGGCTATTTTTTTTTCTTTGTCAGTTTATCACTCTGTATAGGAGGAGAATGTCTGCCACATATTACATATTAAATAAGTAAGTACAAACAATAGCTGGAAAGGGATACTTGGTGACTATTTATTTAATCTCAGATCAAAGAATAAAACAAAAGCATCCTTTCACATAGTTATCCTTAGTCTTTTGTGTGCATCTTCCAATGTGCACAAGAATTCACCAGTGTTACTCCACAGAGATTTTGATACTCTGTTTGCCGTGTATGAAAGCAGAGAGTTTGAATGTGCCTATTAAGCTCCAGCTTGCATCGGAGGCAGCACAGTGCTGCGCGAAGACCTATTGTGCTTCCGAGTGACACAATGCCTCCCTAAGCTCCTGGGGAAGTACAGCAACTTCCCCACCCTTTAGAAGGAGGATGCAGAATGTGAACCTCTCTGTGATCAGCTAGTTTCCATGGCTCCTGTCTGGAGTCACATAAGCTATTGGTTTAAACTGATCCACACTGTCTAATTTAAGTGCAATTTTCTGTACTTTTCGCTGCATCCCATGCTTTTATATTTTGTAGGCTGCAGGATGTTAACTAGATGGTGTGATTGTTATTAAATATTAATTGTTCAGTACCAACAGTGTGCTCTGTGCGCTGGAAAGGCCAGGAAGAAAAGATGACAAATTGCGGTCCTGAGAAACTTAAATAGACAACTTAGAGCTCACTGGAACACCCAGAAGAGGGTTCATTTATCAGAGAGAGAGAGAGAGATATAGAGAGAGATTTCTGGAGCAGTGTTCTTTGGTTTGATTTTCTTATTTCCACTTTTTAATTTTCTGTCTCCTGCCATCCCACTCCTCTTAAAATAATGTATCAGAGAAGGAGCATGTTTGGGTTCTGGGGAAGAAGTGAGTTTTGAAGAGGAACTGTAAGAAGAAAGGATGCTGTGCCTAGCACAGTGAAATAGGAAAGATGTTCCAGGCAGAAGGCACATAGATTAGCATGAGGAAAGACCAAAAAGGGAAAACTGAGGCAGAATTCCATCTAGAGAGCAAAGGTAGCCAGGGCTGTAGTGCTAAGAAATGAGAGCCACAGATAGGCAGAGGCACAAAGTAGTACAGAGCCTTGAAGGTAAGGGTAACAGTTGTGAACTTAATACAAAAGGTGAGGAGAAGCCAGTGGAGAGATTTCAAAGAAGAGGGCAAAAAGGTCCAAATGGCAAACAAAAGGTGATATTAGAATAACCATTGAGAGTAATGATGGGCAACACAGTAATATTCATTATGTTTATTAGAGCCTTAAGATTGAAGTTCTTTTGTTGGTCTTTCTCTAGATAACCTCAATTCTTTGCAGAGGTTAGTAATAGGTGATTATCACTGTCACTAATTATTTGTAAATATTAATTTTTAAGAGCATTGTAACGTAAGTTTATCTTTTAAGGCAAAATTCCTCATGGAGGAGTCATGATTTTCTTCATTGTTTCCATTAGGATCAAGAGGTGTGTTGGCTGGAGGGGAGTGGAGATTATTTTAATCCTCAAAGCAGACGTGGGGTATATCAGTGGACACTGGTATGCAGACAAACTAAATCTATTATTCTGAAGCAATGTACAGTAGTTCCTAGTATGGATGATGACTGCATAAACGCTGACCTAAAACAGGAGTGATCTTAAGCCACCTTCACTTATCCAGCTTTATGGAGCTATGAAAATAGAAGCTGATTTATCTTTACATCATTCAGTATCTATGGCTCATTAAACAATTTAATATAATTAGAAGGAAGTGGTCTGTTCTATTCATCACTTACCTTCATAAACAATAATTATTCTGTCCTGTGAATTGTCATTGTAATTTGGAATAAATTGAAAACCAAGAAATAAACATGAAAAAAGAGTGTAAAATAGTTTTTTTTAAAGCCCTATTGTTATTAATGTGCATATCACAAATGGCCTGACTCAAAGCTCTTTGAAATCAATGGGAATCTTTTCATAGACTTCAGTGTACTTTGGATCAGGCCCCAAACCCAAAATTATAGGCTAACATTTATAGGCAAATTTGCTGGCAGTCTCAGAAAAGAGGTAAAGGATCCTTTGGTCACAGACACAATACTTACCTCTTATCCCTAAAAGTGGTCCTTCCAGGTCTTGTTTGAGACACTTTGGTAGTTTAGGATGGGACAATTTGCCCTTTTGTGCAATTCTGTAAACACAGAGGAAACTTTACTCTCCGGAGCTCACAGTTAAGCACCTTAGGAATGATTGTGGCTGGTGGACTATAAATGGTAATATAAGGAAGTATAAGCTTTAATTTAAAAAAGAAAAAAAAAAACCTTTTGTATCATATAGCAGCATTGCATATGTTTTTTTTCAAATGCAAGCCCAGATAAGATTCTCTTTCTGCTAAATGGTCCTGCTGAAAGTCAGTCTTCTAACTGTTACACAATATTGTGGTCCCAAAAACTCAGCAGTGACAGCTCAGCAAATAAGAGAGAAATGCTAATAAAAGACTGGTTTCCCTTTTTAAATTTTTTATGCAGATGCCAATTGATGTATCCAGCTAACCACTTTCAACCTCTCAGTAAAGGTTTAGTAATAGATGTCATTATTGTACATCCTCATGCATGCCCCTTTGAAATAAATGATCACTTATTAGAGGTAGAGACAAAACACATTTACTTGGATAAAATGATTAATAAAGTACATCAGGACTTATTTCTATTAGTATTGGTCTATGAACAGTGTATGTGTTAATTTAAGGTTTGGGGTACTTAATCATACTAGTCTTCCAGTCTACATAGGCATAAACTCAGTTTTTAACATTTTGAACATATTTATAAAGCAGACTTGTCCACTTCATAAAATTGAAAACATCTGTTACAAATTGACTGTTAAAATGTTGTGGACATACAAGCTTGGTGATAGGTCATTCTGCCATTTTGAATGTTAATTAAGCTGACAATGCACCCTGGACCTGTGAGACTGTGGAAACAAATAAAAAAGGCAGATGGTTCATTTAGTTTAGTAACTGTAATTTTTTGTTCAATAAAAGTAATTCCCACACAGGCATTCTTCATTCAAATGGAGTGTCTGGAAAATTCTATCCTGTCAACCTGGCCTAATAATTATTTTTGTTAGTGTAATTTGCATCACTTATTTGATAGGCAGTTGATTAGAGTGATGAATTTTCAGAATGAAAATTCATTATAATTTCTGCTGCCTTCATTAGTCTGCTTTTTGTAACTATCATGACTAAACAGCAGGGGGTTGGCTCTGAAATAATGACTATCTCACAAGCTATCAGTTTTTTCTTTTTAAGATGATTGAACCTTTTAATTGAATTTTTTTATATATATTTACATAAACAAGGATTAGTGTGAAAACTATTTAAGGGTGATTTTAAAATACATTTAGATATATGTGGACTTTACAGCAGTAAAAATCACAGACAGTTAGTGTAGCTTTAGATATTTTTAGTCTTCTAAATGTTCTCAAGAGAAGTGACAACACTTTAGCTCCATGCATCCTACCGTATACTACGTAACAAGAAAACCTTCTGGGCAGTTATAAAAACAACCTTACAATAAAAACCACATTGGTTAATAGGTTTTATACATGGAATTTTTTTCCTTCAAAGCATAAAATTATTATAAATAAACTTCAAAAGAAGGAATCTAGGGCCCTCTTGATAAGGGTTATAGAGCCTCTGTGTTTGATAGTCATGATAAAGTTGTTCTCTCCTCGATGGTTTAAATTAAAAGTTAATTCTTCCAAAATAAATATGAAAACTTCCTGCCACAAGAGTAGCTGAACAACACTTAAGGGAAAATTTTCCTCTCAGATCTGCAAGGCTGATTTCAACTCTGATATTCTGCTCTCCCTACATGTGTGGCAATTCCAAATATGTATACATGTAAGGAGAATAGAATGCTAGACATATGAGCCAAAGTGCACCTATGAAAGGATGGTTTTGCCTTTAGCATTTATTAGTCTGGGATTTATATTTTGTATTTTCTATTACAGCATAGTATAGACAGAGCTTCGTAGTAGACTAATGAGGAGTGAAATCCTGATCCCACTCAGATCAGTGGCAAAGCTCTCATTGACTGCAGTAGGACCTGGATTTCAACAAAGATATACAGGATATAATCTATGGAGATACCACAATTTTCATTCTATAAAAATATCCAAATAGAGAATCATAGGGATTGTCTTGTGGCATTAAGTAACATACTGGGGCAGGTAAAAATACTTTACAGAGTGTAGGCCAATTGTGTCCTGATTTTGCTCCTTTTAGGGTACAACTCTCATTAAAATTGCAGTTGTGTAGATTAGCGCACAGTTTGTCTAATAATTACAATTGCACATTTTTTTTCTCAGAACCTTGAATTTTGAGAAGTAAATATGTTCAGGAATTGGGCTGAACACAGTAAAGAAGCTCTTCTGTTTTATAACTTGACTCTTGTTTCTGCAGAATATGAACAAGACAGTGTTTATTGTAGTCAGAAAAATTGTTGGCATGATTCTGCATAAGTGAAGAATCTCTGGATTGTCTCAAAGTGTTAGCTGCCCATTTGCAGACAAGCAAGCTTTTAGTGTGCAATTTAGGTCAATGGATGGAGGGGAGAAGATGTGTTTAGGCGACAGATTTTAAATCACCATAATATAAATATGCTTCCCTTTTCATCCGGAATTTGCTTTCTTTCAAGGTAATTTAGTGCAACAGACATGCACTTATGCCTGTCTTTGTAATTTTAGGGATTAGGATAGTGAGGATTAAATGCTGACCCTTAATCTTCAATATCAACTTTAAGAGCGAAATATAATATGCAAATGGAATACATTCATTTTGTGTTTATATATTTTAATCTCTGTAATTTAGTTTTAAGAAGATGGAAACTCATCTTTGCCTTATTTATTTTGAATCCCAAAGCAAGATGCCATTAAAATCTTTATCCCTGTATCTTAGAGGATAAATGTTTATCCTTTAGGGATTAAAATATAATTTTTAAAAAAAATGACTTTAACCTAACAACACTCTTGCATCCAAGTCAAGAGCTCTCTGTGTCCGATTTTAAATGTAGTCTTGAGTGTCACATCAAGCATTGATAGTTTGGGGGGGAACCATCCTGTGTTTATTTTCTTAAATCAGTGAATATAATTTGAATTAACAGAAATCAATTGGTTACTATACCACAGATCAATTTTGGTTAGTTCATTGTAAGCTTTTTCTAAATATCTTGTACTTATTCAAAGTATAGACATTGAAGTCTCAGAGAGAGACTTATTTTTAAAGATTAAATATTCTGTAGCTATAAACAAGCAGGATATCTCAGCTAACACAAATAAATAAAGGACTATTAAGCAACTGGATCAAAAGAAAAAATGTAATATGAAGACTTGGCAAATAAAATAGATATGTGAAAAATTCTTCCTTTAGGCATTAGTACTAACATAAAGGAAAGCACGATTAAAATATTTGGCCCCATTAGGCATGCACTGAATGGTTATGTAGGTGTAACTTCATATGTTCGCTGGTTCCCGAACTTTTTGGACATCTGCATACCAGACTGAGACAATGGCTGTTTCAGCACGGGCTTGCAATCATCCATTCATTTTTGCCTGCTTTCATCAGCAGTGAGACTTGGTTTGCTCCAAACCCCAGTCTCACAATTCTGCAATGAACTTTACATTTCTTCAAGATTGTGAATTGGAGTAGCCTGAGGTCTACTATGGTTTACAATCTGTACAATTAAATGGAAAATAGACAGTAATACACTAAGATCCCACACAAAGGCACATCATCGAGGGCGGGATTCTGATACCCTTACACTAATAATACTTTACTCCACAGAGTCCTGTCAAAGTCAGTAGCACTATTTGTAAGTTGCTACTCAACATGAGGAAAGATATCAGAATATGGCGCAAAGAATGTTGTGTGTGTGTGGGCAAAGTATAAACCATAAAAGCCTGACAAGCCACTTTTTCTGTTATTTTTATGGCATCATGGATAGTACTGCATTGCTTCAATATTCCTCATATGGGATAGCAGGAAACTCCTTAAAATGGAAATGTAACTTAAATGTGAGTTTCCAGAAGATTAAGTGTAAGAAATGTGTATAGCTGAATGTGAGTTGATTCTGTTTTTAGGATGGTGCGATCTCCCTAACATGCGCACATCTGTTGGGTTGTGAAAAAGAAGAGCAGTGCACAATCCCACACCACCATCTTTGGGATACTCTTGAGGTCTGGGGTTGATCAAAGGGAGCAGTTCCTCTACCCCTTGAGGACAAGGACTGCCACTGTGGCTGACCCTTATAAGGGCCATGCAAGGGGAAGAAGGTGTGCCTTCTCTGTCCCTTAATACCCCAATAAGAGCCAGTCACCCTCTGGCTTTTAGTAAAATGTCCATGTTCTGCTAGTTTTCCCATTTATATTGGGAAAGAAATGTGAAAGCACCACCATATTATGTTGGTGTTAAATATGCAGGCACACCTTCATCACTGTCTGGTGTAAGCCTAATTGAGTTGACTGTTTTAACCCTGCTCTACTGATTTCCACATGACATAGGTTTAAGTAGCCTATGCCCATTGAAAAATGAGCAAGGAAGGTCAAGGAAATGGGTCGTTAACTACTATCCTATTCCAAAAGTAAATTAGGTACACACACGCCTATCACAACGAACTGTGTGAAAAATGCTCTGTTTCTGTTTGCATTATGATAGCACTCAAAGTGTGCTAGGTACTGACTGAACATACAAGAAAACAGAGCCCTACCTCGAAGAGTGTACCTTCAGAAATGTTTTTGCTTGTTAATGCAGTGCATCAATAGGCTCATACACTGTATGTTGCATGACATTATTGGAGTTGGATTTTCCTTAACGTTTTCCCCTAATTTTGTTTTATATTAGACCTAAGATGTCAGCAAAGATGATGTGACGGGTGAATAGACCCCACATAGTTGAGGAAGGTGCCAGAGAGGCCTTGGTGGTAGGGCTAACTCCACTCTTCCAGCTCTGTTAATCATGTGTGATAGGGAGGGCCCTTAGAAAGGATGAAACTGCAGTCATCAGGGTCGGAAGGAGTGGGATTGCTCTAAGCAGCAGAATTCAGGAGTGACTCCCGAAGCTGCAGAGCGAAATCCTAGCCAGGAGACCTTCACCTTGACCTTGAAGAGAGTACAGTGGACATCCAAGATCAGACAGACAGGCTGAGCCTGACTCAGAGCCAGAGCAATTTCCCCAAAACTCACTAGGTTAGTGCTGGACTGTTGGCAGCACAGTAGCCTCACCAACCCCATCCCCATTTGTGGGATCACAGTGACGGAATGCCCACTTATGCATTGGGGTTGGTGACTTTGATTTTGAACCTCCATCTGGAGAGACCTTAAGAAGGCCCACAAAGGCAGAACCCCCCGGCAAATAGTAAGGAAGGGGGCCAGTGCTGGGATCATCCGCTCTAGGTAACTGGGTGTGTTCAGTGATTCTACCCTCTGAGGGAGGAATCACTGAGGACTCTGTTACAGATGTACTCCTGTGTAAAAATTATAGTCTGTTTAAATGTGTGTCTGTGTTGATTGCTCAAAGACTTGAGTCAAGTATCAGAGAACAAGTTGTGCAAAGTAGTAACAGCAAATAATAATATGCAGTGGTGTCAGCTTGCACTCAGTGATAAGTCTGAAGGAAAAAGTAGGCTGCCATACAGGTGCAGAAATTGATATAGGTAGCTACTGTATCCAATTATATCTAGAAGTCTAACAAAGGTTAAGGAAAGTGTTAATGTGATCCCACAATAGGCAGTAATTATTACTGGGCAGAAAACAGGTAGTAACTTTTTATGGTATCTAAAATAGTGTAGAACTGGTTATTTTATCTGTTGTATTAGGCCTTTTACCTATGAACATTATGTCTATTTTTAATGAAGATATGCTTTATCTTTCTGCATGATTATGAAGCATTTTTCCTATGTCTTACTCCACAACACACCATAGGCCCAGCTCCAAAATACCCTCCTCATTTTTTGGGACAAAGACACTCTAAGTATTATTCCAATTACAAGGGACATCCACCACAGGACTATAGCTTGCGTGGCCTTTATTTTATTTTTCAATATCTATAGTGAGCCTATCATAAGTGCTTCAGGCACATGCAATAAAATTTAAAAACACAACCCTCTAAAGTCGTACAGTGTCAAAAATGACAATAAAGGGAGTTCCCAACAAACAGCAGCCTTCTCAACTCACTTCCTCAGAGAGAGTCTGGCTAAAAAGATGAATGTTGCAGCGTCTCTAAGAGATCATTAAACTCCTACTATGTTGTGCCAAGTGAATTGCAGAGTCAAGGATCTTTTGCAGAGAACACCCTAATCCCCAAATTTACCAATCTAAGGACTGCCAGCCTGAGCATCTCAACTGCTTGAGATAAGCATGGAGAGAGGCAGTCTCCAAAGACTTGGGGTAGACTAGGATCTAAAGCTAATACATTTGAAAAGTCTACTGTAGGAGAGGCAGTGTAAACTTCAACATGCTAAGTTAAAAACCAGACTCTCTCCAAGATTTGAACTCAACCAGCTTAGCATGTCTTAAAGGCTGAATGCCTTTTGGGTGACCAGATGTCCCGATTTTATGGCGATGATCCTGATATTTGGGGCTTTTTCTTATATAAGTGCCTATTACCCTCCACCCCCTGTCCAATTTTTCACACTTGCTATCTAGTCACCCTACATACCTTGTGTGCATTTTGCTCTTCAAAAGTATTAATTTATATGTTCTATCAATGCACCTTTAAAATCTAATCTAGACAAGGTCTTGGAGAGACAGGATCCAACTACAAGAGTCATTGTGCATCATGATCAATAGCTTCAATATGAAGTGGAAGCCAGTGCAGTTTCAGCAGCACAAGTGCAATGTGCTTTGTACAAGAAACATCATTAAATAAGTTGGTAGTCCATTCTGTGCTAGCAGAAGTCCTTGAGTGGTCTTCACAGCTAGCCCCAAAGAGAGTACAGTAGAGTAATCGATTCTGGAGGTGACAAAGGGATGAATAAAAGTGGGAAAGACTACTTCTTAAAGAAAAAGATGCAATATCCTAGCCAAGTGAAGATGGTAGTTACTGCTAATATCTGAAAAGTTCCAGAGGGGTAGCCATGTTAGTCTGTATACAGCAAAAACAATGAGAGTCCTGTAGCACTTTAAAGACTAACAAATTTTTGCAGGCATTGTTTTTGCTGATATCTGGATATTCATCAGTAGCCCAGTAGTATCCAAAAGGATTCCAAACTGTAACAAAAGGTTGGTGTGTTTCTTCACTTCTGCCATTTTCCCTAAATCCTCCAGGCAGCCCTCATAACCTTTTCCATAAATCTTATCTGATCATAAGCTTGTTAGCACTCATCCAAGCCCCAGTCATTCAGACATTAGGACTCACTAACCCTTCTGGAGTAATCAGAAAATTTTCAGTCTGTAACTAAATGTACAAATGGACAAAATCATTGTGGCTTCAAGTATGAAAAATCAGATTACTGGCCTAATAATTTTTCCTAGTCACTGGTCACATGGATCTTTGTGACAGTCTGTATGCCACTAACCACCAAAAGTATACACAATACATGTCAGAGCCAACTGTTCCCTGTTGGATTTCAATGCCATGGGTCAAAAACTTTCTGCTTTAAAAGAAAGAAAGAAAGAAAGCTTAACTTCTGGGGCAGAAGCCCAGAGGCTTGCTATAAAATCAGTATTTGAAATTAATCACTTTATACATGAAGCATGAACCTGAGTAATTTTACTGCCTGCCTGTTGTTAATATGGACCAGGGTCTTATTGTCATTCCAGAAGAAGTTCCATTTGCCCCTTAGTCTCTTTTTCCAGCTCATCAATGGCTTTCATTACCAGGAAAAAAAATCCCAAAGGTAATATCTTTTACTCTACCAGAGGCTGAGTAGAATGAAAGCCATCTCTCCGTACTTGTTTATCCTTGCAAGTAAATTTTGAAATCAACTGTCCCAAAACCTGTTGGACCACCTGAAGTCCTGTTTGAGTATCCATCGTGTTACGCTGTTCAAATCCTGCAGGAATGTGTCACTTACCATAAAATTGCCTTTCTCAGATCTTGTGATAGATAGCCTAATAAGGAGATGTAGTGTTTCTTTCACAGTACACTATCTATCTCAGGCTATGTCTACACTACGGAGCCTATGCTGGTATAATTATGCTGGCATTGTCCCTTTGCATAGCTGCAACATACACTGACAGAAGGAGTTTTTTCTGCCAGTGTAGGAACACTGCTTACACTGGGAGCTTGTCAACATAACTGTGTCACTAGAGGATGTGGTTTTTTCATGCCCTGACCAACACAGCTATGCTGGTATAAGTTTTAAGTGTAGACCAAGCCTCAGATGAGGCAGAAACAGGACATCCATCCCATTACCTCAGAGGCTCCATTCTACAAGCAGTATTCCAATACCACTGCAACAGATGTAAGTGTAGCAAAGTGAAATGTATTCATAACCTCCAGGAGGAGTTTACATTTCTCAGCCACTGACTCCAAGCTCTCTATTAAGAAAACTCCACTCAGAAGGTGCCCCTCGTGTTGTTTTTTTTTCATGGCTAATAGAAACCATAGTTGAAGGCCAGCTTCATTCTGGCCATAATAGTGGATCTAGCTTGCTCCAAAATAGTGTTGAATCCTCTACTGTATGAAGTCTAAATATATCTTATCCTTAAGACAATTTGTAGTGAAGAGTAATAGTTGGTGGCATGACCTTTAGCTATGTTACGACTGTTTTTCACAACTGCTGAGTACTTAGAAATCCAATTGACTTAGTGTTGTAAGTGCCCAGGACCTCTGAATATCAGGTGTGCTTACATCATGGTTGAGTGTGGTTCGTTAATTTAAATCACTCATTAGATGATCAACAGGCATTTTCCAGCTTTTGATTTGCTAGGGATGTTCTGAACCTTAATAAAATATCCTGTCATTTCTGTGAGAGAGAACATTTTCAAGAAATCTTTTTGTCACTTCAGGGTACCTTTTTACTATTTTCAAAACTGAACTCCTCAGATGACAATGAGAAGAAGTTTATGTTCCCAAGGACTTTAACAGCAATAACTATGAATTTTATTCAGCAGTAGGATACAGAAAACACGGCATTGCAGGAAAAGTAAAATGCAATTAATTTTAAAAATTGTGGAGCAAAAATACTTTCCTTAGAGGGGAAAATGTGTTTAATACATAGGTCTGATCTTACTGTAGATTTAAAGTAGAGATATACCTTGCTGCTATGAATCTTTGACAAAGTGCCAAATATTGCATTGCCAAAGGTATAGCATTTCATTTATTTCTTTAGGCTCAATAGTGGTTACTGGTAACATGTGTTTGTAGGGTGTCAGTTCTGATGGAATTTTTTTACCTGGCCTAGTTCCAAGTAATGTTGGTATGTGTTTAAAATGCTTTAAAAATAAATCAGACGTTTGTGGTTTTGTGATATAAATGCCATGCAGAGCGATGGACTGGGATTCACTTGCCACAATAATTTTTTTCTATTTTGTTCAAGAAAAGTTGGGGGAAGGGTGGTTTAATTGACTGAAACAATATTTAATCATTCCTCCCCAATCCCCCCCATCTAGGCAAAATTATAGTGTTTAAAACAACTGTGCATGCATGGGAACATGAACCTAAGTGAAAAATATTCAGATTTTTTTTGGCCATCATATTGTATGACCAGAATGTGTTACTTTTTTCTCCTGTCACATGATTACAGTTGCTTCATCTGTAATGCCACTTAATTCATATAGCAATGTGTAAGACTGTCTTACATTTACTTAATTTTATTGTTTGATGTTTATCACTCTACATTGGGCCAAATTGTTCCCTGGAAGATGGCCCCCTGTGTGTCTAAATATTGTCCTTTATCTCTCTGTGGTACCATCCCCTTCCTCCGCTGGGTCCTAAGCTGTTTGCTCTACTGGTTTTGGGGTCTCTGGAGGGGAATGAGGAGGAAGTCTGAGGGTGAGTCTGGGAAAGGATACATAACATCCCTCTTTTCCCTCCATTCCTGTGAAGATTTGCGAGAAGACATAATGCAGCTGTGCAACATTCAAGCCCATAGATCCTGGAAGCATTTAAAGCCAGGGGACTCCAAGTGGCTATCAGGGACCAGAGTCATTGCATAGATCCCCTGAAATCAGCATAGTTCCTTGGGGAGCAGCAAGGTTACAGGGTGGAGATCTGTGTCCTTTTCCACAGGGTGAAACCCGGACTCCTTGATCTGAGAAGATCTCTGCCTGGTGATCCTCACAGAAATTCCTTTCCCATGAGTTCTACTGCAAAAGGGCATGGTCTGGCTCCTGGCGATGATCACTATTACCCTGGTAAACATGCTGTCATCCAGAATATCTTTATTTTGGCCAAAATGTCCAAAAGTGGCCACCAACTTTGGGTGCCCAACTTCTCAGACCCAGGGCCTGAATTCACAGAGCTGCTGAGCTCCCGCTGAAGTTGGTTGAAGATGCTCAACATTTATGAAAATCAGAAATTTTATAATGGTATGGATCATAAAGTGTTAATAAAGCAGAATGTTATTAAAAGAAAAATATTAACTATTCACTATCTACTGAACATAGGAAGTAGCAAATATTTACTACCAGCTTCCAGGTTTCATTTTATATCTGGAAGCTTTATTATAACAGTTCATATTTTCTGACCAAACTGATAATGTGTTATTAATTCTGATTAAAAAAAAAGTAGCTGCACCAGATTGCTATGTTTTGTCTCAGGTTTGAAATTTTATGAGAACCAGACTACACATTCCTCTGCTGTTAGACAGTATTATTTTCAGAGATGCTAACCTGTTAGTGATTAACCAAGATTGGTGTCTTGGATGCTTGTGGTATCAGAAAGCTTTTCCCTGGAGACTTCTCCGGTCCAAGGAGAATTTCCACATTTGCGCTTAGAAAAGATGCTCTGAACCTTTCTGTATACCAAACTAATGGTCAAATCCTGCTGCCTTATGGCAGTTGAGGGGGATTTTGTCTGCATAATGACTGTAGGATTTGGTTCTTAGATATTTATTTGGTGTTCATATAGATGTTTAAATAATCTGAAGTTATATGGGCTAGTGGTCAGAGCTAATCTATTTATTCTAGTTGTTGTCATCTTTGTGTCTTAGTGAGCCTTACTGGAAAATTAAGTAAAAAACAGGACTCCCAAGAAAACCAGATGCTATCTCTTTTATGTAAGCTTTTTGAGGAAGGTAAATTATCATACACAGTACGTAGCATGGCCCAAAAGATAGCAGATTTATTTTAGAAGTTAGCTATAACCTTTATGACATTACATTTGGTAGTGCCAGGAGGTAAATTGTTTACTAAATTTATATTGTACTTTGCCCCTCATAGCTCTGCACAAGATGTTGCTCAGTCACCCGACCTCGCCGATCATTTTTCATGTTAGGTTGCTTTTACCATGTGTGTATGCTCCATGGAACTCATGTATGATCTCCTTCTAGCTGTTTGATACTGCAGCCAGTCTTTTTAGCTCCTCCTGCTGGTTGGGATGTTGGGAGGCCTGTAACATTTAAAACACCCATTCAAAGTTTTTAAGATGTTAGTTTGAATTTAAGTGAGTCATAAATGAAAATAATCTGATTTACACAGTGACGTTTATTTTGTATGTGCGTGTGCACACGCATATACACTCACATCTATCAACCTATTGTGTTTCTGTATAAATATAGATACACATATATAGATGATGTATTTTGTTGTACACATTTTTCTATATAATTTATTTTTATACAATGGTTTTTATGAAGCAATACCAACTGTTACAGAAACATACTATATGTGTATTTATTAAGAGGTATGGGTAGTTATCTGTGTACTCTTCTATATGTATATGATACATAATCTATGTTAAGCTTGCTCACTAAGCATTTGATCAGGGAAAAGCTGTCATTTTGGAATGTTAAACTATTCATTATATTGATGCCTTGTTTTTTTGTAAAGTTCAGAACTGTGTTTCTGATGCTATAACGGCTGCTTCCTCAGACAAATCCTGTTATGCACAATGCCGTAAGATCTTGCAACCAATCAGCAATGGCCAAAAATACTGATTCTGCAGCATCTCTCGAAAGGAGGGAGATTGGCATAAGGCAGAATGCCAAAGAAATCCAGACAACCCTGTACATCTGGGAGCTCTGAATTGGATTGTGGGAGGAGAGCAGATGAGCTCACTTTTCAGGTTTTGGGCCATCTTTCTATGCTAGGCTCATGCAGTCTGCAGGCTGGAACTGGGAAGGGCAAGGGCAGAGAGAGACTTTCCAGTCTAGACTGATGGCAAATTTGATTTAAAAATTAAGAAACCTCTTTCTGGGGAGGGAGCCTTTTATTTGGCGGAGACCCTCTTTCCCTTGGTCACTTTTTTGTGTGGAGGTAGAAATAAGGTCATTATTGATCCTGCGATCAGCCTGAAACAGAGCTGTGGTGGGGAATTTGTTGATATTTTTTCTTTTCCCCCACCTGTGGTCCCTAGAAACTTTTCACCACCTTGCTGTGTATCATTGTATCAGTGGAATAACTCATGCGCCACATTAGCACATCAGGTGACACACTGGGTAACAACATTTCCCTCCAGTTGAAGAATATCCTAGAGGAAAGGGAGACTGCATTTCTGAATTGGGCAGGATGCAATTTTGTTTATTTTTGTATTGATTTACAGAGTGACTATAGCCATAGTAGCTGAAGATTATGAACGGTACATTTTGTTGAGACATGTCTGAGACCTTTCTATTTGTTGCTTGAGGGTAAATTGATTTACATAGAAGTTTAGTTTTTTTTAAATAAGTGGGGTTTGTTTGTTTGTTTGTTTGTGTTTAAATCAAAATGTCAACTCAAAAGGCTTTTCTTTGTGAACTGTCATAAGCTATTTCCTAAACATTATTTTGGAGCAACACCCTCTATCCTTGCCCCTTAAATTACACACACAATAAATATGCAGCATTTGCCAGAGCCATGTTGGTCCTAGATTAAAAAGCATTCTAAGAATAGTGGTAGCTAACCTTGAAAAGCTACCTGATTTTGAATGTAGGTGATTTTTCCATTTGAGAAAAGGGTCTTATCTGGATAGGATTTCTGTGTTTTTGTCATTTCTACTTTTCCCCATTGTCTTTAGTGTCTGCCCTTTTAAATGATCACTTACCTGTGTAGGTCGTTAGATGGAGAGTCTCCCAGGTGTGATCAGCCTTTTCAGTGTTTCTTGGCAGCAAGGGAGTGGTGATCTATGTCTGCATGCTGGTGAAGTCCTGGGGATGAACCATTAAATAAAATGATGTGTCCCCAGGCCAGGCAGTTGGTTGATTGCCAAACAGTAATCCAGAACAATTAACTATCAAATATTCGAGTGCTCTGTTATTCCAAGAGACCTGACTGCAGCCACCTGGAAAAGCAGAGCGCTCAAGAGAGGAGGATTGATCAACACGTTAATGTTCGTTTTGGTGTGCTCTTGAATAGGTTTGTTTGGATTTATGGGATTTGGATAGCCAGGGCTTTTGAAATGGCATTATAATTCTCAGTTTCAGCTTTATTCTCTTTCCAAGAGGGTGTCCCATAGCTCCATCTGTGCAGGAAAAGAATTTAGTCCTCAGGCTGATTCCGCCGACTTCCACCAGTCCCTTGAAGGGTAATTGTTTCTGTGGTCTTATTGTGTACCTCTCTTCATATTATCTTTGTCAGTTTCTCAGGGAATGTTGTGTTGACTATTGCTTACCTAGGCACACATTTGAGCAGTTTACTTATTTTTGTAAGATACTTGTCATATTTTGCAATTGATAATTTTAAATGTTTCTTTTATAATTCAGCATGTAGAGGTGCAGAATTTTACTGGAGTATTACCTGTCCTGCAATAGGCAGTACATATAATTGTAAAACCCTTTATATTCAAAATCCAGCCTTTTGTAAAGATTGGTACATATAGCAAATGATCAGCCATCATGGATATTTTGTAGCTATCCATACTTAATCAGATAACAGCAACAGATAATGTAGATAAGTGAGTGTTGATGTAGATAAGTGAATGGTAGTCATGCCTAATACCTGGAAAAACTTTTTTTTCTTACTTAAAACGCCCTTTGAGCTTGATTCACCCTATTGGTGCAACTATGCTCCTGGGCGGTGTAAGGGAAAAGGGGAGTTTGGCCAACTGCTCTCATTCAGATGTTTTGCAGCTAAAGATAGCTCTGTAACTGGAATATGCCGGTAGATGCTCTAGGAATTATTCTGTGGAAGTTCTGTGGCCTGTGTTATACGGGGGGTCAGACTAGGACTATGTCTACACTGATGGCGGCAAAGTCGCTGCCACAGATTGACTTATCTGGATCGACTGAGCAGTCAGTGAAGACCCGTTCAGTCGATCCAGAAGTCAACACTATTAATACACCCCCACAAGTGGTGTAGCATTGCGTCAACGGGAACACAGTTCCTGTCAGCGCGGTACAGTTAAGATGGCAAGCAGAAGAGAATCATAGCAGTCGACTGGAGTTATACAAGTTTTCTGCGTAGTTTGCGTAACTCCCGTCGACTGCCGCCGAATCGCCAGGGGTAAGTGTAGACCAAGCCTAGATGACCGCAATGGTCCCTTTTGCCTTGGAATCTATGAAAAACTGACGTAACAATTTTCATGTTTAAAACACCTTTCTTCTGAGGATTTCAAGGCACTTTGCAAATATTAAGTAAGTCTCACCTCACTCTTCAGAGTAGGAAAATAATTATAAGTCCATTTTATAGATAGGAAAGCTGAAGCACGTGAAAGTCAAGTGACTCGTCAAGGTTACAGGGGTCAGTCACAGAGCTGAATATAGAATTCAGGTGACCCAAATCACATTTCTCAGCTGTAATAATTAGATCATGCTCTCTCCCTGAATTAAAGTGTATCAAATTACAATTCCACTTAAAAAGAAAAATGCAAGGGACAAGGCACTACCAGTATGGTTTCAGTAGGCGCTGCTCAAAAGTCGGAGGGAAGAAAAGAACCTTTACAGGAACAAAGATTGAGGAGGAAAATAGTGAAGAATACTAAGAATCATTGAGATTTGCAGGGAAAAGCAGCAAAAAAGCAGAGAGTTAACATTAGCCAAAAGGGCCAAAGGAAGTAAGAACAGCTTTTTCAAATATGTTGCGGAAGAAAGAAATACTAGAATGTCAAAGTAAGTTCAGAAAAATACAGAGGGCCACAAAATGAGTGCTGATTCTGAAATACTGAGCTACTTTCAAAATTAGTCTGTGCAAAGAAAAATAAAAGGTGTGCAAACATAACGGACCAAGTAATTAAGACCTTTTCAAAATAAGTGCTGATTAAAAAAAAAAAGAAGTCAATATTTGGAAAAGGAGAATACATGCAAATCAGCAGGTCCTGATGACCAGCATCCAATAGTCTTAAGGGAGATAGATAATGAATTTACATCATCACTAGCAACTGTTTTCAAAAAGCAATGGACAATTGCGGAGTTATCAAAGAATTGGGGAACAGCAAATCTAATACCGATCGGTCAGAAAGGAAAGAAGAGTGATTGTTGTAATTATTGTGGTGCCGCTTGTTGTTGTTGTTGTTTTATCTCTTATTTGATAATGCCCAGTGGTGTGATGAGTGCTTTTCTGAAGCCATAAAAAGATGTCACTCTGTCCCTAAAAGCTTACAATCTGTTCTGGATGTGACACAGTGGTCGGAGTGAAGGGATACAGTTGTGCTGTTACTCAGTCTCTGCATATGCATCTCTTGATGGCAGTGCACAGATTTTTGTGAGCGGTTTGAAATAACAAAGAGTAAAGAAATAAGATAGCGAATATTATTGCTCCAAATTCTAAGATCTTTACCCAGCCGTTTCTCAGAAAGGAGCCAGCAATGTCACTTGTCAAGCCCTGGGGATCTCCAGCAGATCCTGAGCATCCAAACAGGTGCTGTCTTTCTCTGCTGTTTTGCCTGGCCCCTCTGGCTCCTGCTGACCTCTTGAATCAAGCTCCTTTGGGGGCCATGTGTCCAGTGGCAGCTCCGACCTCAGAGCACACACACTCACTCCCTTGCAGCATGGAGGGAAAGCAAAGCAAGTTAATGCAGCCCCACACTGTGCTAATTTGCTCCAGTTTTCCCCATGGGTTTGGGATGGGGAACCCAAAAGAGTGTAGCTTGGCTCCCATTTCTGCCCTCTCCTAATCTGTAGACTCTAAACGTCACGTGGACAGGCTTTTCTGGGTCCCAGAAGGAAGGGAGACCATGCCACCTGGTGGAAATCCTCCTCCTGGGAGCACCTGCTTCCCTGCGCTCACAAACTTGGAGGGGAGCTTAGGGTACAGGTGTCCATTTGAAACATAGTAATAATGAGCAATAAAACAGACAAGTTTAAACAAAATAAATCATGCCAGGTGATCCAGGTAACTCGTTTGATTTAATTAAAAGTGGAGGAAAGAAATGAAATGTAATCTGTGGTCTCTGCCTCGGTAAAGGGCTTGATAAAGAGTTGCACAAAATTGTTCTGGGGGGATGGGAGGGGAAATAAAATTGGCCTGGGTGTGAGCATTATCACATGGATTTAAAATTGCCTGGAGCGATGTAATTGGTGTATTGGAATAGGGTGAGATGTCCAAAGGTGTTATGCAGGGATCAGTGATGGACCCACTGTGTTGGTCCTCAGATTAAGGATTTGGAAGGAGGGTGAGCAACATATTCATTAAATCTGCAGTTCATATTGATTTGAGAGGTGTTGCCAGCACAAGAGAGGACAAAGGGAAAGAGAAAAAGGAGTGTGGACAGATTAAAAATATGGAGAGGAAATAACAAAATGAGATTCAAGTTGGCAAAATGGAATCCAATACATCTTTTGAAATAATAATGAAAAACACAGTCATTCAGCAAGAGGGGAGATGCTTGTATAGAAGTGACATTGAAAAAAGGCCTAGGGGTGATAGTGGACAGCAGACTGAATACGTGTTAGCATATGATATGGCAGCCAAAAAGAAAAACCAGTTCTATTTTAGAATTGCTTTATGTCATGGACCAGGGAGAGGAGAGTCCCTCCCTATATGGTATGATGAGACTGCAGATATAATATTACACACTGTTCTGGGTACCTAATAAAACACTAATGTATAATAACAGGAATAATCGCTGGAGTGCTGACATTTTAAAATGAGACTAGACAGTGTGCTCTAGAACATGCTATGGGAAAAAATACTGGGCTGGTAGGAAGATAGACCTTATAGGTCTTTTCTCTCTCTAATTTCCATGGTTCTGTGAAAGTAAAGGAAAATGAACAGCAGTGATTGTTCCAATAAGTATTTAACTATGACCAAATATGTTAGATTTGAGGACTGTCTGAGCCATATTTTCCAGTATGCTGTGATTGCTTGGCACTGAGCTAAACATAATAACCAGCCCAAGGATGATCAGTTTGGTGCAAGATGATCCTGTGGTGGGATAGAGCCGGTATCTTACGTTGAGGGGATCTGACGTTGCTCCTGTTGACTGGCATAGCAAGTAGCAGAGAGTCTGGCCAGAAGAAAGGGGCATCTTTAGCATGCTCCTACACCAATCCTTAGTTGCAGTTTTGGTCCTAAGGCCCTTTGTAGCGGGTGTACATTATAGCATCCTGGTCTAACTCAACTCAACTTCAAGGTACTGGCCTTGTTTAGGGGCTTACACTATGATTGAGGTAGTAGAGTGATGAGCAATAAGCAACCTTTCCACATCCCCTCTAACCTGAGCTATGTGCAGATCAAAGAGACCCCAGGATCTGTCCCTCCAAATTTGAAGCTGTTTTCTCTATGGTAATCCAACCCCTTCTGCTTGTGGAGGATGAAGTGTAATAGTTTGACTCAGCCATTGGCATGAGTGACTCATCTCTTTTCACTCAGTTTTGTCTCTAGTAAGGCAGAGCTGCTGTGGAGAAAGGGAGGAAGCAGTGACAGCTAAAGCTATTTAGGCTTCAAATAGCATCTCCTGGAGCTGGGGTTGCAAGGAGAGAGGTAGTACTTGCTGTAGCTATTCAACATTGCTCCATGGTGGGGAAAGTTATGGCCAACCACATCTTTGTTCAGATGTTCACTATCTGTGCCCTAGGGCTGCCAGAAGGACTAGATGGGCCTTCCTTGCACTATATAGACTTGCAGCCAAATCATGGCTGCTCCCAGCATGACTGCACTAAGAGGTCAAATGGGATCCCTGTGCTATGGCACTGGATGCTAAATAAATACGCCTCTCTCACCCATGCCCTTGGAACACTGTCTATCATAGTTATTTATATAACAGTACTATCTAGGCATGATTATTGACATGTTGATAAAAGAACAAACAGAGGAAATATGTATTTCAGTAACATTTGATTATATCTCCAAACATCAGGTATTTTTAAATGTTATCAATGTTATTGAAAAATCATATATATTAAAATGAATGTGCCCTACTACTTTTTCCTCCCTAAAATATCTGTTCATTTCAACAGGGAAAAGAGTATGGCAGGAAGAGATTGGTTTGCCGACTTTCAGGAAGGTTGTCAATACAGTTATATACTCTCTCTGACACTGGCCACTTTTACTTGTAGTGCATGAGGCTGGCTTGCCGCCTTATGTTCTCTTTTCTCTCTTTTGTTAGCAAAGATATTTAAATACCTGTTGCTAAATAAATAGCAGAAACAGAATTCACATTCTAACTTGTATAGGTGCTCAGATTACGGTCATGTAACTTTATCGTATTATCCTTTGTAACCCTCCGTTTATACTTATGAGCAATGAACTTACCAACAGAGGGGGAGATTCATAGGGTCAGAGGTAGACTGATGATGTGAATCTATTTATAAATATCAAAACAAACGCATGTTTTCTTTCACATCCCAAGGTACTAAGAGACCACTACTTCACACACGTTGAATGACGCTTTGAGGAACATTGTACAATTAAGATTTTTTAGTATAGCATTTGTGCTAAATTTGTGTTGATGCATATACAGAGCTTGATTTGCACCTCTCATACTGTACGCAGTGCATACCCTTACATATCTTGTTAAACCAGCTACAGATTTTTTAAGATACATGCGAATACACACCTTGTATTTGAAATCAGGGCTGAGCCTACAAAGTTTCTCCTTTGTCACCATAGCCAGAAAGGTCTAGAAATTGCACATTTGGTTGAAATAAATAATATTGCAATAATTGCAGAATAAAACATGTAAGACCCTTAAAGGCCTTTTTAACATTGTCTATAAGGCATATCTTTCATTATGTACTTTTTAACTTACATATTTCTTTATGCATTTATACTTTACAACTTTTTTAAAAAGGAGATGGGTTTTAAAGACACTGTTCGACTACAGAGACATTCATAAAAGCAAACTCAAGTTCTGGAAAGCCTGGGTGAAGTACTCATCTGGGGAAGTAAAAAAGGTACAAAATTATAATGTATCCATTCACAGCTCCATATGTGCACACACTGTACCTCTCACTAATGTCAATAGCAGCCTTGCACACATATGGAGAGGAGACTACAACACTAGGTCTTGAATCTGGGACTCTCCCACTACAATCAACCATACTGCCAACAACAAGCTACAGGTTTACATCATATAAATGAGTGAAAATGTGACTGGCGTGTGGTGAATAAGAATTCAAGGGTATGATGACAGCTCTATATCCATGACATATTCTTTCCAGGGGCACAAATACATCTACTGTGGATTTGGGTGTTTGTGTTATTATTATAACATTAGAGGTATTTAAGCATAAGATGATAAAAATGAAAAGCTCACAAGGGCTGGACAATGAGATTGAACAGTAATGTGGCAATTGGTGTGTATCAGAATAATGGATGGACATTAAAACAGGTGTATACACTGCCTCAGGAGCCTTTTTTAGTGTAGGTTTGCAATTCTGTATCAAATAAATAGCTTCATTCATTTCAACAGATTTTTTTTTCTGGTAGTACAAGAGTTGCCACATACACACGTAGGGTATGTCTACACTGCATCTGGGAGTGTCCCTAACTAGCTTCGCTCAAGCTAGTGCACTAAAAATAAGGGTGTGGACATTGCAGCTTCCGTGGAGAGTTGTGCTAATGCAGGAGCTGTATATAGTATGCATCTACACAGACATAAATAGCAGCAAACTACCTGCTCTAACAGGGAATCCCCTATGGTTTTAGAGGTGCCTTGACGTTCCAGAACTGGTGAACACTCTCTCGAATGTTTCTTAGAAATTATTAAAAGCTATCTTGCTTTTGCCTTTTATGTGAAGTACAGTAAATGGGTGAGAAATTAAGTAAAAACCCAAGAGAGGATCAAAATAATTTATACCATGCCACCGACATTTCAAGTCTTACAGTCTCTGAGCAATCACCGACTGAGCTGAGTGGCTCAGAATGGTAAAGTATACTCTATAAATCAGAAATCCAAGTCAGGGTTTCTGAAAAAACATTATTTTGCCAATGTTTTTATTAAAAACAGTACAAAATATGTCATTTAACATAGGCCTTTTGCAGGCTTCTAGGAATGTGGGGATTTTGATGAAATAAACTTCATTTAAATGAACAAGCAGTGTATTTAGAATGATATATATATAGTTATCATTCTTTCTGAGAACAGCCGTGGTAATATTTCAGTGCTATATAATATATATATATAAAATATAGTATATATATATAAATATATTGTATATTAGAAAAATAGAAAATATAGTATATAGTAAACTAGAATATATAGTATATAGTATATATATAGTATATAGTAAACTATATATATAGTGTGTGTATATATATAGTATATATATAGTATATAGTAAACTATAAAATCAGAATTTATTTGTTTTTGAAGAATAATATTTATATGTGATTTTTTGCTTGCAAGAGCATAGTAATGACACCTCTGGAAACTGAATTCTTCTATTTAGCCACAGGAATGGGTATTCTACAGGCAATACAGGGCAATATGCTATACAACTCTTTGTCTCATACCAAGCCTAGAGGGACCTCTAGGAATAAGGAGATAGTTCACTCACCAGGCCCCTAAAGTCCTGATCTTTGTTGAGGCCAGTTGCGGTAGTGGCTTTTTTGTGATGTGTATATATCCACTAGAAACCAAACCCTTTTACGTAGGCCATTGAACAGCTTCACATGTCAACAACTATTGGTTAATTATTCTGTAGGCTTTTTGTTTAAAGTAATCACAGTTCTTTCTATTATTAATTACATACTGCACACATATAGTTTACCTGCAAATGAGCTGTATAATTTTAGTGACAGAAAATTATATAAAATAAAATAAAAAATACTTGCTAGCTTGGAAATAATAATATTTAGTATGAATAATTTATGCAGAGCAGTTTATAATGTTATTAGTTAGCTATCCAGCTACTAGGGTATAAGAGATGGGTGTAAGATTGTAAAATCAGGAATAGGATCCAACAACCATTTTGAATTACAAAGCTAGAATTTAAGATACTCTTTGATTACAATAAAACTGATGCATTTATTAGTACTGTAACCCAAATCAGCACTGAGAAAAGCTTCTAAAGGGAAGATTATCCATAGGGCTTGTGAATCAAATTGATGGAATTAATTGGTAAACTGCTTAATCAAGTCTTGCTTGGAGGTGAATAATGACTGCAGGATAGAAAATGTAGGCTGTATAAGTAACCCAACAAGTCAGTAGAGCTCTTTTTTCTGAAAGAAACAAAGATAGCAGTAATTAATGACCCTGACTCTGTGCCAAAAAAGCTTTCTTCTGACAACTCCAACTTAATTAAAACTTAAGACATTTCAATGGCCTCAGAAAGCCCCTGATGGGGTGAACTCTTGCAAACTCGTGAGAAAATTTTGTAAATTAAAGGAAAAGATGTGTGTTACCACTAGTGCCATGACTCTAATCCCTGACAGTCAAAGAATCTATTTAGCCAAAGCCTTTTCTTTTAACTGGCTCACACCTGCAGGCTTAGTGGCACTTCCTCTGTACCAGAGAAGGCAGTTTTTGTATTTTACGGAAGATCAGATAATAGGAGTCTTGCTGTTACTTTTGTTTTTGTGCATTGTTCATTAGCCTGTGAGTATTGCAGGCACACTTGATATGCTTGGCTGGCTGGGGGTAGAGCATCGGCAGAAAGCTTTAGGTGGTGCAACATTAGTGAAGATGGGTTGGCAAAAAAAGTAAGTTTTAATGCAAAAGGGATTCAAATTAAAATGCACAGTTGATGGGGCAGTCTGAATGGCAGGGACCTGCTGTTCTTCACATCTCTGTGTTCCAAGGAACAATATTCTGCACTGGACAGTACTGGTTTTAAACTAAAGGAAATGGGCTTTCACATTCTCCTGGCTCCTTTCTATTAATATAGTTTTTATTAATTTTGAAGGAAAAAATGTAAGAATCCACGACAGGTATGCTGAATGAAATGAAAAGGAATGTCCTGTTTGCATTGCGAGGAAGTGAACTATTCTTTTGAGTTGACCTGTCTCCTTTATTAATAAACACGGCACCAAATCCTAGAAATAGCATTGGTTGCATACTAATTGGTATAAATGGTTACTTGATTTACATGAGAAAAAAGGAGTTTAATTTCATCTCCCCCTGCAGAAAGTGCTTTTGTGTATTATGTAGTATAACACCCAAGCTCCTCTCCACTCATCCTCTTTTCTATGGCCTTAGGCAAATCTGAAGAACTGGAGAAGGTAAAGTTTTGGATTGCCTTTTTCCTTATGGATGTTACTTGGGGATGAGCTGTTTGAATGGCACAGCAAAGCATTGCTCCTGCATAGGTCAAGACTTGGGTGTATTCTTTA
>ML675601.1:82498262-82524309 GCA_007922155.1 Mesoclemmys tuberculata
TAAGATAAAAACTAATTTTAATTTCCATTGGCTCCAACCCTCTTCATGGATTAAGTAGGGTTTTTTTTGGAACTACTAATTTTTGATCACTAGGCAAAATATGCCTAGAACACAAGCATTTCAACTGGCATTAGCTATAAGCAAATTTCCAGTGGTATTTAAATGTGTGACTATAAAATATTTCTACTGGCATTTCCTACCAGTTAGCAGCTGTTACAAGTCTCCAAAAATCTATTAAGTAAAGGAAGACATTTTTTTAATATAGATTAATAGAGAAATGAGCAAGAGGATGAGATGGGAAAAAAAAGGCTTGGATACAAGTACCTTTTTGTTCTTAATTAGAAAAGTGTATAAACAGACAGGTTTTCAATATAAGTGTTAGACTTCAGTTAAATTCCATAAATTATACTGAGTGTACTTTAACATGTTTAATTTCAGACGTCAGCAGCACTAATCAGATAGGAATTTTAGAAAACAATTTATTCCATTTTAATGGAATTTCCATTTTCCTAGCTGTAATCTCAGATATGTAAATGGTAGCCAAAGCTGGATGTGATGCTTCAGTATTATTTTTTTTTATTTTATTTTTTGCCCATTGTTTCTTCTAGCATCTTCTTGCCAAATCTTCTGGAGCGCTTGTAATTTCCTCTGTACAGAGCCCAACAGGCTCATCAGCGGCAGAAGGTAAACATAATAGATGTGAGGAATTTCTGGAGATTTATGAGGTTTAGCTTTCTGAAATGTACACTGTGTCTGGCAATCCTAGTACGTGGCCACATGTGGACTCTACGAATTGAAATTTTTATAAATGGGTCATCATTTAGCCCTTGTTAAGTATAAGATTTAGGAACAAAAGATGCATTCTGTCATAGCATTTAAAGGTGGTTTCTGCCCCGCAACAGCACATTTTAGTTAAACATAATCATCAGTGAGGTTAAGCTTTTATAAAAATGTCTGTGAAATTTGGCAAACAGATTAATTTCCCCATTATTTAATAAATTAAGCTCACTGCGTACAATAACTCCTATCTCCTCATATTGAAACAATCAGTCCAGAGATCATTATATAGCATCCCAAGAATATAAAACTACTCTGAACTACGAAGTTTGGCATTAGTGAGATTTGGCATCAGATGCTGCAGAGCAAAAAATGGGAGAGTACAAGCGTCATAACTGTACCATTATTCTAAATGTTCATTTGTTCAGGTCTGCCATCTGTTTATGAAATTGTAATTGAAAAATTGCAGTCTATCAGTCCATCACTTTATTGAGCTGAAACACAAAGTTATCTTAGTGAAGGCAGAAATATGCCATCCTAATGATCATGATAATATCACTGCATGTTAAAGTGATCCTTTAACCTTTGTCACTGGGCTATACTGATATTAATTAATCAGCTTGAATGCTGTCAACATCTCAGTCGCTAGAGTGCTCGTTCCAGTTCAGTGCTAGGAATTTCTCTGCATCTTTTTCTTTTATATTTCTAGCTGGAAGAGGCGGAAAGGGCATTAGTAGAACAGTAGAGTGGGAGAGGCCTCTTCTTCTTGCCCATTGTTTACCTGTAGTATTGCCTGATGGAAGAGCTCATGTCTCCATAGGCTTAGTTTTATCATGACCAGCTTCATCACTATTCTCAAGGACTTGCATAAATGAGAGATGGGTTCTTACGGAGATAATTATTGCTGAGAACATCACTTTAACCCGCCTCATCTTCCACAGTGCACTGAAAGACGGGAAAAGGTGGTCTTTTGTCAGAAACATGCTTAAACAAAAGCTTGTCTGACTTCTGAGGTGAACGACACTTGAAATGTTGCTGCTTGATGCATTTAAAATCTAAAGAACTTTGCATGGCTGTCTTGTGCCTTTGTTTCTTCTGAGTGATAATGCTCTAGGATGCTTCCAACCATAGCTTAATTACTGAGATTGAAATGATAACCATTTACAGATCAGCTTTAGGCCAATAACCGACTCTAATGGACACTGTATTATAAAAGTTTTTTTCTTGTATTGATTTCTTTGGATTTCTCCCCTTACACTGACACCGTGAGCACAGACTAAACCTGAGAGAATGAACATTTTTATATTCCAGCATTCATGTGTATTTCATAAAATGTGTGGGCAACTTAAAAGCATAATAGTATTTTTGAGTTTCATGGTGAAGATGTATTTCAAGGCCAGGGTATAAAATAGCTAGCTATCATTGGAAAACAACATTTAATTATTAATGAAACCAAGACATTGGCTTGGGATAAGATGAGACTGCTTATTTATGGGAGATTTTACAGCAAAGGTAAATAATGAACTCCCTTCTTTAACCTAAACTGCATAGTGTTTCTGATTAAGGTATTTCTTAACACAGAAAAAACAAAGAAACATTTCTAACTCCCCTGCCAAATAGGTGTTCTGCATTTTTTGTTTTTTATTTTGGTTTTTATTTTAACAGGTTTCATGTGCATTTGTCACTTGAAGCTATTGTAGAAGTGGCATTAGTGCCTTGCAATTCCATCTTGTCTGTGAAAGTAATATTTGGAAAGTGAAGTACTACAACGTTCTTAATCCAGGTTTTTTTTTATAATCAGCCTCCATGTATATAATATTTATGTTATTGTCTGTGCTGGGTTTTCTTTTCCTAGAAGCATTTCTTATCTACTAGAATTTTTGTTTGATAAATGAGATTGGATTACTAAATCACAGCAGTATATATATACTGGTTGATATATTGCTGTGGGATTGATAATTCAAAAAAGCAATGCAGTATTTCAGAGTTAATTTTTTTCTAATAGATACAAGAAAATAATGCTGCATGCTGGATTTTTTTCATGTTTGTTATCTAAGCTTTACCAGGTTTAGACTAGTTATTGACTCAGTAAATTTAAAAAATGTTGATATGCTGTCAATATTAATGTAGATGTCAGACCAACACTAGTCCCTAATGTATGTAAGAGCAAGTATTTTTACCTTGATACAGAAAGGCAGTCATGTGTGAGATTTAATATACATCCTAATCTATCTTGTCATTGCACTAGCCATGGGTGATGTGCTAATGTATGGGCAACCATTTTCTTTTTCTCTTCACACAATGGAATAGATACACATGAATGACAGCCAAGTCTCCACTCTGTAATTATTTGGAGGGCAGTTAGAATGCACATCAGGAACACAGCAGATTTACCTATAGACTTAAGAGTATGACTTTTTCAAATTTTCAGTGAGTCTGAACACATAATTAATAAACACAAGTAAAGCTGAGTGAGCTAAATTGCAAAGACATATTTAGGAATTGGTCATTAAAAACTCGGTCAAACATATTTGAATCTGTGCATACTTATTTTGTCATTCTAAATCCTTTTCTTGATAAAATATAATACAGGCAGTTTGGCATGAAGCATAGCTAAAAACTGAATATACAAATAAACCCTTTAATTAAATGTATACTTTATTTATGTTCGTTTCCTCACTTCTGCATTTACCTTTAAAATTGTGAACAATCATAGAAATGTGGAATCATGCATATAAGTTGCCACACTGTGAGATAAGAAGGGAAAAAATTAATGTCCATAGCAGTCTCATCTTTGTGCAGGTTGGCAAAAACCAGAAAATGGAATATTACTTCTTTATATAAAGGACGTTTTTGATGAGATTGCAGTTTCATAAAAAGCGAGTTTAAAATTACATATTTCTTTATGCAGCTTGAGTCAACAAATCTTTGACTTCTCATATTAATTTATAATATAGTTTCCTTTTGTTCCTCTTTTCAAACTATAAGGAACAGTCTTTACACATTGAATCTGTCTTTGTGCTAGAGCAAATGAATAGGGGGCACTGTCCTAATCACAAAGATAAGCAGTCTGCACTTTAGTATTAGTTTTTTCACTATATATTTGGGGTGTTCCTTTTGCACCCCTTTTCTTGGATGCTTTTATTTGCAGTTCAAAGTTATTGCTTTTGTTGTACGTTCCAATATTCTGTACAAAAATCAAAATTACCGTATACATCATCACTAAATAATCTAAATTAAAGACTGCTGTAATTTCAGCTGTGGATACTGTGTGCAAAATTCTGCTCACAGAGCTTTATATGGAAATATTCCATGGAGGGGGGAGGGAAACCAATCCTATTTTTAGAATAAATGTTATAAACGCCCCGTACTACTTAGGTTTCCTACAAGTGGCTCTTCTTCTCTGAGAGTGGTAATATAAGGGATAAATTGTTACCTTATGTTTTCATGGGGTAGGTTTGTGACCACTGACAGTTACAATTTACAAAAATGACAATGATTATGGACATTAACATACTTGACTGGAGCTATTATTTTTATTTCTAATACAAAGATTTCAGTGGACTAAGGATATTGAGAGAGGATGTTTTTATCTTCACTGGATGCTATAAAAATTCCCATCAAAGTAAAGCTTCTCTCATGCACCAGCGAAAGAAGTTCGCATGTGATGGGAAGTAGTCAATTGTGCTTTTGTGAGAGTCCTGTGTAAAGCCATGCGATGAGCAGCTAAGCTGTAGGCTCACTCCGCGGTCTGTCCGCTACTCATTGTAAAACCTGAGCACTGCTCAAAGTTAATAAAAAGAACAATATGCTAAGGACCGGATTTTACAGATGCTTTACTATGTGTGTAACTTTACTTATGTAAGTAATCACATTGACTTCTATGGAACTAATTACATGAGTAAAGCTACTTCCCTGTTTAAGTGTTTGCAGGACCAAGCCGTATAAGAAATTGAAACTCTGATGAGACACAGATGATAGCAAAGGAGTTTGGCATGCAGTAGAGGTACTCATAAACTAATGGGTTTTGCAAGGTGAACATCTTAAGAATATGCATTTAAATGAATAATCAGCCTGACCTTGTTTATCTTACACCACAAACCCTATAGCCAGATAACATTTAGGGTGTGAGTTAAATCTGAATTTCCTACCTTTTAAAGGTTGCAACTCATTTTGTTATATATTAGTGGTATTGCACAATAGTATGTCAGCACCAAGATACCACGAGGATAAGTGAAGATACAGATGTTGCTTGAAGGTCATACGCAGTATAGGCATGATGATACCAGTTTAGAAAACTGTTTACGTGTTAATCTTTTGGGTTTTTTATCAGATCCTTAATTTTACTTGAGTTTAGGTTTTCTGTGATGTGATTTTCTTTGTTTTAAGTATTTAAAAAAAGCGCTCATGTAGTGTATGGGAGAGTACAAACCAATTCATTTAGTGTCTTTGCAGCCTGTCATGTTAATATGTAAATACATGTGCATATGTATTTAGAAAATCTAAAAACATGTATTATTTACATGCTGTAAGAGCTTCTTCTGAGCCATTACAGTCTATTATGTAAATATGTATTTAGACTATATTTAAAAGGCATCATATTTTTTTAATTTCATTGAATTTTTTGACTTGATAGGTCATAATGGCTAGGATCCTTTACACAGTACGTCATAATTTATTTCTGTCTGTATTATAGATGTTGCTATGATGTTGATATGAATTTGCATCTAACACATGCTGCGAGAAGTTACTGTACGCATAAAGATTAATAATTCACACATTTTAATTAGAAAAAAAGAACATCAAAATATATTAGTTCACAGAATGGTAAAATTCACCCTTTTGCAGAGGACCAGCACAAAGCCCAACAATCACTTAAGTCTCACTTAATCCCTGAAATTATGGCTTAAGTGGAATTTAAGAGGTTCATAGGCCTTGTGCAAGTTGTCTGCAGAGGGGTGAATTTAATCAATTAAAGCATAATACATTTCTAACTGCCCCAGTAGCCAGAACTAAATTATCAGGTCTTCACACAGAAGACTACATGGACTCTCAGCTGGCCAGACAGTCACATGTCTATTGTTGTTATTATTGTTCTTATTATTATTTAAAAAAAAAAAAGATTACTCATATAGGCTGTCAGGACCTGATGGTGAAACAAGCAGCCTGTGGGAGCATCCAGCCGGCATGGTGTATTTATCTAGCATGCAGAATGTAACCTTTCATTTTGAAAAAAAGTAAATTTCGGACCTCCACGTCTGGAAATTGAACACTACAAATCTCAACAGAGAGTAAAGAAATGCAGCGTTGTCTTCCTGAGTCTGCAGAACCTGCTAGCCCACAGTAATCTGACTGGGGTGTTAACTCTCAAGTCTAATGGTGCAACTTGAAATGCTGGTCTTACCTCTCCAGTTGCTGGTCATGTAAGTGTTGTTAAGTGACAAGGCTAGAACAGTTAGTTTTGATTTTGTGTGGGGATCTCTATCCCACCTCTGAAACTGGTTCCGACCAGTAAAGTCCAAGGCCTACAAACACAGGGAAACAAAGAATACTAGGAGGGTTTAAAGATGTATACTCTGTCAGGAGAAGGGAGAGCAGAGCCGGGAACAAGACACAGGAGCCTACAAGAGGTTGTCTGCAGAAGTTAGTCTGGTCTGGGTCACCTGCATGGGATAGTAGGGCTTTAGGAAAGATAAACATGCATGTAGATTGTTCGTTGTTTCAAAATCTTTTTTCCTTTAGTGCTCTCTTACCACCACCCTTCAGGTTTAGGAAGGCTGTTTGTTTGATATCTGGATATCGTTGATCACAGATTCCTGAAGAGAAGAGAAGGCACTAAAGGTGCCCAAAGTGGACCTGCAAAGTAGTAATGGTTGATCCACAGGATACTGCAGTGCAGGGGCTGGCCTAAGAGTGGGAGAAGTGTGAAATTGCATCCAAAGATAGGTAAAAACATAAGGCCCGTCAGCTGAGAGGGTTGCACACAGAGAGACCAGAAAGGAGACAGAGGTTTAGCCAACCTTGTAGCTGGGATAGGCCCTCATTACTGAATGAGTTTGCATAGTTCCAGGCAACCTTTTCCCTACTTATGTACCCATGAACCAGAGCTTGATCCCATATCTGGGATATTTTTGTCAGGGTCTCCAAAGAACATTATTTTGTCAGTTGTTTAGTTCTGACTTCTTTCACTTTTTTCACTTCTGTATTTGGCCAAAACAACATTGCTGGCATTTTGCAGTGAGTAGTAAACAGGTCCTGGGTTTCTTCTTTGTTTGTTGTTTTAGGATGATTTATTCTATAAATAACTTCTCAGGCAGGTTTTGTAACTGCTTTGCAGAGTACCCTACATGTAGCCCCACTCAGCTCTTTTCCCACCTGATGGGCATGAGCCAACACCCACTGAAATTAACGGCAGGACTGTAATGAATTCACTGGGTTCTGATCAGCCCCTTTGACAAGATATCTTTATTTCTACTTACCCCACCAAACACATTCTACTGTTGCCTCCTGTTTGCCTGCAGCCACTCTCAGGATGCAGCTAACGCCAGCATCTCCATTCCTATTTGGGAGGCTTCATAGCCTCTGGTGAACTCCCTACATGGATTGGGGATCTAGGAGGTTGGGCCAAAGTCAATCTTTCCAAGTTAAGCCATTTTATCTTAGTACTGCATTGGCTGTCTTGAGACCTGCATGCAACAGGGCCCACCAAATTTCCAATTTACAGTCTAAGCCATTTTACAGTTCAACTACTGAATCTTTGCAGACATTTTTATACTCATCTACTTTTAAAACCGTCTAAACTGATATTTCTGGAAATCTAAATAAAAATCATCTATGGCTAGGAAAATGTATGTGTACCAGATTGTTACTGGATGGATGCACTGTTGCATATACAGAAATTTGTGTACATTTGGGTCTGGGGTTGTGTACATTTGGGCCTGGGGTTCCATGACAACCTAAGCAGATAAGAATTTAAACATGGTTGAAGACACATAACTGCAGACTTGCTGTACTGCAAACTTAATGCAGATATTACAGGGTGAGGTTCCATGGCCTATGTTACTAATGAGAGTGAGACTAGATGATCTTAATGGTTCTTTTAGGCCTTAAAATCTAGGAGGCTAGGAATAGGTGGACATATAGTAACAGTAATTGCACATGAAGATGTAGGCAATCAATTTTATGCAAAACTTGGGTCACACTTCTTTTTTTTTCCCCAAAAATTTGACCCTATATTTTAAGCTTCAGCCTGGCATAAATATTAACTGAGTAGTGGTAAACCCCTGAGTTACCAGCAGTCTCCAGAGCCTGCCACTCCTGGTTTTAAGGCTTTCCGTGTACTCATGCTCACTTCAGCTTGAGGAACTTTTGGAAGATGGGCTTTCAGTGCCCCTCCCTCCCACACCTTTGACACAGTGTTTAAATTCGCACATGTATCCCCACGCTGTCTCCTCTGAAGCTGCAGTGAATCTCCTTCGTTTGGGGAAACCTAGCCAGTCCTGTCCCCCAGTAACAATTGCAATTAGATTAACCAAATTAAGTATTGTTGGAAACATTGGGCATTTTTTCCAAATTTGATAAGAAGGCAGCTGAGTACATCATAAGTAGCCTAAAACTGGGCAGTAGTGGAACTGGTCAAGATTAATCTTTTAATTAGAGTTTATTGACTAAGCAGGATTTAAAGATTTAACGGGGCCTATATGACTGTTTTTCCAGCGGCTTGTTAAGTTAGTTGCATTCAAACATCTCTCCAGTCACTTCAGCTCACAACACTCTGGAAACAGGGATTTATAAATAATGGAAATGCTGAAACACACTTAACTTTTGTGGCATTACTATTACTAGATAGTGCTATACTTATTGTACAGTTTAGGGGTCTTTTGAGCCCCAAATTACCTACTCAACCTGTGGAAGCAACCAAAATGTGGAAGCTATTCCTTATTCACAATGGATGCTTCCCTCTCTGAAGAGGATGTGTACTGCTCATTTTGGCAGCATCCCGACTGGTGTCTACTAACGTCTTCGTCTTAGGGTGAGTTCTTCCTTGTCAGTCAGTCAGTCAGTCAGTCAGGGAAGTATTTTTAAAAAGACTGCACGGTCTGGAGACCCTTAAGGGCAGATGGGTGAGAAAGGAAGATCAGCTGCAGAATTTAAGGAGCTCCATTTCGATAAGGTACTTAAGCAGATGAGTAATCACACTGACTTCTCATTTGCCCCAGTGCCTTGCTGATTCAGTGCAAGAGTGGATTAATGATCCCCTAAATCATCAAGTGGGTCTGTTTCCAATGGGGCCCCAAAAGGATCAGGTCTTGTCCCCCAGCTATTTAACATTTTTATCAATGCAAGAAAACAAAATCATCACTGTTAAAGTTTGCAGATGATGCAAAAATTGTGGGCGTGATAAATAATGAAGAGGACAGGTCACTGATTCAGAGCAATCTAGATTGCTTTGTAAATTGGGTACAAACAAACATGCATTTTAATACAGCTAAACGTAAATGTATACATCTAGGAACAAAGACTGTAGACCATACTTACAGGATGGGGGACCCTATCCTGGGAAGCAGTGACTCAAAGGGATTTGGGAGTTGTGGTGGATAATCATCTGAGCATGAACTCACTATGTGACCTTGTCCTTGCTTGCGTGAACAGGGGAATCTCAAATAGGAGTCAAAAGGTTATTTTACCTCTATATTTAGCACTGCTGAAATACTGTGCCCGGTTCTGGTGCCCACAATTTAAGAAGGTTGTTGATAAATTGGAGATGGCTCGGAGAAGAGCCACAAGAATGATTAAAGGATTAAGAAAACAAGATTTATAGAGAGAGACTGAAGAAGTTCAGTCTGTTTAGTTTAATGAAGAGAAGATTATGGGGTGACTTGATTAAAGTCTATAAGAACCTACATAGGATAGGTACTTATATATTTAATAATGAATTCTTCAGCCTAGAAAAGAAAGATATAACATGATCCAATGGCTGGAAGCTACAGAAATTCACACTGAAGATAAGGTATAAATTTTGAACAGTAAACATAACTAACCATTGGATCAGTTTACCAAGGGTTGTGGTGGATTCATCATCACTGACAATTTTTAAATCAAGATTGGATGGTTTCTAAGAAATCTGCTCTAGGAGTTACTTTGGGGAATTTCTACAGCATGTTGTTACACAGGCGGTCAGACTAGATGATTACAATGATCCTTTCTGGCCTTAAAATCTATGAAAAATAAATATATGTTCGAACATGGAAGGGAAATGGGGGTAATCCCTGCAGCCTGGAATGATAACTCCTGTCCTAGCCTCTTCTAGGTCCTGATTCAAATTCTTTTAGAAAAGGTGAAAATAGTGAAAGATTATGCACAGATAATTCAAAAGAAGCCCTATTGCTGTATACACAAATGTGGGCACTTTATAAAGGTCATAGGAAAATCTTTAAATATACAATAAAATAATAGATAGCCTTTTGGAAGAGGATTGTAAAATCACATAATTTAGTTACTAGATCATAACAGTTCCTTTAGATCCATATTTTGAGCATTGCTTACTGAAATATTTTTAAAAGAAATGATTATGGCATTTGACCTCATCTAGTAGGTTAGAGAGCTCATCCCTTTTGAATTGAGGAAAAAACAAAACACACCAGAATGTACAAGACCATGAAATGGACTAATTCTTTGCTAAATTTTATTATTTTAACATACATCAGAGTAATGTTTGAACTATGTAAGTGCGTAAAACCTCTGATTTTTTTTTTAAACACAGAACATTTAAAAATTGCAAACCAATTTTTCTTTAGTTTGCTTAAAAGAAAAATGTGCACACAGGCTGAGACCTTTCATCTCAAGTTTGAGCCTGGAACAAATTTTCTAAAAAAGTTATAAACCACTGAAAATGGGAAGAGGGGAGGAGATGCTTCGATAGTGGAAATACTGACAAAACCTGAACTATAGCATCGTGAATGGTGATGCCATAATATAATGCTAACAAGGACTCCTGAGATAAATACAATGTCAATTAAAGGCTTGCAGGTGTGTCACTAGGGGTGGCTAAAAAGAAAGAATGGGAAAGGATTTGTGCCAGCAGACCTTATGGTTTTGTAGTAATTAGTAATGTGTGCAGGTGTCTATTATGACTAACTGACAATAAATCTTGGTTTCTGTTTTGAATATTGTTTTTGTTTCCCAAGTTCCGTGCCTGAAGGGGGAAAGAAAATGACTAGAAGATCAATTACTGCAACGGTTTACTCCCGACAAGATAAAATGTATTCCACTGAAGGAGATTACATTTGATTATTTTTATTTTATCAATTTTTATTTTGATAACAGGAAGCTGAAGGCAATGAAGATTTGTTTTTAGGGGGAGGGGAAAGAGAGAGAGAGAGTGGAATGAAAATGGACTTTTATTGCATAATGAAGAATAGAAATAAATAAGCCTGCTTTGTCAAAGGCAATTATTTCAATAGTGTGCATAATGCAGATTTCTTGTTCACGCAGTTCCTGAAGTACAGAAGTGACAGAAGGATACCCAAGCTCACTCGTGTGTTTTTAGTAACCTCTGATTCCAAGAACAGTAACTAATTATAGGTAAATTTTACCACAGAGCTATGTTTTGCCCTAGCCTCTCTATCTGCTCTTTTTTGACACCCCTGTCATTAACGGTCATTTTCCTTTAAATATACAGTGAAGCTGAAAGGCCAGCTCTACATCCCATCATTTCAGATTCGGGGCAGTTCCTTTGAGCTGAGCACTGTTTAGGTGTCAGAAAGAAGTCTCTGACCTCTCTCGTACCACACTGCTGCAGGGCCTTAATTAGTACTGACTCCAGCCATTACTGCGGAAAGGACAAAGGCGACCACATCATTTTTCTACTTAGGAAGTTAGCGTCTGCCCTAATAACTTGTCCAGACTTGTAGGACACTGTAATGGCCACACAACAGCAGTGGGGTTTATTTGTCAGATTCCTTTCTCCCCTAAATGGAGGATAATCAGGAAAGTTAAGTATTGTATCTGTCACTCTTATGAGGGTTGTTTTAGGGTCTTGTGCAGCTGATCTGTCTGGATGGATGGATGGATGAAGTAATTCATAGAATACAGAAGGTAACAATGAAGTACAGTGCTCTTTGTGGTGACTATAAATACCTTATATAAAATGAAGTATACGGTAGCCTCCCTTGTACGGTCTGATCCTGCGCTACTGAATGCAGTGAGAAAGTTGTCATGGACTTCAGTGGGAACAGTCTCAAACCCATATTCAAGTCACTTCCCCTGGCCCCCCACTAAAAAAAACAGCTTCCCTGTTGGGTAGAGATTCACTAGCATCAGAACTGTAAACTGCACATCACCGTGCTTTGAAACAGTTCAGGACTTTCACTCTGTTTCACTAGACACTGAGTAACTATATCTGAGTTCGGCATTAGAAGGTTCCATGAGATCTCTTTATGTTATCTGTTTGGTACCTTGCCATTGAGAGAACACTGCACAATAAAGTAATCACTATATCATCTGGCATGTTCTTTTAACAGAACTATTGATGTGTAAGTCGTACAGTCTTACACCAAGTTCCTCTCTTATTACCAGCCAATGTCTGTATATTAGGCATTTTATTTTATTTTATTTTCTATATGAAAGTGCTAGATTAAAGCAAAAATTACTTTTACTATAAGCATATTTGAGAGGTTTATAGTGTGGATATAACAATTTGCATGACGCCGAAACTCAGCCTATAAGATCCTCAGCCTGGCAATAATGTTTTAATGTTTTTAACTGTTTTTAAAAAGTTGTCTAAGTGTAAACTATAGCATGTTTATTACCAGGTTGAGGTTGATTTTTTTGCCTTTTTCTATAACCGCGAAGTAAAAAAAAATCAGGCAAAACGTTGGCTAATAAGTGTGACCTGCCCTTTTTCACACGTTTTGTTCTCTTTGTCTAAAATTTCAGAAAGGGTTATTTTTCTCATACTAACTGGGGCCAGGCTGGGGTCTCAGAAGTGCTGCACAAGTCACTACATATCTAGGAAAATCTGCTTTTGAGTGTTCATGCGGTTGCAGAATTTCCCAGCAATGGAATAATGTACGGCACACTTACTGGTGCATTCAAACAACATCTATAGCAACAGGATAGACTGCAACTCCATGATATCAAACTGATAAGGCCCAAGCTAAGGACAGTTTACATGAGACCATATGGCTTATTATGCACAGACTCTGAATTGTGTTTTAAAAACACCGAATCTGAGCTTTGTATTATAGACCCTAATCACTAACAGGTGAAGTATGGATGGCATACTCAAGGCCCTGTGCACTGCATAAGTATGGTACTGGGGATGGGTAGAAGGGAGACAAGCACAATGGCTTCCCAGTGCAAGAGAGTGAATTTTTGCAACAGCTCTGAATAGACTGACATAAGAAAGAGGATGTTGGGAAAAAGCCAGAGGCCACAGGATCTCCATGTCCAGTGCCATCCCTCTTTTATTGAGTCTAAAAGCTCGAATGAGAAACCATGGAGGCTTGCGTTACAGTCTTGTGCCTACTCACCATCTGTGGGCTGCAGTCCATACCTCTCCTACTCTTCTAGAGTACCCCATGCAAAGCCAGATTACTTTGACTTTGGCTGAGAGTTTGGGGGATGAATTTCACTGTTTCATAAAGAATTCCAAAGTACACTCATGGTAACAAGTACCTATTTAACTAGGAAAGGACAACACACAAAAGCCACTCTACAAGTCTTCAGGGCTACAGAGGCTTTCTCTCTAACACCAGGTGGAAGTGATCATCTCCAGCAGCTGGGGACTGCCACTTCGACCATTTTGTTGATGCCTTTTGTCCACTTCATTCACAAGAACAGAATCTGTTCCATGACTTCACCCAGTGGCGGTGCTACCCCAGTGGGTTCCCTGAGCAGGAATATTTTTGCTCCCTTCCTCCCCCCAGCAACACAATAAAAAGTGAATGGGGGCCCCCTCAGTACTCAATTTGTAATAGAAGAGTACCTGGAACTCAAGCAATTAGGTGCCATGGCTCAAGAAATTTTTCACATTCATAACTGATGTAGCAAGCCCAGAGTTGCCGGGGCTCACCCCTGGCAAGCTCTGGCACAAATAAAGCCCTGGGCTCGCTTGAGCTGCTTAGGGTCCAAAGCAATTGCTAAGTCTGCTTATGCCTAGCACTCCACCTATCAGCTAGGGTAGAATTTTAAAGGCACACTGCATTAAGATTTCTGCCTCTCCATGGCTGGCATCGCTGGTTTGGTGGTCAGCCAAGTTAAAATGAAAGTTGCAACCAAATGTTTCTCCCATTCCTTTGAACAAAAGCTTTGCAAGAAAGGAAGGGAGAATGAGAATCCCAACACAAAGTCATTGTGGGTGAGTTGGCCCCTCTCCCATCTATACCACAGCCATCAATGGGGCATAGCAAATAGCCCGATTCAGCATTCCTGTGATGGCTAGTGGGGAAGAGCAGCTCATCTCCTGCTCCCAGTTGTTTATTTAACCTCAATTAAGTAAAGTTTCAGACCATCAGCCACTCCACTAACCCTTGCCACTTGCAGTCATGCAAGTGAGTTATGCTGTGGAAAGGGTATCTAGTCCCAGCTGGAGCTAGCTGGACTGAAGATAGGGAGTTAGGAAACATAGGAGAAGATGAACTCATTTGTATATGAGCTTTTTCCTCCCAGGAGGCCTTTTTTCCCTTGCTGCCCTAGAAGGTATTTTTGTGCCTCTGGTGGAAGGCTGACATTTCTCTTCAGTTGCTTGGCTTGCCCAGTAAACACCCTGATTTGATGGTTCAGAAAGCCATTGATATATGCCACTGGAACCAGACCCTAAATATTTAGGCCCTAATTTTTCAAAATGCCTTTGTGTGCATGTAACCATGATTTGTGCATGTGCACTAGATGTGGCGCAAATACAGACGTATACAGACACTTTGAAAAATTTGGGCCTTTTTCTGCGTGTTTGCAGGCAAGAATGTGGTGGCTGTTTTTGAAATATTTTTCATGTCTCTGGTAACTAATAGGCATTCCCTAAAAGCATTCTTTTTAGACTCTTTAAAAAAAAAAAAAGGGGAAAAGGAAAATCATAGACAAGGACTACTTGTAAAGCATATTAAGGCTGTGACACAAACCAAGAAGAGCCTGAAAAATCAAAGTTGAGGCTGACATGCCATTCTTCAGTTGCACCTGTGTTATGAGGTAAGGATGGAGTGTCAAACTTAACTTGGAATTTTCTGGCTTTTTGTTGCTTTATGTCACAATCTTAATGTTATTTAGACATACCTTTTTTGCCTGTGGATAATATTTTCCTTATGGCAATGGAATAATTTAAAGAATCATCTAGTTTTAAAGCATATTCACCCATCCTTTTTACTTACTTTTAATCAACTTCTTCTTCCGAACAAGGTATGGAATTGAGGGCTGTTATTGATTGCTTGTAGCATTACCTAATCTTCACTAAATGTAGGAAGCTGTTCAGATTTAGAAAGGTGGCAGAAAATGTCTAGTAATGATGCTGCTGGGAATTCAAACTCAATACTGTGGTCAGGATAAAAGCGATGTAGCTATAAGAGGTATTTTATTATAAGCCTGTTGGTTTTACTGAATGTTCAGTGTAATTCACAGAACAGAGATTTTGAAGTTGTTAGCATGTTTATCAGCTATTTCTGTGTTTTAGTTATTCTAAGTTGCACCACCAAAAACTTCTATTAATGATCATGTGTTAATAATGCTTTTATATAATACAAAGCTAGTATTGGAACTTCAGAAAATTAGTAAAAAAGGATACAGTAGCATATCATAGAAAGGAGGTAGCATTAGGAATTCTATACAGAAGAAGGGTATAAGAAATCATTACTAAAACAGATATAAACGTGATCTTCACTGTGGTTCAGTAATTATCCTGGTCCACACTATGGTATTTGAATCATGATTTTTCTTTTTTCCTCTTTGTTTTCATTTTTATCTGGGTACTTCACTGGTGAGTAATTGCTAAAGGGAACCCATTATGCAAGGCGAGCATTCAGTTTGCAAGTGAATTTGCTTGTAGCTATTGCCACATTTGAACCTCACTAATGTATGTAAATTAAAAACTCTGCTATTCGGATCGCTCCTGTTTGAAATAAAAACAGAATCTGATCATTACAATCTGCAAGCCAGGTATTATCACTGGACTAGTGAGCCGCTGATGATAAATTGTATTGAATAGCTTGTGGATAGAATATTTTATCTCAGTTCTCTATCACACAGCACTGCATAAAATAAGAATGATTCATCAAGCATGAGAGCTGGTGGTTTATGAAATTCATTGCTCACGGCAAGTGTATTTTTTAAAATTCAAAAGACAAAGCAACTCACAAGGGTTATTTAGTAATCAGTGTGAATTACTTCTAGGTATAAACCTTTGTGGAAAAAATTAAAAATACATTTCCAGTACAGGAAGCATTATTGCTGTAGGTGTTATAATTTAACTGCTTCGCATCTATATATTTTAACCATTTTGATTCCATCCTCCCCTCCCCTTAGTTTTAAAGTAAAACTGCATAATCAGTTGTAACAGGATTATTATATCGAACAAGTCTATTCTATACTCTCAGCAGATACATCTTCAGTGACTTGTATACCTTAGGCTGTGGTGGGGATTTTGTTTATTCAAAAAGACATGTAAAAGGAGAAGCACAATATCAAGTCATCTTTTTCTTTCGGATTTACAATAAGAATGTTTCATTTCTTCTTGTGTATTGATGTCCCAAGGCAACGCTCTAAATGAAAAGATAATAACTCATGAAGAAGTGTCAAAAACTAATTAAGTTTTGTAACTTGTTTTTCCTTCACATAAAGTATATTTTTCATCACACTGTCCAGTCACATGCTGGGATTCTTGCTAACATTATCACATGCCAGTCACACCAAGTCTCAGTGGTGCCTCTCCTTCTGTCATTATTTTCAGCATCAATTAATTTTCTTCTGACCTCGCCTTTAGAAAATGTAGCACAGAATTATCAGTGCATGCTTTGCGCAGTCTATGTTGAAGGCATTAGGCCACTGTGTGTATTCGAAAATGGAGTAGGCCAAACATTATATTTTCTCACCTGCAGGGTTGCCTAGTAACCTGAATTAAGGCTTTTCACCAAGCCTTCATGACAAATAGAAAGACTGTAAGGCAGGTTGACCCAGGTGGGAGAGTCAGCCCCATTAATATAGATCAGAATTTTGAATGAGGAAATATAAAACAAAAATCCCTCATTAATATTCATCGTGGAGACAGTTTTAATAACTAAAGAAGCCGGTTTGATACAACCAGCTCACAGGATAGCAGCTCATCATCTTCCGTATATCCTAAATTCCTGTTATGAAATACACTTTCTTTTATCTTTTGATGTATTATTTGTTTGTTTAATGTAAAAATATTGAATGTTTACTGAAGGTTTTAAAAAAAACATCTTTAAAACATGTCAATATACCTTTGGGGGAATTCTTCCTAGAAGCATGCATACTGAATATGTTGGCTAGTGATTCATATAGATATGTTCAGCTTTCATTTAAGCACTTCAAGGAACTAAATTCCTTGTTTAATGTATTGCTATTGAAAAGAAAGATTAGTGTACTTTAGAGGTGGGGGTCATTCTTTGTAACACTATTACAGCTTTGTCCTTGACATGCAAGATTCCTCCAGAAAGGAAGGGGGGAGTTGGAAATTCTGCCTCAAAGGTACAAAGCAAAGAAGTAGCACAATTAGGATGTCGGCACATAGTGACAGTCCTCTGCAAATGATGGTGTCAGGCCACTGAGGGGCCGAGGGTGGCAGGAGTGACATTCACCCTAGCAAGATGGAAATAAATGCCCTGTTTGATAAAAGAAAACAGACAATTTATGTATACCCTGAAGAGTTAACAGCTAGTGAGCCATTCCTATGGGTCAAGTGCTGCATTTGCATTTTGATGGGATGTTATCAAGTAATTAATGCACCAGTCAGGATTTATTACCTCAGGAGTGAACTGAAAGGTTCATTACAAAATCGGTTTCACTTGAAGATAGGCATTTCCTCAGAGTTAGCTTTTGACATGTTGTTCCTGGCTCTCTCTGCCTGTGGCAGCAATGGTAGAAGGCCAGTGAGGTGAAATTCATTGCTTAATAAGGGCATTCACTTTGGGTATTCTTGTGATAATAAATGTATACATCAAGGCCGCACTGCCTTGTCAGTTTAATTGCTTCTTGTGCTCCTTAACAAGCCAATCTTAATCAGTCTGGACCATGTTATGAATAATTTAGGGATCAGCAGACTTCACGCTTAATAAGATGTACTAGATTATAAAACTTAAGTGCACTGTTTATAGAAAGCATGCAAAACACTTTACGTTTTTATTAGCAGCAAGGAAAAAAAACAAGCAGTGAGTTATTCTAACATTTGCAGTTTGTGAGCAACAGCTGTGTTTCTTAATGCTGGAACCCCCCTCCACTTTTGTTGAAGGCCACAGTTCGGCCTTTCTATCCCTCTAAGCCCTCAGTGAGACATAATGGGAAATTTGAGTAGGCTATGAGATTAAAGCTCAGAATCGATGGCCAACCAGCAATTGTCATTTTAGAAAACATTCTTTTGTCTTTTCAAATTCAAAGCAGATTTTATTTTAAAACATTTTCTGATGACCAAAAGTACCTTTCTGTCTGTGTGTCTGTGTGTCTGTTTGCTTGTTTTGAGCACCCATGTGAATTTCAGTGTAATAGATTAGAACGGCACTATCAAACTTGTGTCAGGCTTTGCACATTTTGTAATTTTTGTTTAATAATGCATTTGCAATATAGGAACGATTGTAAATAATTCTTCTATAAAATATGAATTATTAACATTAAATGCTCTTTATTTGAAAAGGTAATGAAGAAATTCATTACAAAATTAAAGGAAATAGTCTCAGATCTCTTTGATCCTATTATGATTTCTGCATTTAATAAATACTGTTTGATTTAAAAGGAACGTTTAACCTTATTGTTTTAAAAGAACTCTTTGTCCTCCATTTTACCTCAACATTTGTAGGCTATAAGTCGTACACAGAGTAATGCTTCATTCAGTTTATGACATCTAATAAAGGCTTACTGCGAGCATTAGAACCAGGTGCTTCAACAATTTTCCTTTCTGCTTGTAGTTGCTTCTGCTTGTTCTCTTGTAACCTAAATGAGAAAAAAAACCATTTGGACCAGTTTCATTTTTATCCTTTTTTTTTATTTAAAGCATGACACAATCTTAGAGCAATACAGAAACATTTGATGTTTATGTAACTAACACGTGCATGTATGTTTGAACAAATTGTGTCTCGTGTGTGTGTGTATATATATATCTTTAAAGACTCTATTTTCAATTATTTGCTAATGTATTAAAGTGATGTTATTGTTAGGATACATTTATGAATCAGAAGCATGGGTACCAGTAAATGAAAAACAACTTCCAACCTATTTCCCAACCTATAGCTGGACCATCATACTCCTTTGTTCTTGTGCAGGTTAATAGAGATTGAGGAGATGGGCAGAGGAAAAGCAGTGCAATTTTCTGCTATTTAAGCTTGGCGAAATGGCACTCTTCAGGAAGCAGCAAAAAGTATGAAAGCGTAATAGGCATTTTAAAAGTAGAAGTCCATATAGCTGCTTGAGGGATCCTCAGATTTAGGCATGCATAGAATCACGAATGAGATAATCAGCATTGTGAAATTGAAACCTGTCTGCTGCCTGCTGCTGTTCTTCCCTCTTTCAGTGGAGTGATTTGTAACACTCATCTTCTTCAGGCAAGGCAGCCTTCAAGATTATCCAGAACTGTCAATAGTAATTGCCAAAGTATTTTATTACCTACAGAAAATCAAAGGAATTTTATAACCAACAGTTATCAAGTTTCAATACATGGTATAAGGAGAGCAATTTTGTTGGAATACAATCGTGTTTGGCTTGCTTTAATGTTCTTGAGACAATTCCTGTGCAACCAACTACAACATTCACTGTATTTAAGCTAGAGGCAAGAATACGCATATGTACTTGTAGTTAAAAAAAAATTACATAATGCGTACAAGCTTCTGCAAGCAAGTGGTTTTTTAATTGCCATCCAAAGTATGCCTTAGCTAATTACTTCTAAAAAGAATGAGGTTTCTATAAAATTCAAGATGACATTTTTAAATTCTGGCAGTAGAAATAAGTTTAACTGGGGCATTCTCTGTCATGAAGTACAGAAAGTGCCTGGAAATTAGTAAAATATGACGCTGACGATAAAGTCTGAAAACATTAAAGCCAAGGCTAAAGTGATTCTTGTGTGCTTTGAGTATTCTTGCTGTGTAAGCTGCAGTTGTGATTGTCAGCCATCAGTGCACCTCAGTTCTTTTATGACACAGGATTACCCATGAATTTAAAGGTTTTCTTTTCACACACAGTGCCAAATGCTGAACTCCTAGCACAAGCTAAACACTTGTTGACCCTAGTGGGAGATGTGTTTGAGCAAGGACTGCAGCATTTGTCCTACACCATGTATTTGCACCGTTCCTTTATCTGTTCTTTCCCTATAGTTAGAAAGTGAAGAACATGATTTTCCTGGTCCACTTTCTTTTTTTTTATGGGCGGGATGGGTGGTGTGTGGGGAGAGTATTGAAAGGAGTAGGGGATTAGAAAACGATTAAATCATTCCTGGACTTTAGTCACATTACTGGGTACCTGTAAGGAGGGAACGGGGTGGTAGAAAACTGTAGTACTCAGAAAGGCATCTCAAGACAGCAGTGTTGTGACTATTAGTATGTGAGTTCTTTTTAAAACAAACACAATTTTACTTGTGAAATATTTATGGGCATGGGGAAATACCTCCTCTTCTGTTCAAAAGCAGAAGGATGCACTTGTATTTTGAGATATGTGCATAGAATCCTAATAATAACACCAAAATGTAGGTATCCTTTTTGCTGAAAGAACACATTGAAAAAGAATTAAAATGGGTAGAAGAGAATTTCTGCATTAATACAATCATGTAGTCAGTGTTACAGCATAAAAGAGAATTCTCCTTCAACTCTAGACCTCCTTGGTTTTGACTAGTAAACTTATGTCTTAAAAATGGACCATCTAATTAAATTCGCTTTTTTTTTTATTTAAAGTACCTTAACAATTACTTTCATTCACAAGGCTGCAATAGCTGAAAAATTTAGCACAACGAAAATTGGGGAAGAGGTTATTTTATATGCTATTAAAATACTGAAGTTCAAATTATAATAGCATTGTTCAGTTGTATTAGTGAATGGACCCTTTTATAAAGGAAAATTGCTAGTTTGCTGAAATTTGCTAATATGAAGCTATTTGTAAGCCCATACTTGTTTTGATATTTTTATAAGGAATCTTTAGTACTGGTTTGTTTATATAGTATAGTGTCATAAAAAGGTATTAATTCATTAGTCCATCTAATACTTGAATACATTTCATATGTGTCCATTTTGCACAAACATAGGCTGCAGTCTTACAAATATTTATACATGTGAGTAACTTTATGCACATGAGTAGTCCCTTGGAGCTCCATCTGACCACTCACATGTGAAGTTAATCACATGTATAAGTGAGAATCAAGACTTTGATGCCTGAAGTTTTTACTCTAGTCTCACCCATGCAAACTTCCCACTGAAGTTAATCACACCAGTCAGAATTGCATCTCTAATCCATTTTTGTAATTATAGGCATGGGGCTGAAGTAAATGAAAATAGGCCTCACTCAAAGTTGATGTTCTCTTCTAGAGGATCTTCTATTGTGACCTGAATGTTTGAAACAATACTTGCTTTTGCCCACTGTAATCAGAATGAACATTGCCCCATTGACACTAAAACGGGAGTCACATGAAGGCATGATTGAGTAGGTGCTGCAAATGCTTTATGAACCGAATAGAAGTAAAAACAGTGTGGTAAAGATATTTTTCCCCCAAAAATTTAAGGTGAAGTGCCTATGGGAGCCCACCCTAAAGCATTGTTATTTCCACCGGATTCATTATCTTTTTAGCATTGCCATTCAAGATTGTATATTTAAGATTATACCATAGGTAGTTTAGAGGATTTGTGACTTGGTTTATTAAAAATAGGGAATATGAGCACAGGTTTAGTATGTATACTTCATATTGTTCTAGATATACAGAGGGGATGAAATACTTAATGGTTAAGGGCCCTAATCAGAAGAATAACCATCAAGCAATTCCTTTAATAAACTTTAGCTAGGTACAATATCATTCACTTAGGGGAAAAATAAAAAGGCTCCAGTTCTCCTCCCATCAAAATAGTGTTGCTACTGTCTTCAGTGAGAGGAGGAGCAAGCCCCACATTATCTGGCTACAAAAGCTTCGTCCAACTCTATTTTACAAAAAAGTTGCAGGGAAGTTTAAATGTAACAAGTACAGATTACTAAAACCATGCTTTTCCTTTAAAAAGAGCCAAAGAATAAATTAAACCGCACAGAAATTCAGTATAAGAGACTTGTCTATTGTATTTGAGATGTACGCATAGTGTCTATTAATAAGAACACAGAGCCTGATATTGCTCTAATTGACACCAGTTTTACACTGAGGTAATTTTTGTAACTCGTGACTTTTACCCATGTGAGAGTAACTCAGGATCCCAGCATTACTATAAAACTGTAAAGGATATCTAATTGTACCTCACTATTGTAGAAACAGAAATGAAGCAATTGCCTTTTTAAAATATTTGTATCTTTATTCATTTGTTTAAACAGTCAATTCATGGTTGGATTAGATAGTCTGAGGGTTACTGAGAAATTGTATAGCTCTATTTGTACAGAGCTGTACCTGATTCTAACCTCCTGTAGTGTGAGCAGTGGTAAGTGAACTGTTTCTGTGTTGTTCACTCACTCTGTCAGATCGAAACTCAGCTCGATAGCATTAAACTAGCTCCCATTTGAAAGATTTGTCTTACAAAACCCTGAAAACTGCTCTGAACATGCATACATTGATTTTGTTGCTGGAATCTCCTGAGCTTTGATGAAAAAGCAGACTCCACATGCAGGTGAAAGAGGGTTTACCTCTTCAATATTAAAAAGAGAAGATTAAGGATTTTTGTTTGGCTGAGGCTGAACTAATCAGTGGCATGCAAGGGTAAGAAGAAAGTTGGCCTTGTGCCTATAGTAGTGCATTATTTGCTGTGCTTGAACAAGTAGTTAGAATTACTCCAATAGCTGTCTATCAGTTGGAGCATACCATTATTCCAATTTGCATGGCTAATCAAATGACCTAGGATACAAGACTAATTTTTTCCACCTCTACAAAGGAAGGCAATTGCTGCCTTTTTTTGCTGGACATTCACTTAAGTTCTATCCTGGAAAAAAATATAATTTATATCAATGAACAGGAAAGCATTCAAATAATACCATATTTTTAAGTGCTGAACCATTAGCTATTCATTAAGAGATGATGCATTTTTTGATCTAAAGTTTAGTTCCATTCCATTTAGTTCTACTAAATTATAAAAGACATGTGAGATGACCAATTTCCATAAACTTTCATGGTTTTCTCTATAGAATAAGGGTGAGCTTTTGGGCTTGTCAGCTGGAGAGCACTGCTTTTTTGGCCTTACAGGTACAGGTATTTATTGCCCTGCTTTTAGGTAGCATCAGAATGCATGCAACTATGTTAAAATTTGTGGCATGAGAGGATTAGTGTGTGCTTAGATGGTTTGCAAACATCATTGCGCAGTAGGGAATGCCATAGTGAAATAACTGCAACACCTCAAATAGAAGAAGAATTTTACACCTTATAGCATCAGCTCTAGTAATTACTTATACCTGCTTCCCAAAATTTCAGTGAAGTAATGTGAAAATTTTCTGAAAATAGGATGCAAGTAAGGTTTTAGGGGGAAAAAAGGAAAGGTTTAAATAAACTAGCTGCATTGTAAGATATCATGGAATGATACAAATATATCTAGAATCAATCTTATCAGCCATGTCTTTGATTTGTTGTAAGAAATACAATAACAATGCTGAAATAAACTCTGCAGGGACAGATAAAAGTGGATAAGAGAATTTCGGAAATTAGATAACATTTATTTTCCATCATTTGTAAGAATCACTTGGTTTGCCTCTTAGGCATACGTTGTTTGCGCTCTTCAGGTTCACTCAGCATGGTTCTTCTTCAACAAATCTGCTTTCTGTTGTTGTTAAATTGAGGTCCCACTCCAGAAACGAATGGTGTGAAAACCCAGAAAAAGAGAGCTAATTTCTGAGCACACCTTATATCATTAAAATGATATGGTTGATTCCAGATGATTATGTTGACCGTTTTCATGGCCTTACTTCAGCCTGAATACAGAGCTATAGCAGACAAGAAAAACAGAATCTGAAGATGACATGTAGGTCTAGAGAGTTATCTCTTGAACTCACTGTAATTGTGAATGGTCTCCAAACCCAGCTATGAAAATAGTGTGTAAATGCTGATTAAGAGTGGCTAAAACTTAAATTTATTTAATGACCAAGTACATTCTTAAGAGAATACAATGCTCATATGATAGTGGAAAGCATTTATGCTTACTTAAATCATTAGCCCCATTTTAATACAATATTAACTATTTCAGAATTTATCAAATTGAAAGCAATAATATGAAGTTTAGACCACTGGTTATCAAAAGATGTTTCATTTGACTTCTAGCATTACATTATTCTATCTGTAGTCATTTTATGCTGTAGTTATAATATACTCAAAGACCTTAGCTGCTAGGGTAAAAGCTGAACCAGTGGAATTTTTTTCCAGACCAATCCATAAAGATGCCTTTTTCACCTCTTTGATGTGATAAGGAAGTGTTAAATCAAAGTGAATCCCTCTTCTGCACCTTGGGACCAAATAGTGCTTAAGCCAATTGTTACTACTCCTGGATGTTTTAGACACTGAACCATGCATCTCTCTCTGCAGATCGGAGAGGATTGTAACAGTCATCCTGTGCCACCTGCTATCACTTAATTAGTATAATCATCTAATTTCCAGTTGGAAATAATGGAACCATGCACTTTTTAGTAATTGCATCCGTCATAATATATTCCAAATTATGTTACACTAATATTATGTGATTTAGACATTTTAGGAGGGGACACTTGCTTTGCATTTACACACCAGGTTTTCTGATCTTGACTCCCACCCAGTAGCACAGGAGCCAAAATCAGTTTTCTGCCTCATTATGACCCTAAAGATTTTACTGATATGTAATATGAATGTGCAAATGAACCTGTGGTAAGTACAATTTAAGCTTTAGTGGACAGAGCAAAGAATAAATAAGACAAACAGTACTTCATAACAACAAATGCTTTGGTTTTAGGGTTTAACAAAATCTAAAAATTTTCTATAAAATATTGGTGATTGTATATTAGAGTGAGATCTTAAACACACTCTATAGATTCGAGGGTTAAAGAATAATGCCATTTGAACTCAAGCGGTTCTGATGTTTAACATAATTAGACTGCTTGCATTTTCCTCCGAGAGATTACATCACAGCAAATGAATAGGTAATGAATGGGTCAACTTGGGGCAGCTTCATTTCACTGAACAGACAGTTCTGGGCCATGATGCTTTAAAAAAAAAAAGAGAGAGAGAGAGAGAGATCAGCCAAAGAGACTGGGAAGCACAAGGCAATTCAGAGCCACTGTCAGAGTTAACCCTCCCCCACACCAAATGATACTGCACTGCAAAGAGAACCACTGTCACACATATCAGGCAAGGTTATTACTACTCTACTCAGTAAACATGCCATGCCTGCTGGACATCTGTTTTTATTTCATTTTTTGTGATGTACATTATATGTAAATCTATGATGGTGACCGTCAAGTTGCTTTCAAAGTATTGGGCCAAATTCATCTCAGGTGTAGTTCCAGGTCTACTGAGTTCAATGGTGTTACACCTGGGATGAATTTGGTCCATTATTAACTAGATAGATTATACATCCAGCTCGCTTACTGTGCTAAAATATCGAGAATGCATATAAATAATGAAGTTATGTAATTACATTCCTGTTTTAAATTTGTATTCCTAAATGTGCTGATGCATGTGCACATGTTTATAACTACCATTCTGCTATTTTGTTCTATTTTGATTTGATGTAAGTATATTTGAGTTTCTCTTTTAAAAATAATATAGATGCACATTTAGTGAATACTTTCAAATGTATTTGTAAGTTTTTCAAAATGCACAATACTGATCAGCATGATTTTCTAACCATACCAGCAAATAAAATTGGCTTTAAATGTCATGATAGATAGATAGATAGATAGATAGATAGATAGATAGATAGATAGATAG
>ML675601.1:82524319-82569319 GCA_007922155.1 Mesoclemmys tuberculata
TAGATAGATAGATAGATAGATAGATAGATAGATAGATAGATAGATAGTATTTATAAATGGAAAATATGCAACTGCCTCTTTAAAACATTCTGTAAACAGTGTTTGTTATCCCTGATAAGATGTTAATATACACTAGCTGGTGATCTTGTTAGTCAATAGGAGCCAATAGAGCTGTTATTTATCAATATTTTAGGCAACAATTTCATTCATTTATACAATTCTAATAGGAAAAAGTATTGTACATAACAAATTGCTCAGTAAAATGCACCATTATAGAGGTCTGTTCCTAAAAGAAAACAAGATAGTTTTAAAAAAGAATCCTCCTTCAGTAAGAGATTTAAAAAGCATATACATGACATAACTTACCTTTTCATACATATTTTAAGTCGGTTTAGTTTTCTATATTTCCCTTGTGTCGTTTTGTACATTCCTGCATCTTGCAGTATTATACACTGTGAAGCCTAGTAAGCAAGTTAAAGTCTGATGACGCTAACGAATCCCAGCGCAAATGACTGAATCAATAGGAAACCAGCCACTGCTGTTTAAGTGTATCGATAAATGTACCTTTATTTTCTCTTGAATGGATAAGTGTCGCAGTTAAGAGTCCTATGGATCTCTTAATTGAAAGTTAATTTTAAATCAATAAAGAGAGTCATTTAAATATTGATCAGCCCTTTCTACACAAATTGTTAGCTGATTTTCTTTTTTTTTTTTTTCCAACAACTTTGTTAAATGCAATCAATAGCCCACAATCAGTGCATTCCATAAAAAATTGACAGATGTTCCCAAAATGCCTGCTAGGCATAATCTTATCTGTTTACATATGCAGCATAGATATTTCAGTCCTTTTCATGTGTACCTATGTATCTCTGCCAAAAACATATTTTCTTTAAATACCAAATAGTAGGATTTAGATATATTTTTCTCCTTTATCTGTCACCAAAGAGGCTTGAAATTAAAAAGAAGTTATCTTAGATGTCACTTGATTGGATAAGTAGTATACCTATTGTTTCATTAATGCAGACTGACTGCAAAGGAGGAATGTCATTATTTTTACACACAGAATAAAAAGATATAACATTTAGCTGACGTCTGTACCTTAGTACTTATATGTCAAAAGCCGTTATATGTGCTATTACATACAAAATGATATTTGGCTTTCAATGAATTAGATGGCTATGCGTGCATGTGTGTATGTACTTATCAAGTTGTGGAATGGAAAGTGCTTTTTATTTATTTTGTTTTACTTCTTCGATATCCTCTCTCTTTTTATGTAGCAGCACATAGCCAGACTTTCTATCAGTTCACTTTTGACAAAGAGGACAGTCGAGTTAAAAGGATACAAATTTCATTTCATGAGATTCATCTTCATTAACCAAATCAAGTAAATTCAGCTACATGTGGCTTTCAACATAGTAGCAAATATGAGGCTCCTCTAACATGGCTTCCCACAGCACTTTTAGTGATTTGCCTGTGGCAGCACACTAGAACTTATGCTGCCACACACAACAAAAAAGTAGAACTGGTCATTTTGATCAAGTAATACTAATTGTATTTTGATCCTGCATCCCTTAATTACTACCCTATAAACACATCTCAAACCATATTTTGATTTATAGAGCTGTACATTGAAGTTTCAAAACCCTTCTTTATATTTGTTTTTGACTCTAGAACACAGTTCCTGGTAAGAGTAGATTTGTGCTTCTAAGCAGTAAATACCATCATTTGAATCACAGGAGGTATCAATGAATTATAAAAATCACAAATGTACACATTGTACAGTGTAGCCACAAATCACTATTTTAAAAATCTAAGTATGAAATAAAGCAAAATCAAGGTCTATAATTAGGTTGACTGACATTTGACTGAAAAGTAAAAATATCACCGTAATTATATTTTCTTTCTAAATGACAAACCAAGAGGTAAATCCTATAATTAAAACTGTTTAACATTTAAGCACTTAAGGCTGAAAATAATAAACAAAATGATTTTTTCTTCCTTTTTGTGAGTTCTAAAATACCAACATAAGGAGCTGTATAAAAATTCTAGGGCTTCATGGCAAAGAATCTAAGCAGTGTTGCAGAATAATTTGCACTATTTTTGCTATTGCTATTGCTCTTCTGCAAATTCACTTGTTCTTTAATCCGTGTTCTCTAAATGCAGCACCTCAGAACCCCTTTCGTTCCTTTCTGTGTGTTGGAAGAGTCGTACCAAAGGGAAGATTAAAAAGAAATGGGCAGGTATCATTAGTTCATATGCATACGGGTTCAGCATGTGAAGATGCAGTTTCTAGGACCGGCTTTAAGATGTGACTGATAGATCTTATTTGTCTGATAGAGTTGACCAGGGAAATAGAGCTACAGCTGGTTACTTCATTAGGTCCTCTCATTGATTGAACCCTGCTGAAGTGATGCAGCGGGCTCCTGAGATAACTGCTGGTAATAGAACAAAATGAATTCTTATCACAGAGATTGGAAAGGCCATTAACCCTGGCCTCCAATGCTTTTCAAAGGTCACAGACAGGAAGCCAATCGGTGACTGGGAAAACTGTTTTCTGTCTAAGTACAGGTCATGTTAGAGGGGTCTGTACGTGTGCGCGTGTGTGTGAGTGTGACTTTTTTACCCTCGGCTTCTGTACAGATGAAACTGTTACACTGGCAGATGTTAATAATCAGCTGTAAATAAATATTGGAAGCAGAAGAAGAAAAATGAGTAAGCACAGGAATTTATTTCAATAAATATTTAATAAAAGAGCAATTGTTACTGTGATATTTACTGCCAGTTCTGCTGTAGATTTTTGCCTAATACTTTTTCATATAAATTGAAAAGAGAAATACATAGAGGCACTTAAAAAGGAAATTTAATATGGTTTTATATAAAAATACTTTTCCTTCCTTCCTTCAAAGATGAGGATAATAATTGCCTGCCGCCTGGCTGCCTGCCTTTGCCAGCAAGCCTATCATCAGTTCATCTGTGAATTAGTGCAGGGCACTGTTTGCCTTTCACCTGGTTGAGAAGGGTATATATCTAAGTAACAGTCCTATAATTTACATTTAATGCAACCTTTCAATTGACCACGAGCCCACAACCTAAGCCCCCATCTCATAGCTGAGGACTTTCCCACATTTGTCAAGTCAGTGCCACTCTAAGATCAGCCAAAAGATATCTTCCTTTTAAACCCTTCTGAGGAATCCAGTCACTACAGAGGTCATTTTTTGTTGTTGTATGTTTAAATAACACTAGCTTGAGAAGGAACAACTTATTGTACATGTGGATTAAGTGGGATGCCTCTCATAAAATAAAACAGAACATTTTCTCTTCATTACTGATGTATATAAGGAAACACAGATACATGCTTTAGGTTGTTTTTAGCAAAATATTGGTGGCTTCTATACTTGTGATTGTGATTTAATTTCAGTGTCTGTGGTCTCTGTTGGAGCCAATCTTTCACAAGAAGCAAGTTCGTTTAAATGTAAATGGGGTCCTGTGGATGGAAAAAACTACCTACTTCATGCCTTTGGGGACCCACCCAAGCATTTGGTTTGGCCTTCCATGCATAAATAATAACAAGAAGGTATGCTGTCATTGCCTTGCTTGAAACACCAGAAGTGGTTTGGCACAGCAAAAACCAAAGCACTAAACTGAGACTGGTTTGGATAAATTTACAGTTCAGATCCTCATTCTGATTAAACTGCTTTAAAAAAAGAGAGAGAGTGAGTTATTTTGAGGACGTGTGGATTACAGGAACAGATGAAAACCAGCTAAAGTTAAGAGCCTACCACATCTAAAAATATTCTAAAATAACAAGAAAGTTGCAGTTTTGTTAACTTGAATGGATTTTTTCCTCATAATTGTCTATAGCATTTTGTAGCAAGAGCAAGAGGATGTGGTGCAAATGGTAATACAATCAACATTCATTTTTCAGCTTAAAATTCAGCTATTGCATACTCAGGTTATTTAGCTTTGCTCAGAATCTGACACATATATGTCAGACCTCTAATATTTATTGACTTCTAAAAGATATATTTAAACATAGCAGAAAATTTTAAATGTATATATATTTTTAGTCAGAAGAACCTTAACCTTCTTTTCAACAGGGCAAGTTAATAGATATACTTTTTTAAATGATTTAATTAAATGCAGGCTGTTGCTTATCTCATTTATGAAGAATGAATGCTATATGCTATTGCAGATGTTTCAATGCATGACACACAAGCTTGGAATTTCAGTGTATGATACCTGAGGTGAAAATCACTCACAAAACTTTTAAATGTATTATGCACTAGGAATATTAGAATTGAGAGTTCATTCCAGATTGTGTAATACAGAACTGGTATTTACTCTTTTCAGAGATCTCTGTCTAGGATACTTGATAAGCATTTTTTTTTTATGAAGCAGCATTAGCTCAAGTCGAGTTAAATTTAAGCAATACAAGATTTGCTGTCTAGGGGAAGAAACAGGATATTAGTGTTTATATTACTCAGCCACATTAGGTGTAGCTGTGAATCAAATAATTTTATCCTGGCAGCTTCAGAAATCTAAAATGTTCATCCATTGGTCTCTCTTCCTTTATTTCATTGAGCTGGCTAAGTAACAATAACCAGAGCAGTATGTTTACTTTTCATAAAGATTCCAGTGAAATAAATGCATTATAGACATACAGTGGCCAAGCTAATGTGTTTTTCTATCTGACATATTATTCACCATTGGGGGAAATATGTGTTGTGCTGTTTTTCATTATTCAGTGGCATTCCATACAGAAGGATTTTCATAGAACCTCTTAAGTCTTCTAGATATATTTGCTGACAACCCATATTGTTAGGATATTTTTAAAGGAAAAAAAATAAAAGGATCTCAAATACCGTCAGACACTTCAGGAGCAGAAGTTGCTTCCAACATAATTCTCCAGTCAGAAACTTTGACAGTCCATATGATACCTCAATAACAATCTTATTGGCTGTAATGTGGACAATTATTATTTAGAATATATAAAATTATTTTAACAAATTATTTTTATTCACTTTTGTGCTTTGCAAGAATTGTCATGATTTATGAATTCATGTGGGGGAATGCCAATTGTCATGATTTATGAATTCATATGGAGGGAAAAAGCCTCCTCCGAATTCATTGGACATAACAAACTGATTTGAGAATAATAGTGTAAGTGTCAAGTACCTATTGATGAAAGAACATATTCTGTTGCAGGTCTAATAGTTTTTTTTAACTGGGTTGAATTTTTTTAAAAGGTGCTTTTCTTGAAGTGGCAAAGAAATCACAATATAGAAAATAATATTAATCTACAGATGACTGATTGCAAGACTGGCCGCTATACTTTATTACAATAGGAAGTCTCTTGAATAATGGTCCATGATGAAAAGAGAGAGAATTCCTAAACATTTCCCACTTATAAGTCATGCTAGAACTAGAAGTTTTGATTCTGAATGTAGGCCTCAGTAAATGAGATCCTTTGGTTGCTCATATAGACGTAAATTAGTACGATGCTTTCAAAACACCAGTGCATCAAGTAGAGGCTGGCAAGCCAAAAACGCCACCTTTCTTCAGTGCACTTATAATTCAGTATAAATGTCTTGGTAATACGTATGGTGGGGTTCCTTTTAAGGGAGGGTTACAAATCTACTTTAATTGAAAAATAAACTCTGTGCTTGTTGCAGATAGACCAGAATGAAGATCCTTACTCACAAAAGTAGTGAAACTGGCTGTCACTTTATTATATAAGAAATTAACAATTAGTTCCCAAGGGCAAGCTAAATTGTATCATCTCCCACCATATCATTAACAGTACTCCCCAAAGCCCTGGCCAGAATCAGTGACTAGGGCACCAGAGAGGCCAGAAAGAAGATCACTTACACACATGGATGCAAAAGTGGCCATTCTATGGCCCAACCTTCATGGTCAGCTTATCCCTGTTGTTAGGGAGAAATAAATTCTCCTTGGGCTTGCATCCACACTAGGATTGGGAAACCATAACACTCCGCCTTTGGCGATTTAAATCTCAAAACCATAGATATAGATGGAAAGGTGGGATTAATGAAATCTGGCACAGGTCAGGAGACAGCCCATTCCATGGCTTCCAAGGGGATAGGCTGGCTTGGTGGGGGAACAGGATTTAAATTTGTCTCCCTGGGAACAACTAGTTTGGTGCTAGCAGCTGCAGTACCTCTAGTATGGATTACTCCAACTGATTGACAAAAGGCAGGTATTCCATTTTTCTTCCCTCCGGCTGCACAGAAGCAAGTCTGGCTGAATTTTTCCTGGGTCATACAATACAAATCAGTGTACTGTTTTTCTTTGTACTTACATGCCTGGATGCATGTTATATGTTTTTTGCTGACCTTGTCGAGTGTTACTGTCAAGGGCTAAATTACAAGTGCATTGAAGAAGGAAGAGACTCCCTTCTTGTAGGTGAAATAGTATACTTGTGGGTGTAAAAGTAAAATTCACAAGACTCCTACTCTATAACATTCTCAGAGGCCAAAATTCTTGCAAACTTCACTTTTCTGCCTGTGTAGTGGATTAAATAGATATGGAAGAAATAGATAGGGAAGAAGTTTTAAGTGTGCTTGCCCATGTTTCAAAATGTAGATGTTGAGTCACCACTGTTTTTTTTTACTTCCAATCTTAAGTCTTTTTAATAAAATATTCTTTCATCATGAAACATGAATATTAACAAATATACAAGATATTGATTCCCACAGACTCTTGGGGCCAGATGCTTGGCTATACCACAGCTTTGCTTTGCACAGCTGAGGCTAGGGGAGCTAAACTGGCTTTAAACCACTCCTGTGCTCCCCAAACCCCAGAGTTCCTGGGAGCTGGGTAAGACCCTGGCATACATCCAAGCATTGCTAAAGTCCATCATTTCCCTCCCAGCAATGTCCCCCATCACTGAGAAAGGAGTGGAACAAGCCAGCTACATTGGCTCCGTTCCACTGTAATTCCTCTACTCCAGGGGCATTCCTGCGTAGCCCGTTAAACCGGCTTTTAGGCTGCTGTGTGCTGCCAGAGTAGTGAGAAGCAACCTTACTAAAAGCTAAGATCTGCCCTATGTCTTTCAGTTCATCATAATAGGTTGACACTTTTTGTTTCATGTTATTTTGGTGTTCTGTATTACAAAGGGTTACAGTATTGTTTTCTTCCATGTACAGTGCATCATTTGGACCCAGCAGTCACTACCAGAGTTCTGCTTCATTCTTCATGACTGATTATTTGTCTTATTAAATTCCCTCCCAATAAAGAAAAGTTATAAAACATTGTAACTGACACAGTGAAGCAGTTCATGCTACTAAGACTACATGCCATCCGTTCTAGCCTTTATTTGTATGATAGTACATTTTCCATCATTATTGCACATATTTTCATTGTGAAATAAACTATCAGTAGGAGGACTATCAAATAGAGGGTTTAGGCAAACTACATTAGATTAGAAATAATAAAAAATAGGTTCAGCAAAAGTTAAATGAAACCGTAGGGATCCAAATGAGAATGTGTGTTGCTGTACTGTCGCTTTGTAGGTTAGTGCTTTCGTTCTAAGTGCTATAAAATTATTTTAACTGCATTTCTGCTTAAACAGGAATGCGAACAGCTTATATAGAAAAAAAGCTAATTACTGCTTTCCTAATTATAAGAATTTTAAAATAATTATCAAACAATGTTTTCACAAAATTCATTCAACGAAAACGATGACCCAGTAAAAAAGATTTTCTTTCCCCACTTTTCCGTGATTTTTTTAAATGAACCTAAATTGTCCAGTTTCACAACTTGTTTGTTCTTCAGCTATGTTCCTCAGATGGCCATACCTGGATGGAGAAAAAATAGATGGAGTCCTCCCCCCAAAAAAGTGCTTGTAGTTCTCCTAAAACACCATCATATCAGTCTTATTGTTTTAGTTTTGAGCACATATACAGTAATTCAAGCATTTAAAAATCATTAGACCTCCCGAATCATGAGACTGGCTTAAAATCATGAGATTTTGGGGGGAAAAAAAGGGGGAGGGTTGTTTCATTTGCTTTTTGGTTTTTGTACTGCTATAGTTCATGTTTTCCATATTACATCTACAACCATGAAGACTAGAAACTGTTTTTAAAATTAAAACTAAGATTCTCACATAATCCTAAACTTCTGGGAGCTGTGACTGTAAGGAAAACATGAAATATTGTGAGACTTGTGATACAATTTCAAGAACTGGCAATACTGCGATACATTTTTGTGACACAAGCTGAGACCCAGTCCTGCAACAACGATGCAAATATGGTACTTTACTCACAAGAGTAGCTCCATTGACTTCATTGTTTGCAGATGCAAATCCTGGCCTCCAGTAATGTTGCTTCATACTCTTTGGGCCTGACTGACCTACTGGAGTTAAACCAATAGCTGTGCAAACTGTTCAGTACTAACTGCAGAAATATATTAAATCAGTCTTTGCTTGAGTTTGATTTGCAGCCATGCATCAACCGTGGTTCATCCAAAATTTTTGTATGTGCAAGCTATCTTTAAAAGCATTTTGCAATTGTATTTCTTGGTTTTGCTTTGGTTTTTTCTCTACTCAGGAACTATAACTTCAGTTCAGGCAGGGTTATTCAAGTGTGCTGAGATTGGTGACATTGTAGAAGCCAAATGGAATTTTTCTGTAGCCCTCATTGGCTAAATCTATTTTCATATGATAGTATGGCTAATTCATCCAATCAGAAGCCATTTTCAACTGGTTTCTCACAGGGATACTATAGATGATCTTTCAGATTTAGTTGGAAAATACATCCCATCCCAAAACATAAATTCCAATAGACCTAGTTCTGTTTCTGTCGTATTCTGGCCGGCAGTAGCCAGTTATAAAGGTGAAAATTTTTTGTTAGGATTTGTTTTTATTTTATGTTTGAGTTACATTGCACCATCAGACTGAGACCGATAGAGCCCATGCCAAGGTCCAATTTACTCACCTAATAACTTAATGCCATGACAAAAGAGAAGACTTCTAAGAGCTGATGGCAGGTACCAAGCTGCACGTTTTTCTTGACTGAGGGTGACCCAGAGTTTCAGAACATGGCAGGCTGGTTTGGCCAACTGTAGGTTGGTTCATATCTCTATGGACACATGGATGGTGGGCAAAACCACTGATTGCATATGGGAGCGACCACCAGGTCTGCTTTGGTGTCAGCAGCCAGTAGCAGTATGCCACATTATGTAAATGTGTCTCTGAAGTAACACTAACTACAAATGACTTCAGATGTTCTGCTAAGTGCACATCTCCTCAAGGAGCACCTGTAGGTGAAAAGCCATCTTCCCTGCCTCAAGCTAAGACAGGAGGTGGTGATCTGACAAATTCCATTTTGCTCGTGATGAAATGGGTTCCGAACACCACATCTTTACATCCAATCAGAGATGGAAACTAGTCTGTATAATGACATTGTGTAGAGAGTCTTACAGTGTATTGTCATGTATAAAAGTTAATATTAAACATATCCCTAATGATAAACTAGGATATGAGTTTTAAAAATTATCTGGTTAATTTTCATGTAATTCTTTCAAGAAACATATACAAACGATTTGTGTGCGCATGTGTGTGCGTAAGGGGGAGAGAAAGAGAGAGTGATTCAAACTCCCTTATCTTGAAAGGAATCAAAATATTTTATGGTTGAAAAGTCTATATGGCCTTTTTATTTATTTATTTACTTATTGGGAAGGGGTTTGGAGGGGGAAAATTCGCTAAAATCACATGCATAAAATATGTAGGAATCAGCAATGTTTTATTTTTAAAAATGGAGGTGCCTAAATTCCTGTTGCTCCTATGGTAAATACTCCAGTAATTTTTCAGGTTTAGGCAATTATTTATTGTGTGTTTGAAATCGTATTACTAGTTTTGAAGTGAAATAATAATATTGACTAGTGGCTACTAACACAGACCCCAATCCTGTAAATGCCAGCACACATGTTTAACTTTACACACATGAATTGACATCATTAGGACTTCTCACATGTATAAAGTTTTATACATAAATGTGTGTGTAGAACAGGGCCTTTATGATTCATATAGATCTGTTTAAATGCCCAGGGCTGACCTTTGGATCTATTTTTGCATTGGTAAAGTCTCTTAATCCAATTTGTGGTTCTGTGTTAATTTCTGTGCAAATATGCATTATGGGTGTGATTCTCAGAAGTGTTCAATATTGACCTAATTCTTGTTCCATTGAAGTCAATCAGAGGTAGGCAACAGTGAAGAAAATCTTATCATACCTGTTCACTTAAACCTCACTTTTTTGCAGTTTGATTCTCTATACACTTGAATTTTTCTTGTGACTATCCTGACTCAGGTGAAAGCTACCTGTAGACAAAGTCCATTTAAATGATGTCATTCTTCAAGCTAATAATAGCCATGAAGCTACTTTATGGTGCATTGGTCTAAACGTCTTGTTTCAAAAAAAAAAAAAAAGCTGACACAAAGATAGCATGGCTGACCAACTGCAATTCTGTCTGAAGTTCATTTGTTTTTTTTCCCATCATAAATCAGTCCTGGAATATTTTATTTTTATTTTTAGAAATATACTGTGTCTAAATCAAGTAGAGTGTGTTTGAAAGTCCTATTACAAAACTCTAAATTATACCTATTACATTTCCCTGATACTAGCATAGATGTTTAGTAAAAATGTTTACTAGTAGGATAAAGAGACACACTGACACTGCATAGTCTAATACCCATTAACAATAGTTACCAGACCAGTGTTAAATGAGCAGATCAGGTAAATATATTTATTGACTGAATCGTTGTCATAAATTTTATTTCTCAGACTCTTCTGAAGGTGACTTAATAGAGCACAGCATTAATTCAGTGACATGAAGAGGTAAATTTTTTAACGAGTATAAGGGGTTTCAATCATACAACTCCTGTTAACGTCAATCTGATGGGTGCAGTGAAATCCTCAAGCATTGTCTTAAACCTTTACTCTATTGTGTTTTAGGACTTTATATGGTATAAATTTGGTTCAAATGTGGTTTGTAATACATGTTTCCCTTTCTCTTACGTCATGCATGAGTTTAGCAGACAGGATAAACAGAGTCACAGTAAAGCAGATTCACCTCCAAACGGAATATCTTGATCCTTTCCATAAAGGATCCAGTGTCATAATGAACTCCTTCCAATGAAGAATAATACCCCTAAAAAGGGACCCATCTTCCCTACATTGAAAAAAGATCTCTTAGGGAGACAGGGACCCAACAGCATAAAGCACAGAGGCTGTGATGGTAAGGGATTTCGTAATTAGTAACATTGGTCCAGATCATCCCCACTCACATTAAAAGCCCTAAGGAGCTGGTTTTGGGGTGAACACCCTTGCCGGAATCCATTGCTGAGATTCCCTCATATCAACCCATCATTTAGACAGGGCTTTCTCCCCTGCTCCCCACCTCCTGGTTTAGATGAAACTATTATAGGCATTTTCTTGAGGGAGATTTTGAAAGTGTCTGGGAGGAGTCTTTGGTAAAGAGTCTTACACACATGCAGTTATTACAACCTTATTCGGGTGGATGGGTAGAAGGCTCTGCACTGTCCTCATAAAAGAACCACAGACACCATGTGATCTAAGTATCAAGCTGAAGCAGCTCAAATTTTGAATTGTAAGTACTGAATACTTTAAGCTGTGCTTGCAGTAAACTGTTTGCAAATAGTCGATAAGAGTCCAGTTGTATGTTCATATAAAATATTTGTCAAATAATTCTGAACAAGAAAATTTGTGAAAATATTTATAGGTTCCCAGAGTTCAGAAACAAATAAAGAAACAAAAAGAGGGGCTAAATTCACTTATTCACTGAAAGTAGTTCATCCAGTTCTTCATGTGACATGAAACATCAAGAAATGGGAATTATAAAACTGGAGACAAGTAGTTTAGCTATATGACAAGGTGTAGTACAAGAATGTATTCAGGTCAAAAACCAGGTATCCAGATTAAAAATGGAAATCTAGCCCAAGTGATGTTAATAGAATTGAACATAAAGGTTGGCTAAGAGGAACAAATAAGGGAAGATACATGGTAAATTGGCAATGGAATGGAAAATGAAGTTCAGCATAGACAAGTGTAAGATAATGTGCACTGGAACAACCAATTTGAACTACTTGTGCACTCTGAACACCGATTTAACCTGGTGCAACCTTTCAAAAAACTTATCTAAATATCATCATGTACATCTCCATGAAGACATCTGCTCATTGTGCAGTAGTATTCAAAGAAGCAAATACATGGGAAGGCAATATTTAGTAGATAGGAAATAATTAAAAAAAAAACTATGGTGACAAAGGTAGTATAAGAATCTATAGAATAGACATAATACATTTATTTTTAAAAGTAGTATGTCCTCACCTTTAATATGGCATTCAGCATTGGTCACTTCATCTCATGTAAAATGTTTAAGAAATAGTAACCAGAAATGAGCAACAGAAATTACAAGAAACAAGGGGGCAGAAAAGACCGTTTACGTATATGGAGATATTAAAAAGACAAACTGGAATAAAGACGAGTAAGAGGTATATAGTCAAGGTATATAAAATAACAGATGTTAAGAGAAGTCATACCAGGGGCTTCTATTTATTCTTTTCCTTAAGATGAGAATGAGCACAGAATAGAACAGAATAGGAGCGTGATACAAAGACCACTGAAGTCCATGGCAAAACTCCTATTAACTTCAGTGCGCTCTGGATCAGATCTCAATGATGGATAATGAATAACAACACAGTCTGTATGAGGTAAACTTTTGTATTTTAAATAGCCTTGATACGGTTTTATTAGTCCTCATGGCAGAAAACACTAACACTCTCCATATCCTAAACCGATGGAAGAAACAGCAGCTTCTGTGAACCATAATGGCAGTCAAAAGACAAATATCAATGAACTGGAAAAGTAAAACTACTCTCAACATACATTCATGCTTCAGTGCCTTTCTAGGAGTGGCCAAGTGTGAGAAGGCTCTGTTTTTGCATAATAAATGATTAACGGTACATCTCTAATCACATCTGGAAAACATTGCTTGAGTTGCATTCTGAACAGCTGACGTTCTGTGTTAATGGTTTTGTCTTCATAAACTGCTTTTTGCTTCTTGCAAAACATGATGATATATCAATATAAAAATAAAACAGTGAAATTACCCACTTTTATTGAAAAGCAGTTTAAACTAGAATTAATTTACCCAAATAAAATGTTCATACATTTTCCACCTCATTATCAGTCACCATCCCTGTCCCAAACCAAGTTTCAGAAAGTGGGTGGGAGAATGGAGACTATTCCATCCCACTGAGCAGCTAGAAAAAGGGAGAGCATACTCAGCCACCAGAGTGGAAAAGGCATCCCACCATCTTAACTTCTCAGGAGAACATACTCTCCCCCTCCCTGTCCATCCCCTGGAGGTGGAACCTTTGGTGATACACATAGTAAAAAACCCCAAACCTGGACGGATATGATTACACTGCTATAGTGAATCTCTTCTATCTACCAGCTGCAGGGGGTGAGAAAATACTCTTCCTTGACAACAGCAAAGAGCGGGAAAGAAATAGAGCAGAAGTGCAGTAGAAGAGAGACCACTCCATTGATCTCCCATCAGCCAAGAGGAAGAGACAGAGTTTGGCAAGTGAGAAATACTAAAAATGTGGCTGTAGTGAATGAGTAATATGGATGTGACATTAGTTGGCAGAGTGCCACCACCATATCTTCTTTTGATGAGACAGATATGCCAGTGTGGGGCCTAAAGTGATTAAAAGAGGCAGATAGGCCCTGACAAGGAGAAGGTTAAGGAAACCTGTGAACCCAGTTGGCCCCTGCCCCACTTCATATGCAGCAGGCATGGAGAGGGGAGTTGAAAGGAGGAGACATAGCCCAGTTCAGGGCTGACCAGGAAGGAGAGCAAAGCATTGCTCTGCTTCTCTTGATGGGAAAGAAGACTGGTTGCAGCTCAGAGACTAAGCTAGCTTGCTGGCTGCCTAAGCACCTGCTACACGGGATGACCAGCCGTCAGGGGATCAGCAGAAGCACAAGCTATTTGGGAGACAAGCCCTAAGAAGAAGATTGGGGTATCACCAATGGTTTGTTAGATTACTCTATTTTGAGTTGTGTGGTGTTTCTAGTTCTGCTTTCCTTTGGACCTTAACATCCCAGAAGGGGTAGGAATAAAGCATGCCTTGGCCAAAGGCCCAAAGCATTACTACTTCAGACCTCTCAGAGAGAGTGATGTGCTGCTGGCCCACAAGAGGATGCTGTAGATGCAGTGCAGTCACAAACTTGGTGGAGAATGTGGGCAGAGATCTAGCCCCTGCAGAAGAGAGCAGGACAGGACTTCAAAAAATAAAATAAAAAATACCTAAGGAAGTGACTTCCCAGCAGTGTGGGCATGGAGCAACTACTGAAATGGATGGCTTTGCAGAATGCCATTACTAACGAGCAACACAGCTATAGCAGATGGCCTTCAAGTAGCAGCAGCTGATAGGAGACTTAACAACAGCAACAGCTGGGCTTTCTGCCATGGACCCAGTGGGGGCCTCTGTGCCAGTCAGACTTCAGTGCCAGTCCACTCAGTTGGATGGATGGCCTTTCCTGAAACTTTTTTCTGCAGAAACATCCAGAGAGGGACTTTCTGTAATCAAGGCATCCTCTCCAGGTGGTGGAAAACCTGGCCAGGGTATGTGATGCTCTCCCAGGTCCTCCTTTGCCAGGGTACAAGAGGCATGGAAAATTGTGGGGGTCATGGGCAGCTTGGAATATGTGTGTCTGCTGGGTCGGACTCAGCTCAAGAATCCTTGGTTCAGTCACGTTCTAAAAGGGGAACACCCTGGGAGGGTTCTGCAGAAGGGTCAACCCAGGAATTGGGAGTAGGTCCCAATACCAGCCACCAGGCTCAGGACATTTGGTTTTCATATGGCCATCCAAGGCACAGGTACCAGGACTGCTCATTCCTGGAATCTGGTTATTGTCAAGTCTGGATTGCAGAGGCCCTAGCATGATGGCCGGGGCCAGCTAAACTGACTATACCTGTTAATATACATGGGATGGAAGTAATGGGACTAATAGATTGGGGTATGGCCAGATCATTGTGAGGAAATCTTTTGGTACTGAATCCAGGGTCTACCCCGGGCCTACAGCGTGTGCATAGGTTTGTAAAGCCATGTTCCAGCACATCAATTCAGCTAACCATGGAGGAAATATGAGGTCTCTAATGGTCAGCCTGACTGCATCTCTCACCTACCCAGTCACCATAGCCTGGAAGTATTTTGGGGACCTCCTAGATAGTTTTCAAGAGCTCCAGAAAATACGGGAACTCTAATGCTCCAACAGCTGAAGGCTCAGGATTCAGTAGATGGTGCTGGCATAGGGGAGGTAGCCAGGCCAGACATAGGGAATTCTAGGAAACTATAAGCTTCATTAGTAGTAGAAAAAGAGAGAGCCCACTCAGCCACCAGTGAAATGGGCCACAAGAGCACTCTGAGATTACCTTCTTGGCAATGGATTCACTCTGTCCACAAATCATGGTACTCTATGATGGCTCCATGCTATGGAAGACACCAACCCCTGACTCATGAGGTGGTATCTGTATCTCCAGCCCTTCTTGTCCCACATCCAGCGTAGGACTGGGAGTGTTCACCAAAATGCAGCCTGGTGAAGGACAGTGGTGTCCCAAGCAGCATCCTGAGGAGGAGGGTGTGTGTGATGGGACAACTAAGCCTTGTGCAGCAATAAGGTGATTAATGAGGCAGATAGAACCCATGTTGATAATGAGAAGGTTAAGAAAAGCCAGTGAACCTAATTGGCCCCCACTCTGCTACACATGCAGCAAATGTCAGGTGTAGAGAGGGGAGTTAAAAGGAGGACACCTAGCCCAGTTCAGGGCTGACCAGGAAGGAGAACAGAGTTCTGCTTCTGTTGATGGGAAAAACGCCTAGTTGCAGCTCAGAGACTGAGCTAGCTCACTGACTGGATACGCCCATGCTAAAAGGGACAGCCAGACCCTGTGGCATTGGCAGAAGCATCGAGTGTTTGTAGACTAACCCTGAATAGAAGTGTGGGGTTCCACTGAAAGTTCATTGGATGATATTGGTTTTAGTTGTGATTTCTTTTGGTTCCTGATTGCCTTTGGACCTTAACACATTGGAAGGGATAGGACTGAAATGTGCCTTTACAAGAGGGTAAAGCACTGTCATCTTGGACCTTACAGAGACAGCGATGTACTGGTGGAGACTTGCAGCTGGGTGAGTCATGGCCTGACAGGCCACAAGGGGTCATTGCAGAGGCAACCTGGTCGCACCTCCATTCCACTACAGTTTAATGGTCAGCATTCTCTTATAATAATATATTTCAGTAGGTAAAAAAAATAAAATAAGCGTTGCACCTTTCAAATATCCAACTACCTCAGAACAAAATGATGCAGGAGGGAGGGCATTTTGACATCTGCTGCACTATCTGGTCTCCATGACAGCCACTACTTTAACATAGTATTGTTTTAAAAAATATCACACACAGTAGCAGTACTTCTATATATGGCAAAGCATTATGAAAACAAAGTAGATGATTAACTAGTACTGTTATGTGATACTCAGGAACATTTTCTTTGAGAATCAAGACCTTTGAGGAAGACCTTAAAGAGCAATTGGAAGTGACCACAGATCATTTCCAAACAGCTCATCTTCTGTAAAAATACAGTATCAGTCATATGTAATGTCAGATTGTTTATTTAAAATGTCTATTTGATAATCTGTACTATTTAGCACTGATAATGGATTCCCCCCAAACTGAATCCAATAACATTACCAGGGTAAATAATTCTTGAACATTAAATTATCATGAGCTATACAGATTTGTAAAGTAAATGTTAAAATGTCAGATAATATCCTCCCCCTGTTTAGGTATTTTTCCCCCCAAATACTTTATATCGTGTAATTAGCCACAGTCTACTTGAATGTTAAAAACAAACTGCCTGTGGGGGAAGTGCTGGCCTGAGCTTAAGTAAATGGCAAAACTCGCATTTGAATTCATTGAGACCAGAATTTCACTCTCTGATTTTTGCCTTGTCAAAATGCTTGCTTATGGCTAGATCTTGCAAACCCTTCCTTACCCTGGGAACAGCCCCATTGATGTGACTTTTTGCCTGAGTTTGGGTTTGTAGGATCGGCCCCTGTTGAGTTAGAAAATTGGAGACAAAATGCTGGAAGAGTTGGGATTTGAAGTAACGTTCTTTACAACAGATACCTGCATCTTATTAGTTTGTCAGGCACAGACTAACATGACTGAAAAACTGTCAGTTGATTGTTTCTATGCATTTTCCATCTGAGGTCCAAGATGAGGAAATTATAAGCAATGTACTTGAAAACAAAGGTGAATGAGCACTATATAAAATGCAGCTAAAATCTTGAACCAGCTCATTCACTCAAAAAGTGGACCATCCTAGTCCCAATTTGTGCTCTGCTCTGCAGGGCCAACGTGGCAGGGTCAAGGATCTCAGGAGATACACACAATATTTGCAAGGGTGTTTGTATGAGTAAAACTGCAGTAAGAGAGTCAGGAGAACATGTCTCCTAGTTCATTGTTTTGGACATATCTACCAAATTAGTGTAATTACTGTAATCTAGAGGCAAAAACAAAACAAAAATCTGTTCCTTAACTTAAATTTCATTTCTCCTTGATACCATATGTATTTTTCCTCTCTGTCTTCTTTCACCTAATTTCTCTTTCCCTGCATTGTATACTATCCTTTCTTCTCTATTCCCCCATCTTCTGTTCTCTCTCTGATTTCTTTTCATCCCATTAACTTCTCCCTCCTTTCCAAACCCCTGTTAATTTGTGTTTTCTACACTTGAGCCTGCTATTCAGAGGTGCACCCATAGCACCCTTAGACTTTAATAGGAGTTTTGGGTGTTAGGCACATTGAATATCAGACCCCTAAAAAAGTCTAAACTACCCCATAATCTTTTCTCACTCTCAAAACCAGATTAATTTACACCTCAGTCATCATATTTAACTCACTTATACTGTCACCCATCCATCCCACTCCACCACAAACAAGTTTCTTAATCTTGCTCTTCTCTACTTCTCTGAAATTCTTAGTAAATCACTCACAATTGGGAGGGACCAAGGGGACTGAGAGAAGCCCAGGCCTGAGGAAGAGCCTCTGGCTGTTGGTGAGGGGAGTAAAAGAAAGGGCCCAGAGACCTGACCAAGAGCTCTTCCACAGACCAGGATTGGAGACAGGAAACTTACTCTGCTGATCCATAGAGGAGCCTCTTTCTGTTGACTAACAGGGGAAAATGGAAGTGATCTGAATACCTGGTCAGAATGGCATCCTCAAATCACAGAAGAGAAGACTATGTCAGCCCCATCCTGCCCTGCTCCAGCTATGGAGGTCAGCTGTGTCTCCAGCCTCATCCTTAAATGTGTCATTGGACTGTAGTTGATCAAGGGAACTCTTACCCGTTTGTTCCTCCATTTGCCATCTCCAACAAGCCATGCAATGCCCAAGCCTGATAGCCATATCTAGGCAGTTTTATTATGCTAAGTATTCAGCTTTTTCTGATTAAGGCCTAGATCGTGCAAGTGGATATACATAGGTGGAACCTTACGCCCACACAGAATTGCATTGACTTCATTATACCTGTGTGTGGTCATATGGGTTCGCCCACACAAATCCTACTGCAGGAGTGGGACCTAAATCTGTAACTTAATCTATTACAGTGTAGGATGTCAAAGGTATGTGCTAAAACACGGCGTGCAGTACGGTCGAGTTAACGTTGCTTTTGGAGTCTTGACTTTTTCATTTTTCATCTTTAACGTAATTCTAACAGTGCATTCTGCAGACTGCACTCACATAGGCAGTGAGTTATATGGGCCATGGTGCCCGTGCTCCACTAATATTCAGAAAAGAATATTCACTAATATTCAGGGCCTGGCTCCAACAATATCTCTGTACTGCTGGGGGGGGCCAGCTGCAGAGCCTCCAGTGCTGGAGGAGCAGAACGCTGTGGCCCCTAGCGTCCAGGTTGGCCTGGCCATTCTGCCTCCCTACCCCCGGACACACTCACAGCAGCTGGCCAGGAGCCGCTCTGGCGCCAGCCCTGCCCCCAAGCAGCACGGCAGTCACTCCTCCCTACCTGCCCCACCTCGCCCCTTCCCCCACCTCTCTCCCACATGGGCGCAGCGCCCCGGCCAGGAGCTGCTTCTGCCCCAACTAGTGTGGTGGCTGCCCCCACCTCCTAGCCCACCCTGCTCCAACATGGGCCTGGCTGCCACCCTGCCCCCTCCCGGGGCTGACAAGGCAGGTGTGGGAGGCAGGACTTGGAGCCATTCTGGGCACCATAAAAAATTATACAAACCTGGCGCCCAGGTGCACTAGCGTTGGTTTTTTATATGTGATTCTAAATCAGATGTAGGAAGAAAGTTGATAATTGTTAAACTCAAGAGACCCAACATCAAAGGGACTTTTCAACATTTAGATAAAATAAAACCAGGGGTGACAAAAATATTGTAATACCATAGTAAGCATTATTAAAACTATTAAAGTACATTTGAATCTTATATTCTATTTATTTTCAAATCTGACATTTGTAGAAGTATATAGGTGGAACTCTTGTAAATTTAAAACCAAGTATTAGAACTTGCTGAAATCTGAAGTGCCTTCATATTGCATTTTGCTGCGTTTGTTATTTTGAGCTGGAGCTATCACATGTTGAGAACTGACCGGTATCCTCCTTGGTTAAAATATGAAATAATAATAAATAGTTGCTAAAAATTGATATTTGTAGAAAGTCAACACAGATGTGCACAAGAGCAGGACAGTTCGATACTTATGCCTAACATTTACTCTCCAATAACATTCCAGAATTATCATAAGGCTTATTCAGTATTTATCCCCTTTCCTAATTTTAACGGCTTGTTTTACGTAGAACTAGTGTATCTTCAAACCTGGTGATGGTTTGAACTTGCAGCGATCATAGACACAATTGCTACTATTTCTAAGGAATCTATGAGCAGCTACATTATCATTTTTTATCTATGAAATTTATTTCTGAAATGAATACAGATTTCTGAAATGAATGCCAAATGTATTTTCTTAGAGTGCCTTTGAAAGCTGAGGCAGCCAGTTTATACTGTGCATAATAATGATATTAATTTTTATGGTGTGTATAAGTTACATTTTGATTAGTTTTTTGCATGATTAAAAATTTGCAAAGCCTTTATGGCCCCCAGGAGCCTACCTGTAATAAACAGCTCTCACCTTCCAAACCATAAAACAGGTCTGCAGTACTTGAACATTAGAGCTAATTGCCTTGCTACATCAAAGGGAGTACCAGAGGACTGAGAAAAATCACAGAAGGGAGGTGGGGGTGAAGGGGGGGGCAGTTTCACCTCTAAAGGTTATGTGTTTGTGGCTTGGTGGAGCCCTGTAAAGTTATGGCCTCAGAACTGCTGTTTGCGATTAAGTTGATGGGGAAAGTCTATCCTGCAATCTCTCTCTGCTGCTGACACAGAGTCTTTGTTCACATTCAGATTTCTCAAACTGTTGCCAGGGTCAGGCTGAGGTCAGACACCACGATGATGTATAGGAGAACATGTCTGGGAATTTCTCTCACACTTAAAACACATACCAGAAAAACAGGAGAGCACCCTGCAAAAATTGTCTGATGAGACCCAGATGATACTGTAGCTTTTCTTTTAGTACCTTCATAATTTTCTCTCTCTTTTCCTGACACACATACAATGGTTTATTAATGTGTGCCACGATAGCCCGTACAATTTTATGTCCCCTCAAGATAAGGACACTCAGTAGCACTTTGACACTTCATTTCCCAGCCCAGGGGGAATGGGCCAGTAAATCTACTAAAAGAAGCAATGCATTCATTCCCAAGGATGAGTCGAAAAGGAATTGCCATAGGCTGCTTTAGGCCACGGGGCCTGACACTGGTTATGAGCCTCATGTGTGTGCACTTGGCATTAACACAGCCCAATCCAGTCATGATCACAGACTCACAGCATCCCAGACTGTGCTCCCCTGCCACCCTTACAAATACAGCCTCATTTCCAACTGTGACTAAGAGCCCTACCATGTTTGATTAGCAATCATCACTGGGGGGGGGAGGCGGGAAGGGAAGGAAGAGGCTAAACCAGCAAGAAGTGTTTTTCCATTTTGATGGTAATTTTTACATATACATTTATTTTAAAAAGATGATTGCCTTTCTTTCAGCATTGTTTTAAAAAATGGGCATTGATGTTTAGCCCTCTCTTGGAGATACACTGGGATGTCATAGCCAAACATTTGATCTGATGTTTTTCTTTAATTCCAAGTTGCAGCTAAATTCTTTCTTTTTTAATTCACAAAAGGTTTTGTATAGAGTTTAGAATATGGTAAGCACGCTGCCGTCTTTTTTAGGGTTGTTTGCCTAGACATACAGTTTCAGTGGATGGCTGGCAAGCAAAGCACTAAGTAGCAATTTTTTTGTGCTCAGCTGCTACATATGACAGAGGATATTTCATTCTCTTGTCAGAATGTTATTAATAAAACATGGGGTGCGGAGAGGGCCACTATTTCCCCTTTCAATCACTATAGCATTTACAATGAAAATTTTATGCAGTGTGTAATTTTCAGTTAATGCTTGACACTTAAAATGTCGGTAGCTGCATTTTGTATGGTTAGTGAAGGGTTAATTGTATCATGTTCCCTGCATAAAAGCTGTGCTTATCAAAAGTGAATAGAAGAGTGTATGCAAATGTGAGTCTGTGACCTTTTGCCTTTCCAGGGTTAATTTATATGGTCATTAAAGATTTTATGAAATTGAGCAGCCTGATGCTTCAAATCCTATTTTACCTTCACCTCCTAATTTATATAATTCCTACCTAAACTGGGAAATATTATTTTTATTTTTTTGTGCTGCAATGAAAACAGCATGCTGTGCTGTAGGGAGTTGCAAGTCTGGTTATCTGGCATTACTCAGATTGCTAAAAATTCATTAAAATGTGACATCAGCACAGTGAGAGACAAATGATCACAGAATGAAAAGGAACAGTGGGCCTTTCACGGATTAGTGCTACACAGCCCCAGCATAGAAGCTAACTGCATAAACAGATTAATCCACCAGTAGCAGCATAACTAAGATTTACAGAATAATTAAATAGGGTTGAATTACTGTGAAGATTTCCATGTAATCTAGCTTGTGTGAACACGTAAGTGAGGTGTGGGTAATACTGCTTCCTTAAGAGCAATATACTAAGTTGAATCATTTACCCTGAATAGCTCCCCCTGGAGACAAAATTTGAGAGTTCTCCAACAAAGCCAAAGGTTTATACCTAATACAGTACTTACATACTGCAATTAGCAGGGTACTGCTACACTAATAGGATTTATATTTGAGTTTCTCTCTCTCTCTCTTTTTTTTTTTGGCTTTAAAATACATTTTAGATGTGAGAGGTTTATTTTGTTCGATTTTTTGTGGTGTGTGTGTGTATTTTTGTACAAATTACTTCTAGACGATGAGTACGAAATGAGCAGCTTTAGATCTGTCATACTGCTGAATACTATATGGTCTGATAAAGTCATGTTTCTCATTTCTATCAAAATCTGAACTATTACAATTTTTTCATAATTCATATCAAATCACCTTACAATGCCATTCCTCCACCCCGCTCCCGCATTCATTCTCCCCTCCCCTTTCCTTTGATTCTATTCATGTTAAAGGCTGTGTTTTTAATTGATGTTAACTGGTCACTAAGTTAGCTCTTCTCTGTGCTTATCCACAGAAGAACAAGGTGAAGATACGGAAGGGTCTGCTAAAAGTACATCAGTGGCTGTTGCTGATGATAAAGACACAAGTGAGAGAGACACTAGTGAAGGCAAAAAAGCTAGTAAAGACTCTGGTAAGATGCTAGAATTTTGTCCTCCCCTCCCCTTATCCTATTAAATGCTCTTTCATTTTAAACTGTCTGGACATTCCCACTACTATTCATTGCATGTGCATTTTGCATGTGATTTCTATCAGTAGCCTCCCATTGACCTATTTTTAATCATAACCATCTGACAGGATAGATGCGGATAAGTTGAAGAATATTACAGGACGACCAGTGAGATTATTTTTTAATCAAATCAGTTTGTGTGCTTGTAATTTTTTAAGCGCCTTTCATTAATCTTAGCTGTACTTGTGATTCCTCTGATGGCATATTAATTTTTCATAAGCATAGGATTAGATACCACTTGAATTCTTTTTTCCCCTGCAATCAAATTTGGTCCCCCTTGTAACCAAAGAATGTAGAGGGTTTTATTATTGTTGTTTTTGTTTTCATTCTTGCTGCCTGATCACTTACAGTCAAGAATCTGTCCTCTTTCTGGGCATTTATTTGAAGCATTTAGGGAACCCCCTACCCCAAAATCCAGCAAAAAGGTTTACAGCTGATTCAGCCTAAGAAAGAAGAAATATCATTGAAAATGGATTATGAGTTAGGTAATATTCATCTCCTGGAATAGACAAAGGCCAGTAATGAAAGCTACTGTCTTTGAAAACAAAACCTCTATGTCATGACATTTACTTGTGCACAAACAAACCCAGGGCCAGCATCTGGTCTAGATACCCAAGGCTTTTTCTGTGTTTGATTTGGCAAATATGTGACTTCATCCATGTTTTTTATGTATGAGATGGAAATCTATGGTCGCAATGAATATTACATTGGCTACTTTTGCTGCACGCTATACCTAGTTATATTATGTTGGATTCATTGAAGCAGAAGAAATGCTGAAACAGGTTGAAGCCTATTAGTTTCAGGTAGTCATATATCTTTTCCTTGTATCCCAATGACAGCAGCATATAAAGGAGCTTATATTCTCCATAATGACATATATTTGTACAGAAAATATCATTTTACATGCACGTTTACTTAAACCTGAATTAGCCCATATTTTGTAATTCACTCTTTACATATTACAAATTTTGCTTTTATTTTTGGCCCTTTCTATATTGAAGTAATTGAGAAGACTGCTTTAGGGATTAAAGCGTAATTTAAGTTTTGTTGACATGTTGACATGTTGAGGTCAATATCTATTACAGTTTAGAACCTCAGTTTATTTTTGAGAACAAGAGACTGCAGAAAGGCTGCTGATGACAAAGATGATGTTTAAGAAGAAACTCTGTTGTGGTTTCAAATATATATCCCCCTTGGCTGGCTCTTTGACTTGGAAAGAGCTGTCTGCAGCATGGTAAAGCCATGCTCCTAAACTGACTTGGGTCTTTTCTGCATTGTCTAATCAGTGGGTCATCCTGGAAGTGCTTCAAGGGAAAGGAGACAGCCATGTGAAACATACATTTCCTATCATTCACTCTACCTAGGGAGCACCGGAATCCACTTCTGAGAACTTATCTGCCCACTCTTTGTAAAGCAAACTCATTCATAGTTGTCAAGGAAGAAGGAAGGTGTTAAAGGTCCAGCAGAAAAAATGGACTCTGGAAGAAATAGTGTGGGGGAATTCTCAAGATTCCACTAGGATTAGTCTGTCATAAGAGCCAACTTTAATTGGGCAAAGCTATGCCCAGATGCCTCCTGAGTGCAGTACAATGAAAATGGCATAATTGTTGTGCACCCCAGTGTCAGTAATTACAAAGGTATCTCTGCGGCAAGAGCCATATAAAAAGAAATGCAGAAATGCAAATGATTGTCCTCATGCTTTACAGCAACCTCGGAAAATAGTTTATATTGTAAACTCTTAAACTGACCTTTTAAAAACTTGTGTTTAATTTTCTAAATTAATTCTGCATATGTAACACACATGCCATGGTTTTAATTCTCAACTCAGCTGACAAGTGTTTCTAATGACTGAATAACTGCTTACGTATAATTGAATGTTAATTTGAGCTTTCTCGTGAATTGAGTGTTGCAAGTCTTGCCAAAAGAAATCTCAGGAAAACCAATAAATTAATCACAATCTTAACAAGTTAGACAGTAAAGCGGTGTGACCCCTCTTCAGCATAGAATCTATTAGACGAGAAAGGATTAACATGTATTTAGTAACAGTGTGTTTGTGTAAGCTGTTGTGCTGTATTGCTTACCTTATCTCAAGGACTGGAGCTTTCAGAATGAGACTTGGCAATATGAAAGTTATATTTGTTGAATATTCATTCAGAACAGAAAAGCCTACTAATGCCTCATTTATATTGTCATTTAAATCTAGTGCCACTTTAGATTAATTATAATCCAAATTACAGCTCTATGCAATGCAAGAATTAATATGGAATTTATCCAGATTAATACATTTGCATTGAAAATATAATATGTCTCTGCCATGGCTTACGGGAGCACTTTTTAATAAGGTAGTAAACATGAGGCAGGATGGAAATTAACCTTCATTATTGCAATGAAAATTATCCTTTCATTCTACTCTAATTAGAATACTGTACCAGTAATTTTAATTTTAGAATTATTTTGGAGTTGAGTAACATCATCTGATGTTGATGAAGTCTTAAGCTACGTGATCTTTATGAAATACATTGATTCCTAAATAACACACCAATATATTTGTTCATAGGTTTTTCAGGAGTCTGTTTCATTAGGACACATGTTTTATTAGGCTTTCCTCACTTGTTATTAACATAAACCTTTTTATGACCCTTGTTTTTATTTTAGGGTTTTAGAATTACTAAGCAGGTGATTGCATTTGAATTGCAGTGAATTATGTCATTCATGTGCTAGCAATCTTACATGAATTAAATAATTCCGTAACTGACAGGTAATCATTGACTCGTCTATGTCATGATGCTTATTTATAATTAAGCTTAGTTTTTTTAGATAAATGCATTGAAATTACATTATTCAACTAAACTAATGAGGTATATTTTACATTATAAAATGAATGATGTCTGTGTTTCACAGTTAACCACAAAACAACAAATAGCATGTCTCTAGAATAAAAACTATATATTTAAAACACAAAGAACGACAGGATTTAGTTCTTTTCTAAACTGCATATTAAGTATACAATGCCAGTGGAATATCCAGCTATTCACGTTCCAAAAGTTGCGTGCCTCAGGACCTTAATACCATTTCAATTGCTATTTTTTTGCAATGCCAATTCTATAAGCCCCTGTCTTTGCTATGTCACTCCACAGGGAACTCGTTAAAACAGTGAATTCACCAGTGAAAGTACATAGTAGATATAGCTGGATCAGGTGTTAGGGCACTGCAGTGGTATCAGCTGAACTATAAGGGGCTCATTCTCTAGAGCTTTGCCCCTTGCATAGTCATTTATACTTGTGAAAAGTGGGTGCCTAATGTAAAACACTACTAATTAAACTTGGTAGTGTTTTCCACTCACTCTGCACAGGTGCGAATGACTACACAAGGAGCAAAGCAGTGGAGAATCAGGCCTAGGTTTATAATGCTTACCATAAAATTTTGAGACTGTTATTTTACTTGATGCCAGATGTAACTTTGGTCATTTAAAAAGTAATAGTGTTTATGGCTGAATGAATCCAGACCCCCCCCCCTCCACCCCCCAAATTGTCTTGGTTAGTTTTAACATTTATATAATTAGCATAGTAAACATAGTAAAGGGACTGCTCTTATGTATTTATTACCCCAAAATGCAGCATTTTATACATGTCAAGGTTGGTTTACATTAAACACAAAAGAAAATGTACAAAACCAATATCTGTAACTATAGAAACAAGAAATACGAGTTTTATGATTATTATTGGTCCCTTGAAATAGTTGTCATATCCAGCGGTAGAAAATGTTGCTTAATATAAACACATCGCACATACATTCTCCGTCCATTGCTCTTTCTCAGCTAAATTCCACCAGCAGTTATGCCAGTATTCGTCCATTGGCACCAATGTAACTGGCAGCAGAGTTTCCCCCAAAATTCCTGTAACAAAATCTTACATGACTATAGTATGACATAAAGATAATATGAATTTTTAAAAATTTTGGGCCAGATCCTCAGCAGGGATGTATCAGCCCCACCCTATATTAATACCATATGACGCCAGCTGAGAATATGTCCATTATCTGTAAAATGGGACATTTTTAAAGTGACATGATGCAGATAAGAGACAATATTCAACAGTTAGACATTTCTGACAGTTGGAAATGAAGAGAGGTTAATAATTTGAACCCATCCATTCTAAGAATTGGAAAGCAACCTTTTTCTGTTAATAGAGTGTGTCAGATTTTTATTTCCCATAATTCTTATATTTAAGGCATTTAAATAACAAATCTGTTCTCCTGCATATATTCTGATATATAGTCTAGAACTATATAGTCAAACTGGGGGTTGTCACCCTTCAGAGGGTCGTGAGGTTGTTATGAGGTGGTCATGAGCTGTCAACTCCCATGCATGAGGGAGCTCCGGCTGTCAGCCATGCATGCGGCTGACAGCCGGAGCCCTTCAGAGCAAGGTGGCTAGAAAGGAGCAGCTTCTGGCTGGGTGCCCAGCTCTGAAGGCAGCATCCCATGATGGTCAATGGGATTTAGGTTCATAAGTGCCTAAATCCCTTTTGAAAATGAGACTTTGCAATGCCTAACTGATCTAGAGGCAATGCTGAGCGCAGCAATGCATACATACCGTTAAACAACTGGGCCCTACTGACTAGCCTCAGTAAGGCCTAGAGGATCAGCCCTGGACACTGTGGAAATTTGATGGGATTCCAAAAACGCAGCTTGCTCAAATATTACATGATGTTGACGAATAGGTCATTAAAGGTAGGAAAATATGTCAGGATTAAACTTAAATTTTCAGCAGGAATGTGTCGGAATTACTAGTCGAAATTACACAAAGCCGAGTAATTACAACATTAGGAAAACAAACAATGTGTGGAGAAGTGATCATTAATATATATGTAATAAAATATATTAGTGTGTTTAAAAAAAAATGCCCTGAGGAAAATACCTCTGTCGGATTCAGCATTCAATTATTTATTATTGTTCTCGGGGTTTGGGTTTTTTTTTTTTTTCTGTTTACCTTGAAAGATGTCCTTTTATTTTACTTTTTTCTAATGTTGCCTTGTTAAGATCAAATACTCTATTGCCTGTGTAATAAGAAAAAAGTTACTGTTTTTTTTCCAGAGAAAAATACAAGCATTTTCTTTGTTCATTTTTACCTTGTTTCCATAACATCCATGACCTTATTTTTAAATTAAAACTAGGTTATTGTGCAATGAGGTGCAATTTGTTCATTTATATGAAACTTATGTGGATTGAAAAAAAATCAAGATAAATCTTCATGCACAGCATACAATCAGATTACCCCTGGACTATATATTTACGTTGGGTCTGATAGCAATCAATGGTTTAGCTTCATTGCATTTCAAGATGTATTTGCACCCAGTTGTCCAGTGATAGTGTCCTCACCCTGGAAATAATTTAGTTGCAAATTGACTGGAAGATGGTGAAAATTGAAAGTTAAAATTAGAAATACTCATAATAAACAGCAGAAAAAAGGTCAGATGATGCCGCGCTATGATGAGATTGGAATGGTTGGTAAATGAGGTTTTGTGTTTGTCATGAGATGTATGTGACATGCCTACCCAATGCTGTGGTAATATCCAGCCTAGCAGAAAAGATTATCTGGCAAATTGATGCTGGAAAGAATTTTCTGATGGACTGGGATATTAGAATTGCACTCTTTTCTTTGATGTGTGCAAGATTGGGCCACATTATACAGCTAGTTCAGGCATAATATTAAATATAGTATTTAATATTCAGTAGTAGACCTATTTATAGAAAATAATTATATTCTTGGTTTTGATTACAATACCACAATATAGAACTTCATAATGTAAACATGAAAAGCTACACAACATGACTGATCTTTGCATATAATTAATATTTAGTTAGCTCAAATTCTGTTATTCATAGTGTGCGTATGGTGGTGTAGGCTTTGAGGGCAGTTTGTGTTTTGTATTTTTTTAAAGGCTCACTATATTTAGCTTCAGAGCTGTCACCAAGCAGGACTTCTCAAAGCAACACAATAATTTCACTGCCCAAATGTTTTAGAAATAAGAGAGGGTAATTAAACGTTAGAAAATTAACTGTTTTGGAAAGCAAAGATTTCTGAGTGAAAGTTGATTTGTTTTAATGTAATAAAGAAATTCAGACTCAGATGCTGAAGAGAACATGTTATTGATTAATCTTTCAAGGCAATGTAAGGTTATCTAAACAAGAGAGAAGAGTCCATTTTAAAATTTATTTCTAGAGTCTGCATCAAGGATAAAAGTGTGTTTTCGTCTTTGTATTTGCTAGGTTTCCAAATTGGGTTTTTTTTGGTTTTTGTTTGTTTGTTTGGGGTTTTTTTGCATAACCATATGGGAGATTATAAAGCATCATAATCACAGTTATTTGAATAGCATAACACTTCTAAGTTTAAAACATATTTTTAAAAATTATGTTTTTGGAACAGGAATAATCACACCAGAGAAGGAGCCAAAAGTGAATACCGTGGTAGGGACACAACAGCTACTTCAGGCAAAAGAAGAGGATGGCACATCTAAAAAATCAAAACCTCTTGAGGACAATAAATTTGGACATGAACAGGTAAAAGAAAATGTAACCATTTCATTGCCTCAGGTAGCTCAAAAGTAAAACAGAGATGATATGCTACTGAAATAGCAATGCTATCAATTAATTCAAAACACTCGGACTAATAGCCTGCATCTTCATTTGATGTTTTTCAGTTCTATCAATGTCCTTATTGTAACTACAGTAGCAGGGACCCAAATCGTATCCAGATGCATGTCCTGTCACAGCATTCAATGCAGCCTGTGATCTGTTGTCCCCTCTGCCAGGATGTCCTCAGCAACAAAATGCATCTCCAACTTCATTTGACCCATTTGCACAGTGTGTCTCCTGACTGTGTGGAGAAACTGCTTATGACAGTAAGTATTCAAAATACTGATGCACAGTTGACAGGAACATATTCAGACAGGTAGACAATACATTTGCTGTGATCCGTATTCTAGTATTCTGGTAGCCAGAGCTGGGGACCAGAGACAGGATTCTTGGATTCCGTTCCTAGCTCTGTGACCTGAAGAAGAGCTCAGTGTAATCTCAAAAGTTTGTCTCTCTCACCAATGGAAGTTGGGCCAATTAAAGATATTACCTCACCCACCTTGTCTGCCTCGTTGTGTCAGTGATTTATGTCCCTAGGGCAAGTCCCTTATTCTAGATTTTCAAAGACGCTGCAGTTTGCATTGAAGTCAACTTTGAAAAATCAGGCCACTCACCTTTCCGTGCCTCAGTGCACATCTCTAAATTGGGTCTAGTGATATCTATCCCACAAGGGCATTGTGAACGTTAACGTATTGATGTTTGAAAAATAGGAGTAGTTTCCTTGGCAAAAGGTACTACTGCAACGTATTATTATTTTTGTTATGTTCACTGGTTTTATGAGTTTTTCTGAACATATTATTATAATAACATAATATTCAAATGAATTCATTAAGTTCAGATAGAAATATACAAACAACATATACCATGAGAAAAGGGATATCTTATGCTATGTCTTTTGGATGTATTGTTGTTGTGTCACAGCTTCAACCAGAAAACAAGGGACCCAGTTCTTTCCTGTGCTCTGGCTACTTTTTCCCTCTTCAATGAGAAAAATTGCTGTAAAGCCCACAGTTCCAGCCCCCTGAGGATTTCCCTTTGCATCTAGGGATTCCCACAGAGCTCCTGTGGCAGCTCTAAACCACCCTGCTCCTGATTCCTACCATGAGAGGTGTGACCAGGGAAAAGGAGGTCTTGATGCAGAGCTTCTGAGGCTTCTCTACTTTATATTAGGAGCTCAGCTGACCTCAGCTGGCTCCAGAATCAGGGGAACTAGTTCTGTACTGAGTACAGTTCTGCAAAAGGAATATTTGGCCCATCACACAGGAAATACTATGCATGCTGGAAATGTAACTTCTGCATTTCTTAAATTTTTGTTGTATTTAATTCTGTGATTTTTAACTAAATTGAAGTGTTTTTTAGCATTTTATTTCCTTGACTGGTGGCATCTCTCCCAACTCAAGATCCATGTGTAAAGGGGATTCCTCCCGCCCTCCCCCAAAACTCAAGGGCCAGGCGCCTCCATTGCACCATGCCCTCTACTCAGCCTCTGTGGAGGATGCTTTGTAGGTCCAGGGTCCTCACTGGGGAGAGGACAGAGACTGGAGGCAGTGAGGGCCATGGTTAGGGATGCATATCATCACCTTTCTGGCTCCATGGAGATTCCCAGAGAAAAATAAATACAGCTACCCCAAGGCCATGTGATTTCAGTTCATTTAGGTGAACAGGATGGGGAAGGAGTGAGATCCTGCCTTTGCTGTTCCCATTGGTTAGCTGGAGACCAGTTTCTGGAAAACAAGTCAGCAAAACATCTGTTTACACTGTGAGAGCCGTATCTTCACCAGGAAAAAAGATTGAAACTTTATTTTTTTAAATAAAAGCTTATAATGTTCAGTCTGTCATAGGAGGCTGAAAAAACATTGTAGCAATCTTCTACTTGCAGGATTTTTTTTTCTTTCCATATCAATGGTTTTCTCCTATCTTGATATTAGGGTAAGTTTGGGAGAGGGGTGTTTTGTTTCTGGGGGTTTTGAGAGAATTTTGGTGGTGGGATATTATTGGAAAAACCTAATCTTTCTCATATAAATTGTCTCAGTAACCACCAAATGATCTTCCTGATCACAAAGGAAATGGAAGTTTGCTAAAAATTTTGTCTATTTGCAATCACTGTTTTTCATTCCACTCTCATCCCAGCACAACCAAAGGCACTAAGTCCTCTGAGTGGACTGCCCATGCCAAGTTTAAAATTTCATATTTGAATCCTATCGGGTTATCTTTAATTGGTTAGAATTGTTTTTTTCAGTAGACAAAGTATATATTCTTTTCACTCTCATGAATTACAGTAAAGGATCAAGAGATTTTTGAGCAAACGTTTCAAATGCTTCACTCTTGAGCAGACACCAAACAGAAAATTTCAGCCCCTATCTAGGTATTTAAAGGCCCATATTCCCATAGTGTCGGAGCACTTCACAATCTTTAATGTATGGTGCTAGGCACTGTTATCCAATTTTATAGGTGGGAAACTGAGGCATGGATAGATTGTTACTTGCCCGAGGTCACAGGTCTGTAATCCAGGACTGAATCAAGCCTTTGGGTTTTGTTGTGTGTCAAGCTTTGAACCGTGTGTGATGAACTGATGAACAGTGTATTTACTTCTTTGAATATAATATTGTGTCCTTGCTTTCTTAAAGGTTCCTGTACCAGATATGATCATGCCCAATAGTATGCTATTGCCTGCAGCTCCTTCAGAGAAATCTGAGCGTGACACACCTGCTACCATTACAGCAGAAGGATCTGGGAAATATTCAGGTATGCAAAGGACCAAACATGCAGAATCTAAATGATTGATTCTTGGAGCAAACCAATTGTTTCTTTCTGGGTGCATTGCTACTTTTTTTGGTTACAAACATTAACAAGTGGTAACAGGAGAAAAATAGTAAGAAGTCATCTAGGGCATGATTTTCAAAGATGGACCTCAACAAAGAATTTGGCTCTTTGCACAGGCACATGGCTAGTGGGATGCATGTTGTCCATGTGATTGTACAAATACGTGACTTGGGCACACACCTGTGGTCACTGGTATGTAGAAATAAGAAATGCAGCTGTATTTGCCCCTGTTGATAAGCCCCTTGCTGTCTAAAAAATAGATAGGACCTATTTTATATTTATATATATATATAAATAGGTCCTATCTATTTTTTAAATATATATATATATTATCTTTTAGAATCAGGTCCTCTATATAAATATAATCTTTTAGAGAGGACCTGATTCTAAAAGATAATGAGCTATCTGTAACTCTCACTAGAGACAATGAGAACGTCAGATGAATGGGAATTAGGATCAAGCCCATATTTCAATTTTCACTCTGGACTCTCTCCTCCCTGTGTTGATTGGCTGTCTGCTCCAACCACCCCACAGTCGTTTCACTTCAGCCAGTCCTCACCCTTAATGCCTCTGTCCCCACCTTCTCCCCCCATGCCATATCCCCCTCAGTATCCCTTCTGTCTGCTCTTTTCTCTCCGCCTTCATCTCTGTTTAGCTGTTTAGCTAACTCAACCTCACCCTAAGAATTATCAAAAAATATTGTCATACTAGAATTCTGTTTGTCACCACCACACTGATCACTTTCTTGTTTGTCTGCCCCTTTTCCCTACCCTTTATTTGTCTTATCTATTTGTTAACAGTTTGGGAAAAGGACTGTCTATGTTTTTACCTTTCACAATGGGGGAACATTTTTGGTTGGTTCTTGGGAACTACTGTGATAAGCTTAATAAATAATCATATTCCCTACACTCAACTGTCACATGTCTAAAAGATATTTCTTTGCCTTCTTTAACCAGGTGACAGTCCAATGGATGAGAAAAATACTCCTGGGCTTGATGAATCAAAAACTGGAATGGAAATTAAGACTGAGGAACAGAAGACACCTAAAGAATGTACTGAAATGCCAGAATGGAATAAGAGCAGCAGTAAGGATATAAAGAGCACCGAATCACTGCCGGATCAGTTGAATGAGCAGCAGAAAAAGCAGCAACTATCTGTTTCTGATCGCCATGTCTATAAATATCGCTGTAACCATTGTAGCTTGGCTTTTAAGACTATGCAGAAGCTTCAGATACATTCCCAGTATCATGCTATTCGGGCTGCTACCATGTGTAGCCTTTGTCAACGTAGCTTCCGTACATTCCAGGCTTTAAAAAAACACTTGGAAGCAGGCCACCCTGAACTCAATGAAGCTGAAATTCAGCAGCTGTATGCGTCTTTGCCTGTAAATGGTGAACTCTGGGCAGAAAATGAAAGTATGGCACAAGATGATCATGCACTAGAACAGGAAATAGAGCGAGAATATGAGATGGACCAGGAAGGTAAAGCCAGTCCTGTAGGAAGTGATAGTAGCTCTATTCCAGATGATATGGGCTCAGAACCAAAGCGGACCTTACCTTTTAGAAAAGGGCCAAATTTTACTATGGAAAAATTTCTAGATCCATCCCGCCCATATAAATGTACAGTGTGTAAAGAATCTTTTACTCAAAAGAACATTCTCTTGGTCCATTATAATTCCGTGTCTCATTTACATAAACTCAAAAAGGTTTTGCAGGAAGCATCAAGTCCTGTCCCTCAAGAAAGCAACAGCAGCACTGATAACAAACCCTACAAATGCAGCATTTGTAATGTTGCATATAGCCAAAGTTCTACACTGGAAATTCATATGAGATCTGTGCTTCATCAGACTAAGGCAAGGGCTGCAAAATTAGAACCAAGTGGGAATATAACTAGTGGAAATAGTGTTGCAGGGAGTGTCAATAGCCCCAGCCAAGGGATGCTGGATTCTATGAGCTTACCAGCAGTTAACAGCAAAGATACCCATTTAGATGCCAAAGAATTAAATAAAAAGCAAGCTTCTGAATTAATTTCTGCTCAGCCGACACATCACCCGCCCCAGTCACCAGCACAACTTCAAATGCAATTACAACATGAACTGCAACAGCAGGCTGCATTCTTTCAGCCCCAATTTCTAAACCCTGCATTTTTGCCTCACTTTCCTATGACACCAGAAGCACTGCTGCAATTTCAACAGCCTCAATTCCTTTTCCCATTCTACATACCTGGGACGGAATTTAGCCTGAGCCCGGATCTGGGTTTGCCTGGTTCTGCCACATTCGGTATGCCTGGAATGGCAGGAATGGCAGGATCACTGCTAGAAGATTTAAAGCAGCAGATACAAACTCAACACCATGTTGGCCAAACACAACTACAAATATTGCAGCAACAAGCACAACAGTATCAGTCAACACAACCCCAAATTCAGTCACAAAAACAGCAGCAGCAAAGTAGCAAACTAATGAAACAGGAGCAAAATAGTCTAGTAATTGCAGACTGCCAGTTGATAAAGGATATGCCGTCATATAAAGAATCAGAAGAGATTTCTGAGAAACAAGAAAAGCCAAAGCAAGAATTGATAAATGAAGGTGAAGGATTAAAGGAGAACAAAGATATGAAGAAGCAGAAATCCTCAGAACCAACCATTCCACCACCTAGAATAGCGTCTGGGGCTAGAGGAAATGCAGCCAAAGCTTTGCTGGAGAACTTTGGCTTTGAGCTAGTTATTCAGTACAATGAAAACAGACAAAAAGTACAGAAAAAAAGCAAGACCAGTGACAGTGAAAACACTGACAAATTGGAATGTGGAACATGTAGTAAACTATTTTCTAACATTCTTATTTTGAAGAGTCATCAAGAGCACGTGCATGGTCACTTTTTTCCTAATGGAGCACTAGAGAAATTTGCCCGTCAATACAGGGAGGCTTATGACAAACTTTATCCAATTTCACCATCTTCTCCAGAAACACCTCCACCACCTCCCCCGCCTCCTCCCCCTCCTTTGCCTACAACTGCTTCACAGCCATCTTCAGCCAGCTCTGGAAAAATTCAAAATGCAGCTCCCACTCCTTTGCAAGCTCCGCCACCCACACCACCACCACCGCCTCCACCTCCACCACCCCCTCCTCCGCCTCCGCCACCGCCTTCGGCTCCACCTCAAGTCCAGTTGCCTGTTTCATTAGATCTTCCACTCTTCCCTCCAATTATGATGCAGCCAGTGCAACATCCTGCACTGCCTCCTCAGCTTGCCCTCCAACTACCACCAATGGATACTTTGTCTGCAGATCTTACCCAGCTTTGTCAGCAGCAGCTAGGATTAGATCCCAATTTCCTACGGCATTCTCAGTTCAAGCGTCCACGTACAAGAATCACAGATGATCAGTTAAAGATCTTGCGGGCTTATTTTGATATTAACAATTCTCCAAGTGAAGAACAGATTCAAGAAATGGCAGAGAAATCTGGCCTTTCCCAAAAAGTTATCAAACATTGGTTTCGTAATACACTTTTTAAGGAACGACAAAGAAATAAGGATTCCCCATACAACTTTAGTAATCCTCCCATAACTGTCTTGGAAGATATCAGAATTGATCCTCAACCCCCTTCTTTAGAGCATTACAAGTCCGATGCATCTTTCAGCAAGAGATCATCTAGAACTAGGTTTACTGACTACCAGCTTAGGGTCTTACAAGATTTTTTTGACACAAATGCTTATCCAAAGGATGATGAAATTGAACAACTTTCAACTGTACTTAACCTACCTACTCGAGTTATTGTTGTATGGTTCCAAAATGCACGACAGAAAGCTCGCAAAAGTTATGAAAATCAAGCGGAAACTAAAGATAATGAAAAAAGGGAACTCACTAATGAGCGCTATATTCGAACTAGTAACATGCAATATCAATGTAAAAAGTGCAGCGTAGTTTTTCCCAGAATTTTTGATTTGATTACACACCAGAAAAAACAGTGTTACAAAGATGAAGATGATGATGCTCAAGATGAAAGCCAAACAGAAGATTCTATGGATGCTACAGATCAAATGCTATATAAAAATTGCACAGTTTCTGGCCAAACAGACTCATCAAAAAATACGGCTGCTACTACAGCAAGCTCTGGTTCTGGTTCTAGTACTCCTTTACTGCCATCACCCAAACCAGAACCTGAGAAGAGTTCTCCTAAACCTGAGTCAACAGAAAAGCCAAAGCAAAATGACATTACCCCGAAGCAAATTGATACCACCTCACAAGGCACCAAATCAGTACAGTCTGCACCAATAACTTCCTCTGATCCACAGCCCTCAGTCTCTCAGTCACAACAGCAAAAGCAACCACAGCTAGTAGGACGGCCTCCTTCTGCATCACAGACTACACCGGTTCCTTCCAGTCCTATATCAATTTCAATGACTTCTCTACAGAACAGTCTACCTCCTCAGTTATTACAATACCAATGTGACCAGTGTACCATTGCCTTTCCAACTCTAGAACTTTGGCAAGAGCACCAGCACATGCATTTCCTAGCAGCCCAAAACCAATTTCTTCACTCTCAGTTTTTAGAAAGACCTATGGATATGCCCTATATGATATTTGACCCCAATAATCCTCTGATGACTGGACAACTGCTTAATAGTTCTCTTGCTCAGATGTCCCAGCAGACAGGCCCGTCACATACACCCCACCCTGCTACAGTTCCTGGCTCACTTAAACGAAAATTAGATGATAAAGAAGATAATAATTGTAGTGAAAAAGAGGGAGGCAACAGTGGTGAAGATCAACATCGTGATAAGCGCTTGAGAACTACCATTACTCCAGAGCAGCTGGAAATACTCTATGAAAAATACCTATTAGATTCGAATCCCACCAGAAAGATGCTAGATCATATTGCACGTGAAGTGGGACTTAAGAAGAGAGTAGTGCAGGTCTGGTTTCAGAACACACGAGCCCGAGAAAGAAAAGGACAGTTCCGTGCAGTAGGTCCAGCTCAGTCTCATAAAAGATGTCCTTTTTGTCGAGCACTGTTTAAAGCAAAGTCAGCTTTGGAAAGTCACATTCGCTCTCGGCACTGGAATGAAGGGAAACAGGCAGGCTATAGTTTGCCTCCAAGTCCTTTAATATCAACTGAAGATGGAGGAGAAAGTCCACAAAAATACATTTTTTTTGATTATCCATCACTATCATTAACAAAGATTGATCTATCAAGTGAAAATGAATTAGCTTCCACAGTGTCCACCCCTGTTAGTAAAACTGCAGAGATGTCCCCAAAGAATCTTTTAAGTCCTTCTTCTTTCAAAGCAGAGTGCAATGAGGATATAGAAAATCTGAATGCCCCTCCTGCTGACTCTGGGTATGATCAAAATAAGACTGACTTTGATGAGACTTCCTCAATTAATACAGCGATTAGTGATGCCACAACAGGAGATGAGGGAAACAATGAAATGGAAAACATGACTGGTAGTTCAGGGGACATGAAACCTGTATCATCTCCCAAAGAGCCAAAAACACTCATGAATGATACTTTGTCAAAAACAGCAACCACACCTACAATTGACAACTGTGATGAAAAGTTTCTCTTCTCCCTAACTAGCCCATCGATACATTTCAGTGACAAAGATGGTGATCATGAGCAAAGTTTTTACATTACTGATGATGCCGACGATAATGCCGATCGCAGTGAAACATCAAGCATTGCTGATCCAAGTTCACCCAACCCATTTGGCGCTAACAACCCCTTTAAATCCAAAAATAGTGATCGACCAGGTCACAAACGTTTTCGAACACAAATGAGTAACCTCCAGCTTAAAGTCCTCAAGGCTTGCTTTAGTGATTATCGGACTCCAACCATGCAAGAATGTGAAATGCTTGGGAGTGAGATTGGTCTGCCCAAACGAGTGGTCCAGGTTTGGTTCCAGAATGCCCGGGCAAAAGAAAAGAAATTCAAAATTAACATAGGGAAGCCATTCATGATAAATCAGAGTGGAACTGATGGGACAAAGCCAGAATGTTCTCTGTGTGGGGTTAAGTATTCTGCACGTTTGTCTATAAGAGATCATATTTTTTCCAAACAACATATTTCAAAAGTGAGAGAAACTGTCGGAAGTCAGCTAGATCGGGAGAAAGATTATTTAGCTCCTACAACGGTTAGACAGCTGATGGCCCAGCAGGAGTTGGATCGTATAAAGAAGGCTACAGATGTGCTAGGCTTAACAGTACAGCAGCCAGGCATGATGGACAGCAGTTCACTTCATGGTATCAGTTTGCCAGCAGCTTACCCAGGACTCCCTGGCCTTCCTCCTGTTCTTCTGCCTGGAATGAATGGTCCATCCTCCTTGCCTGGATTTCCACAAAGTTCAAACAGTAAGTCAGTAAGGGGGTGAATTTTTTATTTTATTAATTTTAATGATATGGGGTAGTTATCAACCACTTGTGAAGAACAGCATATTGTGCTTTCATATCCTATTCCTATCACTTGGCTGGGTTCAAAATACTGCTGTTGGCTACGCTCAGTGTCTCATCGGATCATTTCAGTAGGTAATTTGGTAATATCACTGATTATCCCAAAACTGAAATTCAGTCGAAGAATTAAATTGAAATTCAACTTCCAAACATACTTTTTTAAAAAACTGTGTAGCTCTCTGTACTCGGGCTGGTATCCATGGTGCAATAGTCTGTACCAGAGGGGTTTAAATGATAGTGCACTCTAGTGTGTTACTCTCTGACTGGTTTATGTAGTCCCTGCTGGCATGTGCTAAAAGTTCTCTAGTGCACGTTAACATAGTACTGGTTGAAGCAGGACTACATTAAAAGGCACTAGGAAACTTTTAGTGTATACCAGCAGAGTCCACTTGGATCAGTTAGTGCATGACACATGAGTGCCCACAAGAATTTAAACTCCTGTAGTGTGGCCTAATACACCAGGTAGACAAGCCCTTAGGCATTTTTGACTGCAATCATTTTTTTATCTAATATTCTTGCTCTTCTACTTATTTTGAGTGATATTTCTTTACACAAAGCATAGATTACTGTTTTATATTTAACTGTTTGTGAAAGTGAAACTGAACATAGCATCTTATGAAACACAAAGTAGAGTTTTCACTAAAACCTGCCTTAAGCATCTCCCAAGTAGACCCATCAAAACCTGTTGCCTAGTTCAAGGCGTTAAACTCAGTTTTTACTGGAAACCTTCAGAATATTTTTAAGTAGTTGGCTGGTTAAGATGAGGACTTTCCTTTTGGAGGTAGTTCTTATTGACTATTTCACTGAGGCCTAAATCCTGAGAGGTACTGAACATCTGCAGCCTCCCTGTGATTTGTATGGGTGCTGCACGCTCATCGTGTCATTTGGACTTGTGTATGTAACTGAACATCTGCTGCGATTTAGACAGAGTGCTGCAGTTGACTCTGCACATCATTTTGCTTCCTTTTCTCTCACTGAGAAGCACTTACTCATGCAGATAGTTTCACTGCGGTCACAGAATTAGGCTCTCTGTATAGTAATGTGTTTAACCCTGACAGAAAGAACCTGATTTTTTTTAAATGGTTTTCAGTGTTGTTGGTAGAGTTCACTGTAGGTGCAACATTGCAGATGCAAATTCTAATATTCCATACCTGATTGCACAGGCAAATCAAGTAATTACATATCAGAATTGGGGAGGGGGGGAAGGGGGCGAAGAAAGTGGCCCAGTGTACATGGCTCAGTGACTCCATTTGTGTTGCCTTAAGTTGTTAAATTTTGATTTATGTAAACAACTTATTTTGCCAGGAGGGCTACTGATTCAATCACCAATGTGGTCAGTCAAACTAAAGCTGTAGCAGTAGCTCCTATTCTATTCCGTTCTGTTTTGATTGATGATGACCATGTCATTGCTTCCCTAAGTGGTGGTCAGAGTATCTTGTTTTTCTATTCACTGGGTCAGAAGGGCTTTCCTTCCACAATGGATCCTCTGGCTGAGTGCCCTTCTGTTTTTATCAAACAGTTATTGGCACAGAGAGTGCATATAAAACAAATACGAAAGAGTTTCAAATACTGTCATATATTCATTTTGTCTCCTCTTAATTGCATATAATGTGTATGTCCGAAAGTGGCTAATCTTTGTTAATAGAAATCAGGGATAAAATATAATTTATCTACCTAATTTAGCTAATTTAGCTTTAACCAGCCTCATCTTCAGGTATAGTAAGCCTCAGAAAACTCATATATCTTTACATTGTTCCCTTATGAACATACAGACCACATGTTTGGTAATACAGACTAGTTGGCATATGATCACTGAATTATCAGATTGTCTAATTTCCACTAAATATATTTTATTTGAGTTAAATTTAAATAATTAATACAGTATCATACTCAGTGAAGCACCAATTGAGATGGATTCTCAGCCCCTTTCATCGGACACCGTTTTAGGTTAATTGGTTCACTATGGGCTAAGCCTATGGTGTAAACTGGCTAGTAGAGTTTTGCCATTAGGTTTTTCTTCAACCATATATTAAGTAGCCCCTGCATCCCTTCTTTGTTACCCGGCAAGTACGCGCATACATAAATCTTAATTCCCTAATGGTACACATTAGAGTAGTTGAAGTGAAAATAAAAATAGATTAATTTAATCATTCATTACTGAAAAGTACTTATATCCTTAAAACATCTCTAATATGTGTTCAACACAACTGTTCTCCACACCTAATTAACCCACTTTTAACATCTCCTCTGCTGTGCTTTGCGTGACAGTTCCCATCCATATTTGATGCTGGGGAAAAATTAAGCATAACCTTCTTGGAGGCATAGCCTCTGAACAGGCTGTACACTGGCTGTAAACGTCTAACTTCCTTCACAGCCAGCAGAATACCCCTTCTGCATTACTTAAATGTGTGAGGGATTTCCTGAAGTCTATTCCCAGGGGGATCACCAACCTGTTCCTTAATTATTGTACTCTTTCGGAATTTCAGATTTTGTTATTTTTTGCTTGTGTGTCATTTCCTCTTCCTGGTCCCGATCTGTCCAAATGATTTAATGGGATTGCTTATATGTGAATAGTTGTTCATGTGCATGAACGTTTACAGTGTTGACACATGTTTTCAGCAGCAAAGGCCAGTTTGTTTTGTGACCTTAAATGGACAAGGACAACATGAAAAGATGCACATTTTTATTGAATGTCCTTGCTGTTATTACTAAGACACTACATTAGTGAAACTATAGTAATTAAAATGAAATTTTCCTTTTGTCTTTATTTGTGTTTCACTTTTTTCATTTTACTTCTGGAAAGTGAAACTAACCTGGTTTGCCCCACTTACCTTATAATCAGTTTCACTTTCAGGTTCTTGTGCTCAACATTGTTTTGTTTCAACACTGAATGGAAATTATTAACTTCCTCAAAATGCTTTTAAATCAAATTTTAAAAATGCAACATTTCCTGTGCCACCAGGCGGGGGAAAAATAACATTTTCCTAATATGTGGAAAATCTAAATTTTGAACCTAAATGACTTGAAAGTGGTCCTATTAACTTCATTAAACATGCTCTAACTAGACCTTTATTGGTAAAGATTACTTCACTTGGAAAAATATATGAACTTCCTTTCTGGATAGATGGGTCAAGCAAATTTAGACATATTTAGGTGTATCAGAGCACAGCTATTTTCTCAGTGTCAGAATGACTATCTGGTTCTATTATATCATTCCCAGAAAGCCTCTCCCCTGTAGGATGAATTCCTTGAAATGAGAAATAATGTTTTATGATTGATTTAATATGTTAATTTAAATACACCACTTTAGAGACATCAAATGCTGTATTACTTCTCAGCATTATTATTATGATTGTTCAGTATAACCCTTTATATGTGATCATTTTCAGGGGTTCTACTTTCTAGGATGTACTTCAATACTGGCTTATTTGCACTTCTACTTTATAGTATGCTGCAGATGGAAGAGCTTTCTGTTCATTTATTGTTTTTCATCCTCTGCTAACAAACTTAATGTTCTCTGTTCTTCTTAATTTGTTTTTTCCCTATCAGAACACTCAGCTTGCTTCTAGAATTAATACTGGATATTTAAGTCATGATCATTACCTTAGCGTCTTAGCTCATCACTTAAGATTGAGACTCTTTAAGATTCACAACAGCTTTTTCCAAGAATGCACACATCACTGGGTAATGTGCACTTCCGTGGTTTCTGAAATCTTATCAAGAGAGAAATATGACTCAGCAGCACTTATTTTTCTCATGACTAGAGCCCTAAATCATGGTCTCTATTCTTCTTTGAACACTTGGTACCTTTTTCATTCATTGTGTTTGTGTTTATCTGTCTCAGATTCCTCTGGGAGAGACCTCGGAATTGCCATAAAACCACTTAAAACACCCTCTTAAAAGAGACAGATAGAGCTAAAACATTCCTTTATAATTAGTGAATTTTCCAGTCTGTTTCCTTCATGTCACATATGGGAGAATTAGGTTCATCAGGTCTCCTATACTGAGTTTTAGGACCCTATATCAACATTTCCCTGTAACAAACCCATTACTCCTCTTCTCTGCCACAGTGTTCTCAGCTGTTTAGTTGATTTTTGTACATTTCAACTAAATTCCAAAGAATATAATGGGAAAAGAAAATAGGTGGATGGCTGAGCTAGCTAGCAGCACTGTGAGTATATTGAGGGCAACATGATGAGTGAGGCTGAAAGAGAAGAGGAATGCAAAGGAATTGGAAAAACACTCAATAGCTGTTGAGCTCAAAGGAGTATGATGCTAAAACAGCAGACAAGCTGGGGTAGCAATTCACATTGATATCATCATCCATGTATTTTTCATGTAAGGTGGTTGACATCAAATACATTTTCAATGGATACTACAAAGCTGCCACAGTTTTTTCCTTCTGAAAGTATAGGGTGAAAGCAACAGTATCTCAGATACTACTGTACGGTAAATGCAGCAATTACTGATTCTTTAATGATGACCATTGTGACTTTTTTCCCTATACTATATAATCCCCGCTGACAAAACATTTTAACTCCTTAGCGTTGCTTTTACCATAAAATAGCAGTAATGATACTGTGACTGCCATTAAATGGTCTCTTTGTTAAATCTGATAATCACTCCCCCTGAATTCTAATTGCTTTATTCCAAAGTAATGCTAAGCACCTGGTTATTGATCATTTAAACTTCATTCTTGCCCACTAGATTAGAGCTTCCATGTAGGTAATACCCATCTAACCTCCATTATAGAGCCTGCAGTTATTCTCTTATCCGTGCACTCATAGGCTTTTCCTGGGGACTGCTTTACTCCTACCATCCTCTGAACATCAGGCTTTCTGGGTGCTCATTTCTCTACCAAGTTTATTTGCCTCTGAAAACAGACTTGACCACAATATACAGGCTCTTACAGTTCCCTTTTCTACCCTGTGCCATCATTTAGTTTCCTGGCCAACTACACATCTCATAGAAATTGCTTCAAAATAGACTGTTACCAGCCACTTACACTATATTTGGTACTTGAAACATAGCAAAGATTTCTTCCATTAATATATGAGACATACTTGTGCTGTGCATGCATCCTCCAAACAAAGCCAACACACACTTAGATTTCCTTCTCTAATGAGTTGGAAATCATTCCTGCATGTTTCAAGTAAACTGAGAACAACAGCATTCCTGTGTAGATGTACTTTAGTACTAATACACTTATCTCCCAGCAAATGCTATGTTGACCTGCTTGTCATGATGGTAGAGAATAGCTGTGCCTGTACACTCAAAAATGAAAATGTGAACTGTGCTGTCTCCTAATAATGAATAGCATTGCTTTCCTTGCTATTTTTTGTCGTTGTCTTGGATGGTCATTTACTGTTGATATTAGCTAAACACCTTTCTTTATTTGGTATTGTAATATTTTCCCACTTCAGTTTGAAGAGAGATTCCATTTTCTTTGATTGCTAATTACTTGTAGTGAGTTCCCTAGTTACCAGATTTCTCAGGTGAAGGACGAGTGGGGATATGATCCCAGACGTTCAAAATTAGTTAAAATGAATAACAAATAGAGTTCTCACATAGTATCAATTAGAGGGCAGCCTTGTCATTGTGCTTAGTGCTTCTTTTCCAATCATTTGCTGTGGAGCATACTGAGGGAAAACACTTTCCCCCAGTCACATTAGCATTATACCTACCGGTATGATCCTGACTGTGCCAACAGATCCATGTTGCGTTCCCACAAAAATCTATAGGCGTTCATACACGTGCAAGGGTGCGTGCGTGCATACGTGATGGCAGGATCAGGCCCATAAGTTGTAGAAGAGCTGTTGTTTTCAAGCAATATAATGTTATAATTCAAGCAGTACGACGTTATAACGAATGAAAGTCTAAACCAGTAAATGTATGGTTTGTTAATGCTGTAGGTAGTTTTCCAGTTTTCAAAACCATTACATTAATAATATAAGGGTTCGTTTTTCTTTAATCCATGGTGTTTTCTCTTTTTGCAAATGATGACCTTTCCATGACCAGGATTGTGTAACCAACAGTCTTTTCAGGTGTTAAACATAACAAGCATTAACTTGCCTTGTGGATTGATGATGGTCATATTTCTGTTGTTGTTTTCAGCTTTA
>ML675601.1:82576819-82590174 GCA_007922155.1 Mesoclemmys tuberculata
AAACTTCTACTGACTTCAGTGGGTCTAGGATTTCATCCATGGTAAGACATAGTCCCTGCTCTAAACCACCTACAGTCTAAACAGCTAAAACAAACAAAGGGTGGGAGAAAGGAAGTATTATACCATCTATAAAATGATTTATAGAGAGATGGTTATTTGCCCCACATCACACAGGAAGGCTGTGGTAAATATAGGAATCTCAGATCTCCTGAGTTTCCATCTAGTGCCTTACATTAGTGCCTATAAACCCATAGTTTTAGTGGAACTAGTTGGCTTTGTCACAATGGCTTAGTAACCATGTCTCATGGAAAGTGAAATTTTGAACTATTCCTTTTCAACTACTTGGAACTCAACCAAAATCAAAATAAAATAATTGTGAGTAATGTATGTTCATCATAAAGAAAACATATGATCTTAACAGGCAAAATATTAACTATAAGAATTAGACACTTTAGGTGGCAATATTTGCTGACCTGTTTATAGATGATCATCATCGAAACACATTAGATACATGTAGGTACATATAACAGTTAACACTAGGGTACTTGGCATTGAGATTTAATAGGTAATTTATTAACACTAAAAGAAGTTACCTATATAAGTCTCCCAGCATGCATGCACGCACGCACGCACGCACACACACACACACGCACACACACATATCAAGGGAAGAACAGACCCCATGATATTTAACTACGAGATTAGCATTATTGTGTGTAGCACGTAACAATATAGCAGTTCTCATAAAAAAGAATGTGTTGAAGTTTTAAAAAATATTATTAGAAAAAGTATACAGAAGATTTTCAGGATGAGAGGAAAACATGAGCTAATATCACCTTTTACATCATTTGGAGGTTACTTGTCTTGAAGATTGCACCTTTATTATAACTACTGTTATGCACTGGTCAATGTTCAGATTCCAAAACAAAAATTATGAAGCCCACTCCCTATTCCACACAAATATAAACATAACATATTTAATATTAAATATATTAGATTAAACAACCATGCTGAAATATTACAGAACTGAACAAATGACAAAAGCAAAGTTCTCAGCTAAGGCTCATGCAGTTTCTTTAGTACAACCCCATTCTGGTTGGTAACTATGACTACTGAATATGTGAGATGCAGGACTGGCTAGTTGAGAGACCATCTCCTCATGGCTTACCTAGTAAAATGAGAAGTAAAACACCTGCTTTCCAGATCAGACTAGGTTAATGATCACAATATTGAAGCATGTTTCAACAAGTACTACCTTTGGATATTGGGAGCTGCAGATTTCACACTTCAGTGTCAGAATATGGCACTACAATATAATTTCCAGATTCAGCATTTTTGGGACGGTCATCAGTGCCCCCTCTGCCCCCCCCCAAAAAATAAAAGAAGTGTTATCACTACCATGATCAAGCAGAGAGTGAGTAAAATAATACCGTCTATTTTATTTCTATATTTCCCCCTTCCAGAGCACTATGTCACTATACAATGATGCAAACACAAACACAATATATTCAACTCAAACAGCATAAATAACACAATACATGTGAAAAAAAAAAGAAAATGAATTGAAAGAGAAGAAAATAAGTTTATACCCAATAATAGAAATTCTAAAATTCCTTGTGACCAGATGGGGAAAGCTCTTAAGGTTTTCTTTCAAAAGTGGATAAAGACAAAATGAATCACTTTTGGAACCACCATAAGAAAAATTTGATTGCCTGCTGACATATGGTGTGATGGGGGAACCCTCAGTAGTGGCTGGTGTATAAGTGCATTCTTATTCTCAAGAGTAGGTAGCCTGCACACCTGTGTTTGGTGGGAGTTTAATATTCATAAACACAAATATAAGATCCCTTGCCTAAACAGAATTATGTTTGGTGTGGTTGCTCCATGTGGTCAGCATGTGCTCCATGTGGTTGCTCCATCTGCTTTGTGCTGTGATCCATTCTGTCACAAATTTTCATAAGATAAGCAGCAGAAGATCAAGATGACATGGGATTGGAGAGTCTCCCTCAAAAGAAAAGCCAAGGGCTGCAGGGAGAGCATTAGTTCACTCTCGCACTGTTCATTCTGAGTCACTACAGCATCAGTTCTGCAACCCAATGTTTGGGGACACTGATGGAGTTGCTGTCTTTCAGAGGAGACTGCAAACAAAGGTCTTCTGTACTTGAGGACATTATAAAGACCTCATTTTACCTTCAGAAGCACAGAGGTGTTATCCTGGGTGTCCTGGCCATATCCCAGTTTGGGTAAGTATATTCTGTCTTCATAAATTCCCCATTCAGTTTCAATGAAGAAAAAAATGTTCCTCATTTCCTAAACTATTGTGTAGCACTGCTGTATGCGGTTAAACTGCTTCATTGTCTCATTATAGCTGACTGCATTTTAGTGGCAGATAAGTGATCCCTCTGTATATCAGTTTAGGTTCCTTCCGGATGGAAGTTGCCATATAAATTTAAGATGAATTATCTTCATTATCATCGGCTTTTTCCAAGAAATAGGTCTATTTATAAAATTCATTCATGACTATTAATTTGTATAATTACCATTACTTTATTTCTTACAAGTATTGGTACGGTGTTCATCATCCTAGTATCTGCTCTGACTGCCCTCGTTATTATAATTACTTGCCAATGAATTTCCTTAACGAATTTGCTTACTAAATTTTTTTCTGAAAGTATTTGACTAGCTCATCTATTAAGAATTTAAATGAATGACTCCTTATTCAAATGAGACATAAATCGTCCCAACACAGCTTGCAGTAAACCATACAGTGTAAGGTTTATGATGACACACAGTCTTATTTATTTTAAAAGAAATGCTGTTGACTCTCAACAAATGGTTTAAATCATCTAATGTGGAGGAGCTAATTTAATTCTGAGCCTTTGAAAGTGGCTGTTCTAAAGCACCATTTCCAATCCAAACTAGCAAAAGTATGTAATTTCCTTAGTTTGAGGGCTGACTACGTGGGAAAAAGTTGAACAACAACAACAAAGAAGTTAAGAGGCTGAAAGAAACAAATAATTGAAACTCAGTTAAAAACATTTGTGTTTAACTGAGACATTGTTTCCTTTTTCAAAATAGCTTTTATTGAATATTTTTATTTACTGAAGAAAATTCTTCCATTGAAATGTCTTTTGTCTGTCCTCTCCCTGGTTATTAAACCTTAATTGCATGGTTTCTCTCTCTCTCTCTCACACATACACACACACCCGAAAATTGTTAGGCCAGTGACTGTTAAGGTACGGATTCATAGACGATAAAGTCAGTAAGAACCATTATGATCATCAGATCTGACCTTCTGCATAACACAGGTCAAAGAATTTCACCAAGTAATTCCAGCACTGGATGGAATTATTGTTCCCAACTACATAAGTGAGCACTATTGAACCCAGTAATTTTTGCAGGCACGCTTCACAGTACTGCAAGCCGAGGACTGTCTAGCCATCCATGTGCTGGACAGATCCTAGTGGTAGCAAAGCCTCATCCATAGGCCACAAGTTATGGTGGGTAAATATAATACTGAACCATCACACAAGGTTGAGCAGGAATCTCAGCGTACTAATCCTTGCTTGGTTGCAGTATGTAATCCCGGTTAGCATATTTGAGAATGTGCAAGCATTTGGCCTCCTTGACAGGTGGTTTGTTCTAGGTTTTCAAGCTTTCTCAGCACTTCTTTCCAGGGCCATATCAAGAGGACATGAACACGGACTGAGCTCAGTAGCCTAAGGGGCAGAGGGGGACCATGTCCCCAAGTGCCAGCCTGGGGAGGGGTGCCGGCCAGGCCCTCGGAAGAGAAGCCGCCCCTGCCCTGTTATAGGCAGCCAGGGCATCCTCCTGGCCCATCCGCCCGTGCCCTGGGCACAAGGAGGGAGCCCGTCGCCCCCTCTGCCACCAGGCAGCCCCCGCTGTCCCCACAGTGGGGAGAGAGCGGGAAACGGACACCCACCCCAATAGGGCGCTGCCGATGCTGCTGCTGACAGGAGCGGAGTGGGGGAGAGCAGGACATGGGCCCCGCAGACCCCTCCCAGCAGGGTGCTGCCACTGACGGGGGTGGGGGAATGGAGGAGTGAGGGACATGGGCCCGAGAACCCCCCATGCAGGGTGCTGTTGACAGAAGGATGGGAGGTGACAATGAAAATATGGTCCCCAGGTGCTGGAGACCCACGATATGCCACTGACTGAGCTGCTTTTGTTTATGTGCCTCTGAGACTTTTGGTGGTGCTCCTGTTTAGGGGGCAGTGTGTGTTAGTATCAGCCAGCTGTAGACTTGCTGTCTGCTTGTGCTACTGTGACAGCTTCTTAGTGAGGGTCAGTGATAGCACTAAAGAAAAATATGAACTGGATCAAGCCAGGATCTGAAATCCATGCTCATACTAGGGTAGAGGTCAATGATATCACTGGTAGGATCAGAGATCAGTACCGGGCAAAGGTATGAGAAAAATTCTTGTCATTCGGCTTAATTTGTCCTAAAGGAAAGAGACTGAGGTGGAGACTTGTGGGTTAGTGTGAAGGCGTGTTCCGGACAGGCTGCAGCCTATGGCTGGGACAGCCTGAGATGTAATCAAGGAGGCCCTGCCCTGCTTCGGCCCATCCTAAAGCTGGGCAATTTAAACAGATAGTAGAAACTGAGCAGGAGAGAAGGGAGTAGAAGTCATGCAGCACTTTCTCACTCAGGTTTTAGGAGACTAACTTAACCCGACTCCGAGACTTTGTTTTGTAGACTGCAGGGTTGGGATTTTTGAACCAGGGTCCTGATTAACTCCTTGGTGTAACTGTGCCTTTCCTGACACTTGAAAAAAGGGGACAAGCTATTTTGCTAGCATGTGTTGGCTTCTACTTGCCTCGGGCTGGTAAAGCAAATCTATTGCCACCCCAACGGGGGGAAATGAAGGCAGGGCGTACCTGTAGCACCACACTTGGCTGTAATGTGACATGGGGGGACAGCCTTCTCCTTTACAGTAAGGAAGGCAATAGTGCCTGGTGGCAGTTTGGGTTAATTGGTTGTAGAGGGCAGTGCAGGGACTCGGTATGCTGGGTAGTCTATTGCTTTCTAAGATAAAAAGGAAATATGCGTTCCCACGAGAGGCCAGCATGTTGCTTATACAATATGTTTATCCGGGCTGACTTCAGTTGCTGGAGGGGTGGTGGCAATCAGCAAATCATCACGAAGCTTTTTGTTTGCTTTTCTCTCTGCACCAAACTCACAGATGAGTCATCAGAAATCTATACAGCTGTGGGAAAAACTGCTGGTGATGGAGCTGCTCAGACTGGAGTGCTTCTCATCCAAGAGGTGGGAAGTGTCATAGCAAGTAAGAGATGTGTTCTCTCTTTTATTTTAAAGAAGAAATTAAGAATATAGAAGCCTGTTCTTCTCAGAGTCTAACAAGTGAACCTGAGCAGCATAGCTGTCTGTTTAAAGGATTTAAACCATTTCAAATATTATTTCAGACAAATAATTTGGTCACTAAATTTAATCCAGACGTGTGTAAAAAAACCACTGAGATATTTGACCCCAAACCTGAGAGTTAATCATGGAAATGCAAGTGCAACTGACCTTTATCTGCTGCTCTGGGGCCTAATCTTTCTAATGAAATCAATGGGAGCAGAAGCAGGCCCCAAATGCGGATAAGGGTAATGCTCATTGAATAGGTACTGTGTTGTAAACTGAAATGAGTACTAATGGAGACATGTGAGCATCTATTTTCATCAATGTAAGCTGAGCAAAGTGCACACACACAGAAAATCCTGCAAATCCCAGCAAGGTGCCAGAAAACTCGCATAAGCTGATCTAGTGGAATCAAACACATTCGATGTGATCCCCAGTTTTGCTCCCATTGGCAAAAGATCTTTCATTGTCACTCTGCATAACTCTTTGATAATAAAATATTCATTATTTTTCAAGAGGCCACACTGAACGTGGAAACTGGCGCTGTTTGAAAACTGGAATTTAATTTAAGCTAAAGCTCTTACGGGCTCCAAAGCAGTCCTGTGCACATCAGACAGGCATATAATGATACACTGACTTCCAAATGGAAGTAATGATTCCAACCCTCTCTCCATGTCACAGATATTGTAACAGAGGAAAATTAATTAAGGGACTGGCCTAACGAGGTTCTAAACTCTTCCTTATCCTGACCTACTCAGTACCTTCAGGAATTGATTTCTGCTCTGCAGGATCAGGCATTAAATGTCCATCCAGGGGCCCCTCTGACTTCATGTCTTATCGCTTTTGTGTTGTTCTTCTCTGCTAAATAGCACAGGTTTACCCTACAGACCCTGTTCCTTGAATCCTACTGCTGTGTTGTACTTAAAATTTTAAGACAACAATCAATTTATTTGACTCTATTAGTTGGTGAGACAAATAAGATGATTTGCTTGATTGGCAAAAACATTACTAGGCCGTTAATTTCAACAAAAAGTTGCTTCACACACTGAATTCCTCTGAAAAGCAGTTACTGTTCCATTCTGACTTATAGAAGGAGGTGCACTTTGAAAGACCTTAGTAAAGAGCTACAGCCAGATCCTCAGCTTGTGTGAATGGATTCAGCTTCGTTAATTCCAATGGAGCTGCACACCTTTATGCCACTGGAGAGGCTGGCCCTTTGGCTCTACTAGAATTAGAGTGTTTCATTCATAGTGCTGACTTTGTGGACAGCTCAGGTTTGGTTCATCCTCCAATTAATTATTATGTATTTATTTTATTACTGAGGTGCTAACAGCATGTTTCACACTGTACAAGCACTACTCAGCTGAGGAATCCTTTAATTACGATGGTGGTGACTTTGCTGTCATTTGCAAGATTGGAGTAATTCCACCATCCTATAGTCAAGTGGCACGGAAGTAGCAATGGGAATATTTGCTACCATATTCGACATCAGATCACCACATCTTACATTCTGTCTTCGTGAGGCCAGTGTAATTAGTCTTGCACATGCCTGGTAATTAAAGCCAGATCTCGGAAACCTAAACAAGTTGTGAAAGAAGATTAATGATAGGGCTCTCTGCTTTTGTGTCTCACAAAGGGTGGGGAATTAGAAAGAGTAGGAGGAGGCGACTGAATGTGGAGAAAGGACCTGTTCTGTACAGTAATTGGAGGAACCAGTAAACTCCAGTGCAGAGGCTGCAGCCATCCAGTATGCCTGTGCCTGACTCTGCTCCAAAATAGCTTGGACACATGCTCACCCACAGCTCATCTGTCAAAGCAGAGGCTGCTGCCCAATCTGTTCCCTTTATTTATTCGTTTATTTTAGCACTTGGAAGAGTGAAGAGCTTCCTTTGAAGGCACTGCCCATTGTGACCTTTATTTTTCAGTGTCTGAGGTTTGTAACTGTATAGGACTTGCTCAGAAGTTCAAGGGTGCAGACACTTGCTATCTGGTTGCAGTCTCCCAAAGAAAGCACAAATGGCTAGTTTAGAAAGAAACTCCTGCTTAAAACTATTTGAGATAGTGGGACAGTTTCTGATCTCATTTACAGTAGTGTAAAACAGCAACGGTTCTACTGACATCAATAGAGTTATTTCCAATTTACAATGGTGTAACTGACATCAGAATCTGGTCCAGTGTATTTTATGTACATACAACTCTGTTTCAGGCATTCAAGAGCCAGGTCTAACTGCTTCAATGCAGAAGTATAGGGATACTCTTCCTTTCCAGCTGTTGCTATTATTTTTATATATATTGTGATAAAGTCAGGCCAGACAGCTTTAAAAGAGTGTGTTGATTTGTAAAACAGGAGGTTGGCGGGTGCAAGCCCGCCCACTGCTCAAGGCCCCTCCCTCAGCCTAAGGGGAGGAGTCACTGAGCCCGCGATACGACTAAGTCCTTGGGACAACTAATGAAAAAAACAGAGATGGGCATGGGGGTCACAGGGTCAAATGAAGAGAACCAGAAGGGGACACCGAGCAGAGAACCCTGGACAGCACCCATTGCTCCCAGAAGGTGTCAAGGGAGCCAGCAGATGCTGCCTAGAGGAACTCTGCCTGGATGCGTGAGTTCACAAGCGAATGGAAGTAGACTCCACAGTTACAGAGCGCCCCCCCTCCCACCCCCCCGCCAACCTCCTCTTCCTGGTCTTGTAGATGGCCAGTTTGGCCAAGGCCAGGGCGAGGCTGACGAGGAGGTCCCATGACTTTGTGTAAATGAACAGGTGAGGGGAGAAGTGCAGCCAAAGCCTCAGCAGGAGGTTCTGGAGGAGCCGGAAGAGGGGCTGCAGCCTGGCACACTCGAGATAGATGTGCGCCAGGGTCTCGCTTATGCCACCATAGAGGCAGGTGTTGGGGTGAGGGGTGAACCTCGCCAAATACACGCCCGTGCTCGTGGGTCCAGGCAGCCACCCAGCAGGATGCTGTGAGGTTGCAGCAGGGAACCAACCACCTGCTGGTGAGCCAGGCTGCCGAGGACCGTGCCTTACTGCAAGAGGTGGTACAGCAGCTGAGGGTCCTGTTAGAGCGAAGAGGATGCCAAGAGGTGGCGCAGCCGATACGGGCAGGCAGTTGCCTGCAAAAGATGACGCAGGGAGATGATGAGGAGGCATACCTGCTTGCCTTTGAGAGGATGGCCCAGCGGGAAGCCTGGCCCCAAGAGCAGTGGGCCAGTGTCCTTGCCCGTTCCTGTGGGGGGGAGGCCCAGAAGGCTTATTATGATTTGGCTACAGAAGCATGGAGATAGCAGGAGGGCCAGGCACTGAGGTCCCAGCTTTTCGACCTCATTCACCTGGTGCGGAAATGGCTGTGCCTGGAAGTCCACAGTGTGGAGCAAGTCATTGAGATCCTCGTCCTGGACCAGTTTGTGAGGGGGCTGCCACCCGACCTGCGAGGAAGGGTTAGCCGGACTGACCCTACCTCATACAATGACGTGGTTGCCATCGTTGAGAGACAGTTGGCAGCCAGGGGACTTTCATGGACTGCTGGGGAAGAAAAACGCTGGAATAAGGGGTTGTACCCCGGCCCAAGGGCTGGAGAGTGGCCCAAGCCCACCAAGGAGATTGGGGACCCCAGGAGGGGGTCCTGGCCTGAAGTCGAGCAGCCAAAAGGACTGGGGTGCTGTTGCAACTGGGATATAGGTGTTACAAATGCGGGGAAGTGGGGCATATAGCAGCCCAGTGCCCCAACAGGGATGAGCCCATGCAATGTGGGCTGGGTGAGTGTGCCGGTCCCTGCAGCTTGGTCTACCCAGTGGGGGTGGTGGAGATCCCCCAAAGATATACAAGACCAGTAGAGGTAAATGGTATGAGGACTGTGGTCCTAGTAGACCCGGGGAGTGCTTTCACGCTAGTCTCAGCAAAGTTGGTGAGCCAGGACCAGCTGTCCCGGGCCAAAATGCATCAGGATAACTTGTGTGCATGGGGCAGTAAATAGGTATCTGAGCACTCCAGTCCAGGTTGGGGTTCAGGGGAGAATGGTGAGGGTAACCATGGATGTAGTCCTGAAACTCCACTACCCCATGCTGATAGGTAGGGACTTCCCAGGGTTTGGGTCCCTACTCACTGGGGAAGACTCCCTGACAGGTGCGTTCAAAGTAGCCCAACCCCCTAAGGTTGAGCAGGGGGAGGATGGCTTTAAAAGAGTATTCTGGGGCCAGTATGAGGGCCTGAAAGGCAGAAGAGAAAGTACAGCAGGGCAATTAAAGGCACGTGGACCCAATGAAGGGCAGGGCCAGGGGTATTTAAACCCTGCCTTTCCTAAAAGGGGGAGGGAACAAATGCAGGGGAAGTTGTGGAGCAGCCGAAGGAGAAGTTTCCCTCCCAGGCCAGGAGATAGAGCTCCTCTAAAGCCGGGGAGATGAGGTAGCTGGGGGTACCCTAGCCCACAAGCAGAGGTAAAGCGTGAGTCCCACCGGGGGACGCTGGCAGTTTGCCACAATATATAATTTATAGTTCTGTAGCACCTAGAGGTCCTAATCAAGATTGGGGTCCCATTGTGTTTGGCACTACACAGAACTATAATAGGGTAGTTCCTGCCCTGAAGAGCTTATATTATGACTCAACAAGATATATGAAATGAGGAGGAAGAGAGGAGAAATAATCAAACATAACAGAAAAGTCACCTCAGCAAATGTCATGTTAGTTCCAACATGTTTTTCTGATACCTGCCCCTGAAAAGCTTAAATTCTAATTACAGACAAGAGGCAACAAATGGGTGGAGGGAAGAAGGACAAGAGCAGTACTAATAAGTTAATGCAGTGACCTAGGCCAACGATCTGCACAACTGGATGGTTCTACATGGCGGTGGTTCAATTATCATTTTAAAAATCCCCTGAGCTGATTTCATCTCCCCCTCTCCCAGAAAAAGGTGACCCTGTGCACTACTATTTTCTTTGCTCTTAACCCATCTCACCTCTAATCTGTATAGATGAGCCCCCCACTACCCATCTGCCAAAGAGAGAGATCCTTTTGAGAAAATATAAACAATCCCCTAAGATTCTTGAGGTGATGGACTCCTCCCTCGACATAAGCAATCCTCCTGCCCTTTTTGTGGGTTGGCCCAAATGCAGCTGTGGAGAGGCACTGGCGCCTGAAGGAGTCTTCTGCTCTTGACTGATTTCTACAAGCTAGTAGAGATTGTCTACCAGCCAGCAGTTTTAGGAGAGAGAGAGAGAAGAAAATAGCCTGCCATTTAAGGAGGGACATCTTCAGCAGGTAGGCTGTCTAGCAAACTCAGGTATTTCAAAGTTATCTGGATGCATAAAGAGGAGAACCAGTTATAATCTAAACTAGGGCTCTAAATTTGAACTGATTCCGAAGTCACAAAAATTACTGCAGAATCAGACCCTGTTCATAGAAGTCCATTTCCCTGCTCTTTGTTTCCAAAATTCAGTGTTGTAGTGGAATGTTACTGTTTGGGACAACTTATGTTATCACCTGTAGCTTGTTAAACGCTTGTGTTCAATAGGGCTTTAGCAGGACGCCCACTGAGCATTCTGCATAGGGTTCATTGTCTCCATCCAGTCTTAAGTGTTAATGTCACCATGCTAAACCCCCATGTATTGACATTCCAACTATATCTTTTAAAATTATTATTTATTTTTCTTACATTCTGTTATTGAGGCTCCAGAAAGAACTCAATTAACTTAGTACTAAGGAGCTACAAACACTCCTTGAGATGTTTCCTCTGGTAGCATTTTTATAACAGTAGCTCTTAGGTTCCTCCTCTTGCCTTTATTTTCAGTTCCTTTTAAAGTAGGCTATTGGGCTAGCCCCTTCTCCCCACCATAATATCTGAGCACCTGACACATGTTAATGGAACTAATGAAAATTCAGGAGGTTTGAGGCACAGACCCTTTTTTTTTAATATAGACAGAGAATAAGCAAGGTCCTAGAGAAGCATCAGACAATACTAGCATGATCCTGACTATGAATTTGACTATACAAATTATAACTACATAAAATAGAATGGGCTGTGCCATTTTTAACCACATTGCCACATGCAGTACTGCAAGAAGTTGAAGTTCAGAATTACCAAGGGTCTGTCTTTCCAAATTTCTGAGCACTCAACACTGTAGTTGAAATTAATGCAAGGTCTGGGTGCTCAGCACCTCTGAAAATCAGCCTATAAGTATTTTAAGTATCAGCAAAATGAAGACAAGCTTAGATTTTCCTTTAATTTCCCTTAATGTTTGAGGACTGGGACAGATTGGAAAGTATCCAAATGGAAATGATATTGACATAAATGGAGTTATTGAGAAATATGGTAATTTCAGAATTGTGAGTGACAGAAAGTGGCCTTGAGAACAGGACAGTGAAAGTCTAATTACCGTTCAAAAGGACCTCAGGACAGTGAAGAAAGAGTCCCCTTCGGCATGGGGGAAAGGCTGAACTTGTCTGAAAGAACCTGACACATCAATCTGGGACAGGAAAAGCTATTCAGATAGGCCTTATTCTCAACAAGTAGTATGGCAACAGGTTCAAAGACTCCTGTCAATTGATGTGTCACATTAAAGGGAACTGGGAATATAAAGCTGCATATAGTGGCTATTAGGAAAAATTATATAAACCCAAAGATTATCGTGCCAGAGACCAGAGTCTATGATAAACTTACTCCGAGTTCTAGACTTGAGCAAACTTCATTGGGCCTATGCTGGTTTAAAGAAAAAAAAAAAAGGTTTCTTGGCTAAAATGGTAATATTGGCAGAAACCATCTTACCATCAAAATAACCTGGGCGTATAACTGAAAGTCCTCTCGGAAATCAAGAAAACTTCACAAAGAGAGCGCTCAAGGTTCTGTAATGCTGACAGAGAAAAAGAGGGATGAGTGGGAGTATCTGAGAGTGACTCAGACATCTGAGCTCCAGGAGGTAAGTGAATACTTGCTTAAACCACATTAACTACACGCTTTAAACTTGTCTTGTGAAACTCTTGATTTTCTAATAAACATTGTTTTATTAAAGAGAATTTCGGCTTTAGACTGCTACAGGGGTTGTGGGGTAAGCTCTGTGGACTATTCTTGATGATAAAGAAAAAGAATATCTGACTTCTGGCAACTGATAGGTGGACAAAAGGTATACTTGACCTGGATAAATCTATACAAAACATGAGCAAAAATGTGCAGGTTCCTACAAAGTACACCCTAGATGCTGGCTATGACCAATAAATGAGGGAAAAGCTGGCAATTCCAAGAAGAGGGAATGGAATGTTATAAGGACTAAATCCTGAAGTCCTTCCTCAAATTGAACTCAGTCTTCAGTGCACTAACATTGTTGCATGACTAAGGGCTGAGTTAAAAACTGAATAAGGATTTGGCCCTGGGGGTTTTAAAAGTGCATAAATGTAACTACAATCCAAAATGGGAGCTAAGTTGATTAAGCTAAATAAATGTAATGAACAGATACAGGTAACATCCTAAAACTCTAGGCTCTCCTGATGTTAAAGGTTAGAAGGATGAAGTGAATTTAGGAGCTTTTAATCACATTTGTTGCAGGCTTGCCTCTCTATGGGATTTGCAGTGTAAAACAAGCCACAACCTGATTGACCATTTTTAAAGGGATTCCATCTACACACACACTCTCTCAAAGTATTTTGTGTTTCAAATTACAAAATTAATTCAGGTTTAGTTCATTAGGGGCCTACAGAAAGAACAAGGGAAGAATAAATAGAAAAAACTTATATTTTCCATCATGAAAAGGTTGCCGTATGGTGCACTCAAGGTCCTTTCCAAGGTCTATTGCTATGATTCTGTGAATCACAACCCTCAAGTATAGCCTGTATCAACATAATGTGTATTTGTTGTTTATTGTTACAGCTCTGCATTTTGTTAATCAAATCTGCATTACTTTGAACACCGCACAATACAGTGGAGTGGCTTTGCTACATTGCAATACCTGAGTCACCTATAAAGCAAATTACTATCAGAGTAAGACCAGG
>ML675601.1:82590184-82614418 GCA_007922155.1 Mesoclemmys tuberculata
ACATCGTTTATCAATGTCACTACAAGCCCACGATGGAATTACAGCTTTATATGTAGAATTCAGATATATGTGATTTGTTAGAATACATGAAGAATGTTTCTATTAAAAGTAGACAGACAATATGTTAACCTCAAGTAGCAGTGGAGGCAAGATGAGATAGAAAGAGGATTCAGGATTTTCTATTTGAACTTTAGCTTGTCCCCACTGTAGGCAGAATGATCAAACTGCAAGGGTATTTACTGGCAAATGGCTCAATTCATTTGAAAGATCAATTTAAATATTTGGTGGGGAAAATGGTTCCATTCAGGCACTGAAAGAAAGACAAAACAAAAACAAAGACTTACCTAAAATTATAGTCCCAGCAAGAGTCAGAAAAGAGAGAGAATAGGAGTTGTCTATTACAACTGCAAAAATACATGTACTCAGGATACTGACCTGGTCACAGTAGCCACTGTTACTGCCTAGTATAAGATTACAATGCCTTAGAAATTAGGAGGAAAATGAAGGCACTACTAATCGAATGGTGGGGATAGTATAGCATAAAGGGCAAGAGCTGCAAAAATATAGACTGTTTTCAAGCCTAAAAAATTAATTGAGAATATTTTTGAGAAAATATTCCTTCTGAAAAACACTGTATAATATTTATAATTAAACAGACATGAAACATGCAGAAATGGGCAATTTAGTTGCTAGCATCAACCTTAAAAAGCCTACTTACCCCCGTGCATCCTTTATCAATAACTCAGAGTTTCCTATATGCCTACCCACCCTAAGGGCCAGAGACCCCCTAAAGGTCACATCCTCCCCAACTAAAGTGATTTCCCAACAGTCTTCTGTTTTCGTCCCTCTTATGTTACCCGGTGTACTAGCCAATGAATTGCCACCTCCCCAACAAATACAAGTGGAAACCTCTACCATCTCCAGACAACACACCTGTGATAAGCCACGGTTAAAAAATCTTGTATCTTATCATACTCTTACAAGCCAGAGATGTCACCACAGTGTGAAAGAAGAGAGATCCCACTGAAGCCCCCGCCACTCTTCCACAGCAAGTTGGAGGCTTCCTAGTACTCCATTCACTTCCTAATATTGGCCAGAGAACCCATCTCCTTGGAATGGGCCAGAGACTTACCTGTACCTACACATTCTATAACTATGCGCTTCAGCCCTCATTTCGCTTGTGTAACTTCTTCCTGGATTTGAGCTAGGTGAAAGGATTGAGTGTAATAATTCCATCCTACAGCTAAAGGCCATACTGTTGTAATTCACCTATGCTCCTGTGGGTGCCTCTGGGCCAGTAAGTGGATGTATGATACAGCAGAGAAACCTCATACCAGCAGAGAAAAGTGATAAAGAGAGTCTATGGGCCCAGCTAGTGCCACGCTGCTGTACCTGCAGCCTACGCCAGGCCCGGAGGATGAAGAAAAAGACAGAGCCTGGCTCAGTTTAGGGCTGACTGGTGAAAACGCAGGAGATATCTCTGTCTCTCTGTATATAATGGGAATTCCACTGCATGTTTGACAGGTGGGACAGCTGCCAAAGAAGCACTGGATCCCTGACTGAGAGAGCCTCCCACAGTAAGTGAACTTTATTTTTTGACTGTAAGGATATTGTGGGACTAGGACCCTCCAGCCATACATCTGCCCCTGCCCAGAGGGACCTGAGGCCATGGCATGATGCTGCAGAAGATCCAGGTGAGCCACAATAGACTATTTGGATGATGGGGCCATCCTGTAAACTGATGGGACATAGGTAGGTCCTATTCCAGGAAGTGGATTTTAATTGTCTTCTAGAAGAGGAATCTACTGGTGTTGCTTCACACAGGGCCCTGGATTGGGTCCTGGTGTAGAGGGCCTGGGTTCCCCTACTACACCTCCTTAAGGGTTGAGGCTCAGATGCAAGTGGAGGCCTAAGGTCAGGAACTAGGCATTTCTGCTGAAATGAAATGAAATGAAGCCTGAAATGTGATGCTTATGAGGGTGAAATGACTCATGGAAACTTTCAGCATCTGTTACCTATATCCCAGTTGTAAATTTTTCCAGGCATTAATGAAGGTATTTTAGGCACATCCAAGGATCTTTGGCAGACCCCCACTTCCATTTTGCAATGTCCAAATAAGTGGACTGCAGATACTTAGTCCAGTCAAAAGGATTTGAGTATTTTTATACTCATCCTACCCTAGGCTCATTGGCTGTGAATTAAAATTGAGAAAATCTTATCCATTAAAGTCTATCAAAGTACATGGAACAGAAGAGTTTAGATTTTTTGGGGGGAAATTATAGTCTTTGTCTAATTTATAAATCATAATAGCCAACTATTGGTCTTCACTAGGCAACTGTGACTTTTTACAGTGGACCAGAGTTTACCAATTCTTGGAGAAATGTCCAGATGAATCTAAAGAAGAATTCTGTATGCTCTGAGGGTTAATTAATTGCCAGGAAATCTTTGCAAGCAATTCTTGATGCTTCCAATACATACAGCCAATCAATGTCTACTGGTGTCACATCACTATGAGAAGGTTCTCTTTGTTGGTTGTGCCTGGTATCCCTAAGATATCTAGCTAAGAACAGATGACTTACATTTTGGAGAACTATGATTTATTTAGCACCCTATAACTAATAAGGTGTTGTATTTACTGAAGGACCAGAACTAGAGGGGATGAGACACACTCTTCCACTCGGTTTCACAGATATTTGCTGACAGCTGAGGAATGGTGAGATTCAAGAATCTTGGGTTCCATTCCAGATTCTGGAGAGGAGCATGTTTTAGTGAGCACTGACTCTTCCACCCACCCATCCCTGAGCTTGACTCTTTCTGACCCATCCCCTGCACCTGTCTATGTCCCTGATCCATCTGTTCCTCACTCATGTCTGAATTCCATTTCCATTTTCTTCCTCTCAGGCTTCTCATCCCATCTCCTTACCCAGTCAATCCTAGTCTCCTACTGAAAACTAACTGTCCCAATCTCCTTGCCCAGCCAGGTCCAGTTCCCCACTCCAGGTTCCTTGCCCAATCTCCTTTTCCTCTCCCCTGCCTTCCCCCCCCTCCTCTTCCCTCCCCTGGCTCTCAGACCTAGTCTCCCTCTCTGGGCTCCTCATTCATTCTCACTCTCCCCATGCACACGCTTCCCAGCTCCTTGTCCTCTCCATAGCTCCTTGCCCCGGTCTCTTTGTCCAGCCTGTCTTTCCAAATCCCAGATCCTTGTCAGGTCTGACTCACTCCACTGGTTCCTAGTCCAGCCAATCCCTCCTCTCCCATAATCAGTGTTTTCCCCGCAAACAAATGGCTCTGATATCCTGTACCTCTATAGCCCCCTACTGCTCCTCGTCTCCAGTCTCCTTGCCCCCCCTCCGCTCTCTGGCTCATAATCCCAGTATCCTTGCACAGCCAGTCCCAAACCCAGTTGCTGTCTTTCCTCCAGTCTCACCTGACTTCTTGTCCCAATCTACTCCTTTGTCCCCTCATCTAGCTTTTGCCTCCTCTGCACTTTAATCAGATGGCTTCTTCCTCCATGCTGCTGGGATGTCAGCAGGTATGTCAACAAAAGCACAGTAAAGAGAGGCTTTCATTTGTAGTGCTGGCCCCCATCATGGCCCAGAGCAGCTGTACAGGGAAAGTCTTGCTTTGCTCCCATAGCCCTGGTCTGGAGCGTGCTCAATCACTCTGGGGGAAGAATGATGCAGTCTAGTCAGTCTTGAGCATGTTCAATGACAAAATCTTCAGAGATTGTAGCTGCTAAAATTGAAGTTTCTACTAAACGTGTATGAACTGTGTGCCCTCCCCCCACCCTATAACTGAGCCAAAGTAAAGCTGGTTTTCACAGGCACAGCAAAAGGCACATCACTAGGATAAAACTGCCTGCTCCAACCTGTAAAATTTCAAGTCCCTGCTCCAAAGAATGGGGGTGCTGGAGCTGTTGAAAGTGCAACTTCTGGTAACAAAATAATTGTTGGAATTAATAGTGGACCAGAAGTTTAAAATGCATAACATTAGGAGGAAGAGGTTAGTGCTTTATCAAAATTTATTAAAAAATTTTAGTCCCACCTCAGAACACTCTTGATTCTGTCAAAAGTGCCATCTGAATATTATATCTTAATGGTAAGTAATCAAAAGTTTGCATTCTGGTTTTGTATGGAGTAGCAAAGATGCTACATTCTCTTGGCAAACTTGTCCTCAGCTTTATTAGCAGAGGAATGCAAAATTTTCTTTTGATGTTTGCCCTCAGTTAAAAAAATGAGAGTGAGGGAATGAAGAAAATGCATACAAGGGGCAGGTGTAGCATGTAGAATAAATAAATATCCTATAAACAACAGAAGTGTACATTGCTCCAAACATAGCTGTGAGAGAAGATATTAATTCAATGTTGCAAATTACTTTTGCTGAGGCAGCTGTATTTGATATCTTCTCTTCATTATTGCTTCCCTTATCAATTTGTACCATAGAACACACTCTCAGTAGCTATTATTGAATTATATGATTATATGAAATTTTAGGAAGAGGAGAAGAACTTTTGGATCAACAGGCCAGAGACTTTTTTTTTTTAAAGCAACCAGCTGATGTGTTGTCTCTCGAGAATGTCCCCTCAGTGTCAGAAATGGGCAGGTAGGGATTTAACTGGGCCAGCAAGGGAAAGAAAACCTTTGGCCCATTTAGTCACTTTACTCCCCTCCTAATGGGCTTAAGGGGGGGTGACTGGATGGACAAAAGGTTGCAACATTAGACTTTTGGATCCTGCACACACAAGCCCTGCATTTGGAATTCCTTCTTTACCCACCCCTTGGCTGCCATTCTGTGCTGGGAAGACAAGAAAGTTGAAAGGAAGCAGGCAGCAGAGACAGCTGGGATGATTGCTTGTGTTCATGGTGCTCCCAACAAACTCTCTTTTGAGGTTGAGGATCTCCTGAAGTGTAATGGTGGCCAGTGGGTACACTGAAAGGACTGGCTGTAGTTTACCCCAGGCGGTGCAGCAAGGGCAACCAAAGCAGCAGTGGAGAGCATGTGGTAACATTACGGTGGACTAGAGGTTACTTAACCATCCCTCTCCTAGTATTGAAGCATAACACCTGTAGAAAAGCACATGGAGATCCAGAATTCAATCACTGAGGATTTTCAGCAAGGGTTACACTACATAACAAGGCTACTTCATCAGCCACATACATTATCTTCAATTATACATAAATAAAACAAATTAAATGTAGACAGGTTAGTCCCCACAAACAATTAGAAGAAACTCAGGTCTAAAAAGCTTAGCTTGATTTCATCTGAGTCCATCAACTCTATATAGTCATTTGAGTCAAAAGCACCACACTATCTTCCCTTCTCTTGCTTACAGAAATCTCCAATTAGAAGCTCATGCAGACTTTCTCCTCCTCCTGCTGGACTGTGAAATCACTATTAGCTAATCAGCTAACTAATCAAACTAATCAGTATTAATCAAGTGTGTATATGAGTAACCCTGTCACAAGAAAAATGAACAGAGAATAGCAAAATGTAGGTGACTTTCCCTATCATCACATTTAAGTAAGAGAAGAGCTGGCAAGCCAGACTGATTAAGGCAATTTGACTAAAACAATTTGGCTAACATTATATAACATTCAAGTTATACAATTAAAATGAAAGAAATTAGTTTTCCCTCCCAATTTCCTCTTTCTATAACTAACCTTGCCAAGGCTATCTGTATTGGAAAACTACCATATAACCACCCTGCTACAAAATACTTTAGGGTTAGGGGGAAGCACCCTGCTTCTGCTCCTGCAGTTCCACTTCTCCCAACCCATGTAGGTCACAGTCCTTTTTGTAAAGCAGCAGCCCTGACTACCTGCTCTCAGTGCAGTCTGAATCTAGCTCCAGGGAATCTATAGGTCAATTCTATCTATTCTATTAGTTGAATGCTAATTGTGTATCTGCCTAGCAATAATAACTCCAGCACAACTCCTTCCTGTCCCCTTCTCTCTAGATCTCTTAAAGAGATCTCTCTGTATTAGAGACTCTGTATTAGAGACGCTCTGTATTACACATGAACAGCATCAGGCAGCCTGTGCTGGGTGGTGCAGCAATGATGGTGCAGAGACTGGGATCCTAGCAAACAGAAGGAACCACACTTTAGGTCAGGTCTCTATAACAGCGCCCTCATTAATCTACAAAATGGCCCCAGGGACCAGGCAAAACTCCTCACCCCAGAATACATATTTAGGGACTATCCTAAAACAAATATCCTGAACCCTCTGGATACAACACAGAATGCTCTTGTCTGTTGGTTGAATCCTCAGTGTGGAGCTGCTAGAATCACAGCCAGGAAGTCCCCACTACAAGCAGCTGCAGGGGCTGCTGCTGTTTCTGGGTTGATGGGAAGAGCTGCCAGTCATGACTGAAAGAGATTCTGTGACCTAGTTGGCACAGTGAAAGGAAAGGGGTTGACCTTGATGGGGTGGAGCCAATCAAGACTTTGTTCAAAGCCGTTAAAATGCAGGAGAAAATGATGATCCCCTTAAGGAGATGGACAGGGTATGTAATGAAGATGGAATGAACAGAAATTGCTGCAAAAGCCTCTAATAATGTAGACACAAACTACAGTATGTACGTGGCCATGAAATACTGAGTGGTGACAAATATCTCAACTCCCATAGGTCTTAGTGAGAGTTACAGGCACTTGGTACCCTCACAGATGCATTCAGCACCTCTCTAGATTAAGTCTTGGTGCAAGAAAGGTTTGTAGTCAATACCATGACAAAGTTTCCATATTCATGGGAACATAATGGAGTGATCCTTCTAAACAATGTTCATATTTGTCTGACTGTCCCTTGACAATGTACTGAGTTGCTCTGGATGACCCATACATCTTCTGAAATTGTCAAATACAGTTTTGTTTTTTAAACAAAGCTGATGTGATTGAGAGGTCATGCAAATTTCTTACCAGAAAGTAGTTGTTCACTTTGCATAATTCATCTAAACATGCATTTCCCTGGAAGGAGCCATATAAGGCAACAAGTAGTACATATCAGATGAACTTCCTGTTGATTTACTTGCTCCATTTTTGTCTTTTGTTAGAAATTGATGGAATCCTATTTATTTTGCAGTTGCTATGGGGGTGGGGAGGGGAAGGGAAGGGTGGAACCCCCATTGTTACTGTGAAGGTAGAAAAGAACAACAAAAACAGAAATTAGCACTTCTTTTTATGAAAAATATTCAGAACAAATAGCATTTCAACTTTTTTAAATATAAAGAAAAATAGACATGTAGCCAGTTTTTGATCGCAGATATATTGGTCTAAATAGCCGTTTAATGTAATTACCTTCTATGGAATGATTCTAGATGGAGGCCCTTGTAAATCAGATCAGAATCTGGCCATAGTATAAAATATTCCACATTATGACTGGGATTTTTCTTCTTTTATGTTGTATTGGCATACAATCTAAAAAAATACTTTGGAATAAAGTTAGACTAACCCAGTAGCCCTAAAGATCACAAAATGGGGAATAGGGTATATTCTGCATATAGCTGCAAAACTTCAGGGGTGAAGAGGCTAATAGTCCTCATTCAGGCATTTGATTGACAGCAGTGTTGGAAGGAGGAAAGTATGGTTTTCATTAGTGACAAGCACTGAATGATGTTAATTTCTTGTAAGAAGATTAAGCTTTGCAAGCTAATACAGTCTTTGAGTAGGATGGTAAATGGTATGTGTATATGGGTATCTACTCTGTAAAACCAAAAGTTTTACTAGGTGATATATTATTTAGATAGAGTTGATCTTATAAATATTCCTTGAGGAGAGGCTGGAGTTTGTTGGCAAAGCAGCCAGTGAGTAATTTATTAAAACAAATAAAAATGTCAATGGGTTTGCAAATACAACCCATGTATTTTGTGAGGCAAGTTATTAGGAGCAATAGCAAACTTAAGCAGATTGTATTAATGCTCCCATATGTGCATAAAACAAATCAACAGTGTATTAATGCAATTTTAAACAAAAATCTTTGTTCCACACTTGTAAGAACATAAGAACAGCTATTGGTCAGACCAATGGTCCATCTAGCCCATATCCTGTCTTCTGACCAATGCCAGGTGAATTGTAGATAAATCTAGTTCTTACAGGACTTTAATTCAGATGTCATAAACAAAAATGTTACACAACCACAAATTCTTCAGATCATCCTTTGCCCTCTGTGCACTTAAATAAATAATTGCCCAAATACTATCATTCTTCCAACTACTCTTTCCCAAAGTCACACTTCCCAGCCCATTCTTCACTTTCTTCAGTCTTTAACAAATTTGATTGCATGTTGTAACTGCAGAAGACATCCACATCATTAGCTCCAAATATATCTTTATTAACCTTAATAATGTCAAAATTCTAAAAGATCCACAAAACAAAGAGTTTGTGTGTGCATGCATTGAAGAAGTCTTTAAATAAGTCTTTATTATAAATAAGTCTTTATTTTTTTTTCTACCTATAGCTTATTGTCAACGTGTGTCTACCAGCAATGTAAACCTGAAAATGTATTTTGTTCTTGTTTACAGCTATATAGTTGAAAAATAGCAGACATATGATTTACAGTGTAAAGGCTCATCTTAGAATTTTGGTTCTTGACTCATGATTGTACAATTGTGCAAATTCACCTTTGGTGTAACACAGCATTGATTTTGCCAGAATTAAAAATAGCAACTGGATGGATATGGCTCAAAATGTCTTTATGCGGTGAACACACAGATTTTTTGTTACTTTCTGGTATTAAAGTAAGTAGCAATCTGGAAAAGATGAAAAATTCACTTCTTTATCTATGCCATGATTTGAAGCATAAATTAGTCAGCATCATTTAAGTAGTGGAACAAAGAAAATGTTACTGTTGTAAGCATAATATTCATTTGAGTGGTTTAACATAAGTTTCCAGTTATACCAGATCAAAAGAAGTTTGTATCTTTTTCCCAGATACCTATTGTTAAATACTTTTGCATTATGCTCGACTATATATTTAGAGACTGTCCAGAGACTAGCAAAACCATAAGTAGTCAGATATATGTATGAAGTGACAGTAATTAGTCATTAGTAATTAGTTGGTCAGATAACAATATAATAATTCTCCACGTTAATAACATTGGTGTTGTCATTTGCAGTTGTCCTTAACATGGGCAGGCAAGCATTTTCCATAATATATAGATTTTTATTTCTGTAGGGCAACAGTTGTTATGGTGCCTGGAAGACTTTTAAATTAAGTTTTTATAATGCTAAATAGATACGGTATCAGTATCTATCATGCCACTTACCATATTGTAATTTTGTGTGTCTGTTGTATTGAGTTTCATTCTGTTTGGGAGTACACTGTACATTTTGCATGTCAAGATGCATTGCACTGGTTTGGGGGTATGTTCTGACTAGAGGCATATGAATAACAAACAAAAACTAAACATTTCATATTGGTTTTGAGGGTTTTCTTTTTACTGTTTTTTAAAGTCAAAATCTAAAAAAAAGTCATTTTGAATACAAAAAATCAAAATATTTCACTTAGAAAATGTTAATGTTTCTTTTGAAGGTTTGTTTGGTTTGGGGTTTTTGGACTGGAACAATTTGGTGAATTTGTGAAATATTTCAGTTGACCCAAAATTACTTTTCTCAGTGAAAAAAAGTTTTAGCCGAAACATTTGACTAGTTCTAGTCCTGATATCCTTCTGTACCATGCTCCCAGACTGTTCTGGATCTGCTTCTCTCGTTGGCTGCCTTTCAGAGCTAGCAGAATGCATCTCTTTCTTTTCATCCTCTGCCTGTGTCTCTCTCCTCCTGAAAAGCATGCCCTACCCACTTCCACATGGTCTGGTTGTCTTCGCCACTTACGTATGACTCCCTGCTATTTTTCATGTTTCTTCCTCTCACTACCCAAGCTGAGGTTGACTGCACAATCCACCACTCACTGAGAGAGCACCTTGGTGGACAGAAGTAGAATCCAACCCAGAAAGGAACTTTCAAGAATACCTAACACTTTTCTGGCTGCTTGAAAAACTAAAAAGGCTAGTGGGCAAGATGGAGTAAGTTAGGAGAGGGACTTAGTTTGGGGGAAGTGATAGGAGGGATGGAAAAATTAGAACACTTTTGGGATGATGGAAGGATGTTTTGAGGGCAATGGACAACAAAATGGAGGAAAAACAAAGTCCCTCATTTCAAGGATCAGTGTCCCTCATTTTCGATGTCTGTGCCTCTCACTGAAGCACTGAGAAGTATGAGTCTGGTTATTATTATTCTTTTATTATTATGCTTTAATGTTTATATTGTGGCAGTGCTTAAACAAGTTGGACACCATTTTCCTAGGTGCTGCACAAATATATAATAAATGATTATGAGTATATGTTTCAAATTTGGTTCTATGCTTTTTCATTATATGGAAAAGCAGATAGGGAAATATATATACATTATATGGAAAAGGGACGGTTCATAGAAATTAGTTTTGGCTTTTTGAGGGAAGCAAACCAGACAATTTCTAAGCAGTTGCTGAGTACACATTATTTTCTTTAAAATAATTGTCCTAAAAAAACTAACATGGCATAATTTTACATGCAAGCCTGACTTTTGTCTAATAAAATAGCATTTCAAAGAGCACAGAATCTGTTACTCTACACCATTGTACTGAACTTTGACAGCTGTCCTTTTAAGAACACTGATTCACCCAGTCCTGTTTGCTGTCTTTTAAAATCTGGTCCATTTTGCTCATCAAGATAGTTTAAAAGCTCAAAAGGGAGGAATCATCTCAAAGCCCAAACTAAAACTGACCAGAAATAAAAAATGTAAATTATAATTGGCATTCATATGTCTATTAGTGGTGGCAACCATCTTGCTAAAATTTCATTTGTGATCTGTGCAGTATAGGAGGCAGTATAAGGCACTGTCTCAAACCAAGTATAATAAAGATTTAACAAGAAAAAACTCCCTTGAGAATTGCCATGTCTTCATCATACAAGAACAAGAGACATTCAATGAAATTGAAAAGAAAAAAAATTAAATTGATAAGATGACCTAATTTTCTTAACAATATATAATTAACTGGTGGAACGCATAGTCACAGGTATCATTCGGACTAAGAGCTTAATCAGATTCAGAAAGGACATCAAAAGGATTAGACCTTTATATGGCTAATGAGAATCTCCACAGCTGTATTAGAAGGGTTTCTTTTCATTGTTTGCTCATTTTTATATGTTTGCTTTTTATTAAAAAGACAGAAACTCTTATGCTTCAAGGCATAAGTGAACCACTAACTGACAGGGTAGAAATAAACTGCCCTATGCACAAGTTATTTCATACTTGCCCACTATGGGTTTTTGAACTTTCTTCTAAAGCATCAGGTACTAGTCCTGACCATCATAAGAAACAAGACACTGGATGAAGTAAAGCACTTGTCTAATCTAGTATGGCAATTCTTATGTGCCCCACATTCATATAATTACTTCTCTCAGAGGAACCTAGAGAGTGGTGATAGATAGTTGTTTCTCTTTCTCAAAATTCCTCATCTGTGGAGTTCCACAAAGATCTATCCTCCCTTACTACTCCCTAGCCTTTCATTATTTACTTAAGACCTTTTGAAGAAGTCATGAGATGTCACTGGCTCCACCACCATCAATAGATAGATGACAATTTTCTGCATATTTCTGTTTCAGCAGGATTTCATCAGAATGTTACAGTGCCTTCAAGGGGATCAGCATATGGTTAAAAGAGCAGATGGCTTAAGCCAAACCCATTCAAGACTAAAATGTTACTGGTCAGGAGGGGGAAACATTCTGGGGAGCTAGGTGGGATGCTGATCTCCACTCCCATCAAAGGATCTCCCTCTTTTCATCACTCTGGTATGAAGCCTTGGTGTCCTGCTGGATTTATTACTGAAGTTGGATGACCAGGTAGAACCACTGGCAAAAAAATGCCTTCTTACACTTTCAATTTCCAAGAACCCCTTCACAGAAAATAGTGATGCACATTGATCCAGGCTTATGACACCATGCTTGATTACAGTAAATCACTGTATTTGGAACTGCAGATGTAAGCACAGTAGATGCTTCATCTTCAGCAGAATGTGGTTGTCCATGTTTCGAGAGAATGGTCTTTTGGGACCATATCATCCCTATACTTTTCATCCTCCACCAGTTCCTAATCTGTGTCTATTGCCAACTCAAGGCTCTGATTTTGAGGGCCAGGACTTGTCTACAACAGTGATTGCATATCCAGAGTTCTCATGCAGTTTTAATGAAGATCACAATACCTAAGATAACATGAGTGAAGATCAGAGACAAAGTGTTTTCACTGAAAAAGGCTCTGCTATCGTGTGAGCTATCTGCGGAGATTAAACTAGCTCAAAATCTGGCTGCCTTTAGAACAGGCTGTAAAACCCACCTTTTTGATAAAGTTTTCCCACTATAACTAGAAGAGGAGGGAAAACAGCACAAAAATGCAGCACAAAAAATGTTCTCCAGGAAAATCTTTTTATAACATCATGAGAAAAAGAAAAAGATACTCTTGGAAGTCCACTATGAACCTTCCACAGCTGATCTAAATTACCCGAGTAGTGCTTATATACTACTTTGAGATGCCTTATAGAAAACCCTAAGATATATATGTTAAAATATGCATATTTAACAAATAATATTTTCACAGGATTTCCTTGAACATAAAAGTGTTGTACCAAAAAAATTAGTCTCAAACAATGTATTTTGTAAATTTTCAAATCAATAGTTTAGCAGGGTTTACTAGGTCCAAAAAAGCTCCTTAAACATCAATCTAATTTAGATGCTTTTATCAACTTTTTAAAAAAAAATGTTGGGCTGTACTATTGGCAAGATAATTTCCAAAGCATTACTCATGCTGTTTCACTTAGTCCTTGCTTTTGTTTCTATCCCTTTTTGGAGGTTTTTAAAAACTGAAATAATTACCTAAATAACAGATCGCATGTTTTTAAAGTGTACAGAGAAAAAATGCTAGTAATAAATTAAGTGTATGGGAAGCAGAAAACAAGATTTACAATATATGTGTGAGCAGTTATGGTTGATGTTTGTTAATTGCAGGCTGAAAAGTTGTGGTGTAAATTGTGTAAATAATGCAAATAGTGGCATATACGTGCCGTATTTGCAAAATGAGGAGAGGAGGTTGAAAATTGAGATAGTATTAAGAAAGGTTTCAGCAACTTCTTAGCACTATGATAGTTATTTCTGTAAAATTACTTCAAATATTTCTTCAAGAAGGAAACAATTTGGAGTTCAAGTTGAGTAGCACAATAATAACTGAAAATGGATATCAGTGCTGTTATTCCCATCACTAAACTGTAGATTAGAGTCTCTGTCAGTGTTGCCATTATAAATCCCTATTCCCAGGGGTGTGTAACAATCATAAAAATTTGCTCAGGGCAAAGCTTTGAGGTATGTTCTCCAAGTGATGCATGGGGGATTGGTTTACAACTCCCACTTGTGTTAATAGGAGAGATCTGGGTAAATCTCTTATGCACTGATAGGAGAATAAACCCCAGAGCATAAAACGTCTCAGTCTGAGGATTTTTTGTTTTTCATACACATTTTCATTAAAAATGTTCTTTAAAAATAGAACGTAAAACAGAAACCTGGAAGCTAGTGATCTCAGGTATTTGTTGAAATAGCTAACGTTCGGAAGGCTTTATTAAATTGAAATTCCCGTGACCAAGTTCACAATATAAACTATTGTCAAATCAATAAAAAAAAATTTAATTCATTATGTGGAAAATTCTCTAAAGTATCTGATACTGGCTACTGTCAAATTCAGAAGACTGGTCTAAATGGACTACTGGTCTGATATTTTCTCTATTCCTGTAGCGTAGAGACACTGGCAGGGTTTGTGAATCTGCAGCTAGGTAACTCCACTGGTAGACACACACACACATGCACACGCACACACACAAAGGTGTGCAGCATGCAGCAGCTGAGTAGTGGTGGCAAACCAGCTCACCTGCCCTTCATCATCTGGGGAGAATTTCATTCCTCTTATTTCACCAGCTCAAATGTCATTTACTCATTCAGTGGACCAGCTGAAGAATTTTAACCTTAATGCATGTGCTGAATTACCACCTTGACAAGAAAGTCAATAAAGAATCTGGCTCATTTACACGAGTATATGTTGTGGCAATGAGGGCCACCAACTTGACCCCTGTCTTCCCTGGATGGTAAGATAGTAAAGCACAGCTGAGACCACCACTGCAAAGCAAGATGCTCCTTTGATGGTAGGAAACTACCACCCAACCTATAACATACAACGGTCTGATCTCTTCTAAAGAAACCATTGCTCAGTGGTATCCAGTTCACAAACTAGCACGCAATATTTTACTTCTGTCTCCTAAGCAAGCTAATCCAAAAGCTGGGAATGTATTCCTCAGGGAGCTTGGCTAAAGATACCTGAGGAAGGCCCGAACTGAGAGAGAAATTTCAGGAAGTAGCCATGTGGAGTAGGGCATTCTTGGGATGAGGGCAGATCACTTCCTCATAGTGTAGGGGCCCAGGCTTCCCTCAGTGGTGGCAGATACCGGCCTCCCCTTCTCTCCTCATGACACTTTCTGGAGAGATATCCCTGCACTTAGGAATAAAGGATTATAAGTCCAGAAAGGTTAAAGGACAAATGAGCATTACAATAGGGACTGTAGGAGAAGGGAAAAACCTATGTTAAGGTCTGAAGAAACTATTTAGCTTGAGGAAATAAAGCCATAAAACCTGGGGGGAAAAACAGTCCACCGGCTTAGCAATATAGGTTACTGTGAACACATCACCTCAGTGCTCCATTATCTACATATTCAAGTCTTCTGTCATGAGATTTAAAGATTTCCATATAGGATGGGCCCGAGCTACCTCTACATGATAAACCACTGCTCTCCGCATGACCACCCTGGACAGCAGTGCTCCATTGGAGCAATGACTGTCAAGCACCAAGGGAGGTTCTTGAGTGCAGGAGACAGAATTGACATACAAGTTAGATTGTTGAGCTCACTCTCAGAAGACATAAGAATGACCAGAGACCTCACAAAACTCATTTATTCATCTTAACTCTTATTCAATAAATTCTTCTTATAGAATACGCACACAAGCAAACAAAAAGCCTGCCTATTTCTCAATCAAGCTACTGCTCCTAGTGGCTGGATAGGAAGACAGAGATTTATTTCTCATTTTAAATACTTGGGAGGCACTCAGATATTATAATCATAGGAGCTGTAATACCCTTAAATTTGTAAAATTTACAAAAAATTATTAGGTTTAAAAATTAACACTTAAATAGCTTAAATATTTATATCCTGAATTAACTGTATAAACAAAATAAAATGCAGTAGATCATATATGGAAAAATTATAATGCCTAGCAATTAAATTGTGGAAGATATGACACAAGTCAATACATTTCAGAATGAAATCTGGGAGGCCGTGTGTGTTCAATGGACCTATTCATGTGCAAAGTGTTTGCAAGATTGAGGCCTAGGTGTGCTAACAAATTTAGAAATAGAATGTAAGCCTTGATTTGCTATACTTTACCATGAGTTTTAGGTTTAGAGTTGTTTTATGATACTAAAATGGTACTAAATTTCTATGAGGAAAAGAATTCTGATATTACATGAAATTAAGGCAAAGTTTAAGATTAAATGCTGCTAGTAGTCAAGGGAAAAACATATTTCAATAATCAGGAGAAAATTATAATGACATTACATTTTGCGAACCTGTGGTTTGCAATGGATAGCATTTAACTAAATACATAAATAAAGGAATTGTGAATATTTATAGGACATATGCTTTGAATACAGTCTATCAAATTTAAATGAGACCATGGATTAAAATTACAATTTAAAAGATTAAAACTGGAGGGGCTTATTTTTAACCTGAGAACAGCCCAGCATTTAAACACGACCAACTGCAACAGGGAATGTATAAAAGCTTAATTTTATTAATCTCCTTATATTGCTGCTCACTGTTCTGAGTCACCAAAATATGCAGTTTTTGAAGAGCCTGACACTCTGCTTTTCTTTCCATGCTGTATTTTAAGAAATACATATCATGTATCGCGTGCTAATGCTTTCAGTGGGTGGAGATGAGTAATTAAAGGCTTGTGAAATCAGAGCAGCATACATTTTTATAACTGATAACATGAATTCAGTGGATTACTGCAATTCAGCGAAGGGCTAAGCTTCTGATATTTTGTAAATAAGCATAGAAAACAGCTTTAAAATTAAATTGTCAAGATTTTCAAAAATTATTAGTGATTTTTGGGTGTCTAAGTTTGAAGCGTTCTGATTTTCAGAGCATAGGTGCTTGGCAAAACAGGCCCCTTGAAAGTGTCACAAGTAAGGTGTCCAAAAATCATTAATCACTTTTGAAAATCTTGGCCAGATGTTTTTAATTTGATATATCTTGAAAAGGGAAGGACTTAACTTCTATGTTTAAAAAAATAGTGGACTGTACTTTTTGTTAAGGTAGGTTAGTAGGTTTATTTTTAGTGTTAAAGTATGTATCTGTAATAGATACATTTGAGGCTAAAAATGAGAGCCCTCCTTTTTTGTTACTGCTCAGTTCCAGCTTGGCTTAGAGCAAGTACTTAAGTATCATTGACTTTCCCAGCTGCTTGTGGGACATGAGGTAATGTCACTGAAGATAAGGAAATGGTCTTGGGGCAGCAGTCTAGGGTTTATAAGCCGTAGTGGTAGCCCCACGTTTAAGGGACCAATGCTCTGAGTACCATGAGAAGAGTGATTGGAACCCATTTTTCCCCTCAGTGGCACCAGGTAATTTCAGCCAGTTTTTCTCTGAAAACCGAGAGAATAAAGAGATTGGGAAGCATAGCTCACCATGGCAGCCGTGTTAGTTACAGCTTCTGGGAGTTGTGTATGGGGGCTGTTGGCCCCTTCGGACATGTCTACACTGCAGTTAAACACCCATGGCTGCCCATGTCAGCTGATATGGGCTCACAGTGCTCAGGCAAAGAGGCTTTTAAATTGCACTGCAGACTTTTGGACTTGGGCCTGTTGGTTGTTTTTAGGAGATTAATATGATTGTTTATATAATATGAGTTATAGGCTTGCCAGTTAATCAGATCAGAAGATAATAAGGTTCTTGTCCCAGAATCAGTCTACGCAGAGTTTTGCAAGGACCCTCAGGATGTATGACAAGGTGGTATACCCATTAAGTTTATAGAGGGGATGAACTTAGGTAGCCCTCTACCTATGCCAACTTGCTGTAGCTCATCATCACTTATCTAGGCTAAAGGTTTTGAACATATGTATGCTAACTTCTCTTAGCACAACATAAAGGATGTGGCTAGTAGGGTTCCTTGTATTATGGCCCAAAATACTCTAATACAAATCTATCAAGCTATTATAATAAAATGATCAAACCCATAAGAAAAGAGAGATAATCAGGCTAGCCCTATGGGCTACAGGCTGAATCTTGGGCTCTGGGACCCTGCAAAGCAGGAGGGTTCTAGGTTCATCTACACTTCAGTTAAACAGCCCTTGGCCAGGGCCCAACGAGCCTGAGTCAGCTACTGTGGGCAGCCATCTACATTGCAGTGTAGACATACCCTTACTGAATCTTAGTGGGGTTAGGCCCTCTCCCAATACCAGGAGAAAGGGGAAAGGCCAAAGAAGAGTCAGGATCCTGGGACTGACAGGTCCCTAGGGCTAACAGGAAGAGATTAGCATTCCAAGTCTGATGGATTGACAGAGTGGGCAGAACCCTGGGATATGAGAACTCTGCCACATGGAAGAAAAGAAGAGGAATCCTTGAGGTCAGGAAGGCATCTAGGTAAAGGATGTAGGGGCAGAAACTCAGATCCTTTCGCCATGCAGTTCCACTGGGGTAGTACAGAAGGCAGGAAAATTCCCCAGAATAGCAGGACCATTCCCCTGCTTCCGCATTGATAATAGTACTCCTTTACACTTTTGGAGAGAGTAAGAAAGATCCAGTGTATGGTCTTTCCTGGAAGAGGAAGAAAAAAACATAAACATTTTTATTTTTGGTTTGGCTGAAATTTTGCTGCATAATGAGTTTGAAGCAGACATCTCTGAAGAGTGTCTGTGAGTCTGTGGATGTATTTTTCTGGGGAGGGTATTGGAGCAGGTTGAAGTAAAGACCTAAGGCACTGGAATATTTTTCCCCTCTTTTCAAATTCTGGAGCACCCTTTTTGTTGTTTTTTTTGTTTAACTCTGTAAGAAAATGTAGGTTTTTTTATTAGTTTTGAAGATAATTACTGCCTATTATAAAATTTTCTATGTACATACCTAAGAATACCTTGATAAAATTGTAGGAGACACTGAGAATAAGCAAATAAAGTTGAATGTAAGACACAATCCTCTTCCTATTGAAGTTAATTGAATTTTTGCCAGTGATTTCAGTTGGGAGCAGAAGCAAGCCCTTAAGTAACTTTTGTGCAGTATTTGGAAACATGTAATAAAATAATGTTTGAGTGAAGTTTTCAGGGATAAGTAAATGAAGGCATGGTTAAATCATGAAAATTAATGGGAAATTTTAAACATCACAGTACCAAGGATACTAACAGTCAAATCAAGTAGGAGATTAGATGAAAATAAGCTAAATCCTTCTCTTTTTCATTCCTACTTGACTCCATTGAAAATACCCATCCGAGAGGATTTGGACCACTGAGTCTGCACAAACTTAGACAAATATTTTAGCTGAAATCAGCATCTGTATGGATAGTCCATTCATTGTGGTGAAGCTGCAGGAAAGTTAAAGTGAGTAGACAAATACATTTTAAAAGATAAGACATTTGTAAGATTTGATTATAAGGAGGTCTTCTAATTACTTAGCTGTGAGCCTTCCACTTGTAGGTCACCAGTTCAAATCTGTCCCAGGGGTCTAATAATGGAAAGTTATTACCAACTGGCAACTGTTTGAAACCTGTACGAAACCAGTTGAGGCCTGATTTAGCAGTCCTTGCTAGATTCTTTTGTTTTCTCACTGCAGTCACTAGTGATTAGGTGTCTACATCCCAAAGACCATCATCAAAATTTGCAGCAATTAGTGTTAAATGGACTTGAAGGCTGAAGTACCCTTCTGCTTTAGCGGTGGTCTCTCCAGAAGAGAGGTGTGGTATGCTGAGGAAGCTTGCAAGGGCCACTGAATCTGCATTTCCAGTTCTGTGGATTAAAAAACAAAAAGAATCTCAGACTTCAGGATTATTTCTCATGTACCTTCCAAGAGCACTAACTCACTTAAGGTGAAATTTATCCTTGATATGGAGGGTCAGTCCTTATGCTCCTTCCCACTTAAACACTGTCTGGGGGTGAGGTAGGATAAGAAGCAGGGCGATTGAAATGGCCACACACAAGTGCTTGCCATCTCCCAGATCCATGTTTACTTAGTTCCACTGGCCACACTGCTGATTAGAAATAAAAGAGCTGCCATTGCTATTCCATACAAAAACCGAATGGTAGCTAAGTGGGGCGCACAATAGTGGATTTCACCTCATCATGATTAAAAATGATTATTTATTTTTTATCATTTCAAAAAGTTACTAAGATGTTGGTTTATGATAGTTATGCAAACCAAAAGATGTGTAATATGTTTCGAAAGGGTAGCATAGGATTATTTTCTTCCACAGATTCTGTCTACATAGTCAAATTAATTTTCTGGGCCTGAGTTCGAAATACAGTCAAGTATTGTATGATAAGGTGGCAGTTGAGGAGTATTTTGGCATTTAGTATCATTAGCTCTGAAAAGCTCACAGCATATGTAGTAAAGGAAGTGAGACAACAGCTTTTATTTAACAAAATGTCTAATGGAATTTTACTGTGTTTGAGAAATCCATGAGAGAAAATTTTTTTTAAAAAATGAGTTGGAGAACAGTACAATTAAAATTCAAGTTAGGCACAGGATGGTAAAAAGACAGGTTGATAGCCTGATGCTATGAAGTATTAAATGCCCTCACCTCTTATTGCTGAGAGCCCTCAGTATCCATTGACATAAATGGGAGGTGAGGGTCCCTAACGCCTCAAATGCAGGATGCAATATAGGGATGTAAGTAAATCCTGTATACTATAAAAATAGTAAATAGACAAAATAGACAAAATGTTTCTGTTTGCATTCAATTTTTCAGTAAATTGAAGATAAATGAGAAGTTTGGTCCACTAAAAAGGAAAGTGGAAAGCCTGAAACAGGAAATGAAGAAATAGGTAACTTGTTAAAAAGACAGGTCCAGATACGCAAATGCTTATTCACATGACTATTTTTATTGATGTGCAAGCAGTGAGTATTTATCAATAAACATCTCTTCTGATGGAGAGTACACAAGATCAGGTTCATATTTAACTATTTATTTTTAAATTAGAGCAATTCAGTGCAAAAAACCTTATTTCCTCATATGGTAGAGGAGAAAAGCTTGAAACTAGAAAAAGCTAGAAACGGGTCCTTTGCAGGTAACGATGAAACCAGTGGAATCAAGGTTTATTCTTTTTGAAAAGTAAATGACGTAGCAGGTACATTTCATCTCTCTCTCTCACAGGTTTCCTTCATGGAAAAGTCTAATAGAATCTACTAAGCGTGAGCATCCAGCACTAGCTACAGTTGAGGATACAGGATACTTCCTGGCATATCGAGGACATTCCTTCATTGGGCCCAGATCGACCTGTTTTTGGCACTCAGCCCAGTACCTCTCCTTTAACACTGCACATGAAATGCAGCAATAGAAGCTGAGAAAACCTTTCATCGCCTCTTAACATCATTCACGTAACTCTGAATGTAGTATGTTTGCCCTTTGGTGTTAGAAGGATCGGGGCCCTGGATTCTGGATTTTAATGCTGTTTTGCCATTCGCTACTGATCCTTCCTCAGCTCCACAGCCTCACTCTCCTTGTCTGTTCTTCTCACAGTTCTTTTCTCTTTTTTCTATTTCTCTTTCACACAGTTTCCCTCTCCTCTTTCTCATTTAAACAACTGCTTCTTCTTACCAGCTCTGAATGCCTGCTCCCCAAACCACTCCTCCCCAGTATAATTAAAAAGAAATATAAAGAAAAAAGAGAGAACCAGGGAACTCAGATGCATTCCTGCCATCACCCTGATCACTTTGCTGGCATATTTGATCCCTGTTTCCCACCTTTCAGATTTTTGTGGTAAATCAGCATTTAAATGCCAATGGATCCTTTACATGTTGACTTGTCTATCTTAGTATCTTATTGTGTGAAACGGATCCCTAGGGGGGCTTCCCAGGGTTACCCACTAGTTCTAGACAATGCCCAAAATTTAAGCTGATTACATTAAAAATATCTAAATAAACAGTGAGACAGTTTGGCTCAGTCTTTGTCTTTTATCAGTGGCTGTCACGAGAACCGTGGTATGTTTAACTGATTAATAAAAATTACTTAATCACTTTGGCTCTAATCCTAAAATGTATTTAGGTGCCTAACACCCATGAATCAATAAGGATCTGGGCCTGTGGGTGTTACTTTGAATCAATTGTAATGTTTTCCCAGCAATAACCATTGTTAGCTAATGAGACTATTCATACAATAAAGTTAGTACAAATTTAAAGGGGGCAGACTGTGGCCCAATTCATGCAAAATATTTTTTTTTCTATTAGGTGTGGTGAGACTGCTAGGGTAGGTAAAATGTACCTCACATGCTTTTATACTGTAGCATATGATTTCTATTTATTTATTTAAATCCAAAGAAAAAATGTGGAGCAGACATGGATTTTGCTTCGAATGCTTTGTGTCTCTGCAGATGCGCATTGTGCAAGTCAGCACAACTCATCTAGAAGGGACAAGAAGTATCCAAAAGTGGGGTGTGACAGTTACTAGCTTGGTAACTTAGTACAAGCTTAGTAGCTATTTTATGGGACCTCTGTGGAGCACTGGGGGGTGGGGAGAGAGGGAGTATTTGTCATCTCTAAAGGCTACACAGCCTATGGAGCTTGTATTTAGTTTTTAGCTACCTTCTTTAAACCGGGATTCTATCTCTGTTCAAGAGGGAACAAGGGCAAAGCTGAATGAGGTGAGGGTTTGTAGATTGTTACCTGATTTGACTGGGCTTATGGGAAAAAGATAGTGCCCTATAGGATGACAGCCTTATGAAATCTGGGGAGAGGATACTTTCTACAAGTGCCCTAGGTAATTTTGTTTCAGTGCTTATTTACCCTTATAGTTAGGAATTTTTTCCTAATGTCTATACCAAAGATCTCTTGCCACAATTTAAGTCCATTGCTTCTTTGTTCTTGGTGGTTAAGGAGAACAATTTATCACCTTCCTCTTTATAACAACCTTTTACATACTTGAAAACTGTTAACCTTTCCCCCCCCCCCGCAACCCCCCTCGAGTCTTCTCCAGACTAAACAAACCCCATTTTTTCCCATCTTTTGTAATAGGTCATGTTTTCTACACATTTAATTATTTTTGTTGCTCTCCTCTGGACTTTCTCCAAGTTCTCCACATCTTTTCCAAAGTGTGGTGGCCAGAACTGGACACAGTACTCCAGTTGGGGCTCTATGTAATGTAATTATACACTTAAGTCACATGCTTTTAAACTCAGCTACATACTTTCTGAGAAATAGCTAACTCAGAATTAATGAGAATTAACTCAGAATTAGTTAAAAGGGAATGCATATCTTTATTACTTATTCAATGAAAACAGTGCTTTTTGTTCACTTTACAGTCTGATCTGTAGAGAAGTAGAAATTTCAGTTCAGTTCAAAGTAGTGTTAATTCAAAGTGATACTGTGAATCTTGTTTTGGTATTTCAGTAGCTTTTTCTTAAGAGTTAACAAGGGTTTTGTGTCTGATAAGCCTTTGTTATTACATGCAGGAGGAGTTTTTAGTGGCCAGTCATTGCATGGGTACCTCATTTCCTGTCTTGTCCAGGTGTCTTTCAGCATAGAGAAAGTAAATTGTTAGATGCCTTAAGCGTCTTGTATTCAATTTGGATGCACAGCCTGGTCACTGGTTCCCTTTCAAAATGCTGTAGACCAAAGAGAACACAAACCCTTGTTCATATATAGAGCTGCGGTGGTCACCAGGATATGAGGTTTTATTTGTTATTTTTTTTAATGCATCATCTCTTCATAGTACATGAGACAAGAGTGCAAATGTCTTGTGGTTTCATATTTATAACTGTACAACATTCCTGTGGGTTTAGGTCCCAAAACTCATGGTCTATAGACTTTCACATGCAAAGCATCCTGGGATATCTCACTTTTATTTATAGGGCTAGATCTTCAATGTGCGTAAACGGTCAAAGTTCAGTTGAAGTTGATAGAGCTACAACAATTTATGCCAAAAGAGCACCTCAACATTTCTGTGGTTTAAGCAACCCATTGACACTTTCCATAATACTCTATTCTCTGCAGTCTTTGCATAGCATCTCCTCCGGGTCATTTGACTGTATTGGCTACCTTTGCAGTTCTGTGTTTCTTTTCAGATTATAGTTTCTCTATCAGTAACTTTATTTTTTATAGAAATGTCCATCTTGAAATGTCCACTCTAGATTATTTAATGAGTTTTAATCATTCTATTGCAAAACAACACAAAGTTACTTTATTCATCTGTTCATCAACAGTCATAGCTTTGTTTAAGATTTTAAAATGAAATACTTGAATGTATCTTCAATATCTGAATCACTACCTTTTATTCTTTTTTTAGTCTTATTTGACTTATGTTCTGGAATCAATACCTCTTCTTCTCATCTGCGTGTCTGTGAACTTCTACAGTTAAGTCTATGTGGCTGTTTAGTTATTTGCCTTGGTTGGTTTTATCTTTAAGACTTTCAATTTGCATTGGCTTTTCAACATATAAATCAAATTTTTCACATAGACTTTGATAGAACATAGATGCTTTAGATACCTTTATTCATTAATCAAAATGTCCTCTTTAAAATAAAAATGCATTATTCTGTCACTTGTGATTTTGGTCTCCCAGCAACTTCCTCAAACTGGCCCTTGTCATTGCAATAGGTCTATGTTCAGAAAGCTTCAGATAGCTAAAACTGGATAGATAATTCTCTGCATAGTTTAATCCTTTCCTATATATATGGTATAACTTTAATTTCTTACTTAAGAGGTTGATTTCTTTTTAATGAGAAAATGTAACATTAAACCTTTATTTCATATGCAAACATAATCTAGATAACAAAAAGGAAAGAAAGGGAAGTTTTTTTCACAAATTCTACTTGAGTCTACAATTAATAGGCTGGTTGTTTTTCAATCCAAAAACTCTGGTGAGGCATAGAAAATGCTTCTGTTCGCTGTATCAGGATTCAGACCTATAATCCA
>ML675601.1:82614428-82642651 GCA_007922155.1 Mesoclemmys tuberculata
GAGTAACACCAGTATAAAACAAATGGAAGAAGAGAAACAGACCCAGAAATTGCTTAAAGTTCAGTATTGACCCTGGCCATATGTTTTATTGCCTGTATTATTTCTGGGGCTGCAATAGGGGCAGGAAGTATGTCATCGTAATCCTCAGTGAGCATATTGAAGTTTATAAGTTTGCAGTACAGCTAAATTTCCTTTCCATTTTTTTCCAGCTCAGAGGAGTATAGTGTTTGATAAAAATTGGAGAATTCTTCTCCAGTTTCATTTAACTTTCCCCTTGTGTTTCTGAAAACTCATAGTTACAATTCTCTTATTCCTTTGCTGCTTTAATTTTATGTTGTCGTAGTCCCCCATCTTTGTTATATTACTAACGTTGCTTAACATAACATATACATTTTTCTATTTGTCCATTAGTCAGAATCTACAGGGTTAGACTTTCTCTGAAAAATCTTACTATATATTTCAGTAGACAGACATTATCCATTTGGGTTTCTGTACTAGTTGCTTTAATTCCATCTCTAGAATTTGAATCCTGAGTTTCCTTTTCACGATTTATATTCAATTTCTGAGGCTCCAGTCTTCAAGGCATTTGATATAAAATTCATTTTCTGCCTCCTGAATTTTCATTTACATAAATTATTCTAACTTTCTTTTTAAGTGTAAATTAAATCCAGGGTATTTTATTACTTGAGTATTAATTAGACTTCATGCCTTCTATTACACTAGCCTCTCTTATCCCATCATGCTATACTTGGAAGAGTCTCCCTGTCTTAATTTGCCAAGTGCCCTCTCTTTCTTCAAATTCCTCCTTAAAACTTCTCTTTTCAATTCCCTGCTTCCTTTCATTCCTCTTTAATAATCCACAGAATCTCCTTCTTTTAGACCATAATCCTATGTATGTTTGGCTCATTTTATCAAAATTGGGTAAGCTCTTTTGGTCTGGCAGCATTGTTTATGGCTCTTGTGGTATTGGGAACTGTATCTTTGGGTGATTTAGGTTCCAAGGCAAGACATTTGGATGAGGACTGCTGAAGAGGCCCAAATTCTGTTATGCAGAGGCAATTGGAACTATATCACTGAATAAAGAGAAACCTTCCATGCAGCTTGCACCAAGAATGATTACTCAACCCCACTGCTCTGACTCTGCAATCTTTGGTGCACATTGACAGATTGTGGCACCTGCAGAGGACCATATTAATTATAGCTGAACAACATGCATATTTCTGGTGCTATACCAATGTATTTAAAATAATAATAGTTCATAACCTTCTCTGTGTATGTTGTTAGAGAGTAATGAAATCTCCAGCATAGTGGTTGCATCATCCAATCGGTGTAGACAACTCCCTTTGCTTCACTTGTATATTTAATAATTTAGGCTCCAATCCACAAAGGTACTTGAGTGCCTACATCTCAATTTTAGGCTCCATTATGGTCCACAAAACCCTAGCTCACCTTTCACCTAACCCTGTAGGTGCCTAAACTCACTTGGCGCCTAATTTTTTTCTGTAAACATTCCCTAGGCATTTAAGTTTCTGCCTGTGGCCATGCACATTGCTGCCTCACTTTAGACACTTATGCAGGCCATGAACTGAGGTGCACCTCCACCTATCTTCCCAACTCACCCCTGAGGCCTGATCTGATAGGCATGCTCAGAGGCTGCCTATATGATCGGGTCCCATTCAAAATCTGATAGTGGTACCAGTGTCTACCTTATAATTTTAAGCCTGTTGGTGAGCACACTCATCTGGGATGTTGAAGACCCAAATTCAGTTTCCCCCTCTGCCTGCTAGGAGGCCTGTCCTGGTTGATGCAGAAGAAAAGGCCATCCCAGTTAGACATGTGCAGCATTGTCCTCCCTCTCTGCAAGCCTGTGGAAGGGCCTTTGCTTAAGTTCACTAAAACCTTTGGAATGGAACCAGGACAGGAGGGGACAGCTATTCTCTGCATTGTTATTATTGCATTGCTGACAATGTGAAATCTGATCAAGAGTCAGTGCTGTTTGAAGCAGTGGACTTTCTGCTGGACTTTCCCTTTTGTTGCTACTAATGGCTGTAAGGGGAATCTATTTGGGGAAGAGAGGAGTCAGAGAAGTAGCCATGAGAAAGCATCTTTGTGGTGAGTAGTTCTCTTCATTGCATAAATTCAAGATCATGGAGTTGGAGATGGTACTTCACCTATGGGCTGTCTAAATTCTGTGCTGAAGAGAAGATCTGACAGAAATCCTGGCCCATTGAAGTCAATGGCAAACTCCCATTGGCTTCAATAGAGCCAGGATTTAACACCGTATCAAGTTTTCTAGGACTATTGTCACCTCCTGCAAGTATTTCCATGAGGGGGTACAACGTAGCCCTTAGAAATTAAAGATTGATCAACACATGAATGATGATGCCGTGAATTTTGAAGATAACAAAAAAGGTTGTCCCATTGACGCATGTATTATTAGATGTCATCTAATTAGCTACACCAGCCTCTTGAATCAAATTATTTTATGATCTATTTAGTTACTCTGTCCATTTCTATCTATTGTTCAGACCACAATTACACTGAAAATTCTGTGGTTATAAATACAATATATGGGAAGATATGTACCATATTAAATATGCTAAAACTAGCTGAGCAGAGAAATGAGGACAATATATGTTAGTTAATACTAATGAACTGAGGTGAGATCTTGGCCCCGCTGAAGTCAACAAAACTACTATTGACTGCAGCGAGGCCAGGATTTTCCCCATTATCTATGTTGCAATAGTTACAGATCTCCTTCAGGATCTGGATCTGTATTTTCATGAACAAATTGTATATAATTTTTTGTATTAAATGTTATTTTACATGTATGTAACTTTAGCATTATTAAATGAATTCTTCCTTATATGCAAGGTGTGTCTTCTGTAGAAATTTTATCCCATAATTCTTTCCCCCAGATACTATAAATCTTACCTTTCAGCTGGGTAATTGAAACTTGTATATTCCAGGATACTGTTTGCAGAACTTGGGGTCATTGTGATGATGTATGTGAGTTAAGAATACTCAGATGCAGGACTGGATCTTTGCTTTGTATTTTGTTCTACTACTACATGCAAGTTTAGTGAATTGATCTTCCATGACAATATATTCAGAGTGGCACCCATAGTGAAGGCAGAGGAAAAAATAATCAAACAGACATAGATACTTACTGAATTTTGCAGCATTTCTTTCAAATTCTTGAAAGTGAGAATGGCACTTCCTGGTACAATTAAATAATAAGGGCTGACCATTTATAATAATTTAGAGTTGAACCTGGTAGACATAATGGATGATGAAACAATGACTGGTATTTTTTTCTTTTGCAGGCCTCTGGAGAAGTCCTGATTTATCCAAAACCGAGGAGCATGGATCTATGTAAAGCTTTCTATGTAAGTTATGGGCATTCTGTAACACTCTGTAATAGTATCCTATATCTTAAGCTCATAAAGCACAATATGATTATACCTGGCCTGTGACCGAGACTATATTTAGGCCTGCCACTGCTGTGTGCAGTTTTGTCAAATGACTTTGAATTTAGGCCTGGTATAGCTTTTAAAATTGAATGCACTAGCTATCTAGCCCATCTGTCCTCTGGAATCCCTGTGATTCTTAAACATTGGTGTTTAAACCTGTTCTCTAGGCTTTCACGTGTGCATTAAGAATTTCGGAAGCTTATCTCATAGACTCATAGATTTTAAGGTCAGAAGGGACCATTATGATCATCTAGTCTGACTTCCTGCACAACGCAGGCCACAGAACCTTACCCACCGACTCCTGTAATAGACCTCTAACCTATGACTGAGTTACTGAAGTCCTCAAAGAATGGGCTAAAGCCTTCAAGTACAGAGAATCCACAAGTGAGTGACTCATGTGACTCACTGCAGATGGAGGTGAAAAACCCCTAGGGCCTCTGCCAATAGGCAGAAAAGGACCTGCGGGTTACAGTGGACAAGAAGCTGGATATGAGTCAACAGTGTGCCCTTATTGCCAAGAAGGCTAATGCTATATTGGGCTGCATTAATAAAAGCAATGCCAGCAGATTGAAGGAAGTGATTATTCCCCTTTCTTCAGCACTGGTGAGGCCTCATTTGGAGTACTGTGCCCAGTTTTGGGTCCCCCACTACAGAAAGGATGTGGACAAATTGGAGAGTCTAGTGGAGGGCCACAAAAATAATTAGGTGGCTGGAGCACATGACTTATGAGGAGAGGCTGAGGGAACTAGGCTTGTTTAGCCTGCAGAAAAGAAGAATTGGGAAATTTGATAGCAGCCTTAAACTACCTGAAAGGGGATTCCAGGGAAGATGGAAATAGGCTGTTTTCAGTGGTAGTTGATGGCAAAACTAGGCGCAATGTTCTCAAGTAGCAGTGGGAGAGGTCGAGGCTGAATATTAGGAAAAACTTTTTCACTAGGAGTGTGGTGAAGCACTGGAATGAGTTACCTAGGGAGGTGGTGGAATCTCCATTTTAGAGGTTTTTAAGGTGCAGCTTGATAAAGCTCTGGCTGGGATGATTTAGTTGGGTTGGTCCTGCTTTGAGCAGAAGGTTGGACTAGATGATCTCCTAAGATTTATCACCTCCTGTGATAACGTCAGGCCAGACAGCTTTGAAAGGGTGTGTTGGGGCCAGTATGAGGGCCTGAAAGGGTTAAAAACCCTCTGCCCTGGGAAGGCACAGCAGGACAGTTAAAGACACCTGGGCCCAATGAAGGGCAGGGCCAGGGGTATTTAAATCCTGCTTTCCCTAGAGGAAGGGGAGGGAACACTTGCAGTAAGGGTTGCTAGAAGGTCTGAGGCAGCTGCAGGAGAAGGTTTTCTCGCAGGCCAGGAGACAGAGCTCTGCTACAGCCATGGAAGGCAAGGTAGTTGGGGGCGTCCTGACCATAGAAGGTGGAGGTAAAGTGTGAGACCCACCATGGGAAAATTGGCAGATTGCCACACTCCCAACTCTAATATTCTATGAATTTGCCTTGGGGGGAAATTCCTACCCAATCCCCAAATATGGTGATCAGTGAAACCCCTGTGGGCAAGAGTCATGCCCTGTGGGCAAGAGTCACCAGCTCGACACCCAGAAAGAATTCTCTGTAGTAACTCAGAACCCACCCCCTCTAACATCCATCCCATCACAGACCACTGGGCATATTTACCACTAGTAGTCAAAGATCAGCTAATTGCCAAATTAGGCTGTCCCATCATACCATCCCCTCCATAAACTTTTCAAGCTCAGTCCTGAAGCCAGCTAGGTCTTTTGCCCCCACTGCTCCCCTTGGAAGGCTGTTCCAGAACTTCACACCTCTGATTGTTAGAAACCTTCATCTAATTTCAAGTCTAAACTTCCTGATGGTCAATTTATATCCATTAGTTCTTGTGTCCACATTGGTGCTGAACTTAAATAATTCCTCTCCCTCCCTGGTATATATTCCTCTGATGTATTTATAGGTAGCAATCATATCTCCCCTCAGCCTTCTTTTGCCAAATTCTTTGAGTCTCCACTCATAAGACAGGTTTTCATCTATAGTACTGTTAGCTAAGGTTAAGAATGCAGAAGAAACCTAGGCATTTCAGTGACTCCTGTTGCAACCTTAACATTTTTAAAATGGCATTTTATATAGAACTGTAAAAATATTGAACAATTTAATTAAAGAACAGAAAGGTAGAAACTGAAACAAGTGACTCACCTTTCATTACATTATTATTATTTATTATATGTATTTTATGCTAGATGTTGGATAGCTGCAGAACAAAAAGACAGTTCCAGCCCCGCAGAGCAAACCAGTTAAAAAGTACCTCCTTTTCTCTTACAATAATAAAATAAAATAAATAATGATGATAATAAATAATTAATAAAACAACCTAAGTAGAATTTCTTTTGTTGACTTCATCTGTGTATTCCACTACCATTAGCTGCTTCTCTGAAGGCAAAATTTAGCTTAGATGTTTGCAGACCCAAGTCTTGGGCTTGTACACCAATGAAGTTTGGTTTTCTTACCAGGGCTAGATTTTTCTTCTTTTTGCCTCCTGCCATCTGGAACAGCTTTCTCATATTTACTTCAGCTCCCCCCTGCCAATCTCACTGAAGTTATCATTTCTCTTGCCCATCCCCATTAATTTCTCTCTTCTTGTGCTATCAGAACTTAACTGTGTGACTGCATCACTTGATATAGTGAAGTATTTTAGGATACATTCTATATGAAAGATACTACACAGAATAGAGTTATGCTGCGTAGCTTTTGGGCAGTTGACTTTGTCTTTTAGTTCTTTCTGTCTCATTGGGAGAATATGGAATTTTGTCGGTAGTATTTGTTGTTTCATATTTGTTTTTAAAACAAAATTAATCAAAGAATGTCAACCTCTTAAAGAATGAAAATGAATAGGTGATAATTGGAAATATCTATTTTGAAACCTTTCTAATATTATTTTACTACTTGCATTACAAACTCCCTAATTATGGGATTGAAGAAGAATTATGTGAACATGTTCCTTTTTGTGTAGCCAGGGGATCCTAGAGGACTTTTTCTTTCCAACTAGTTATTCACTTGAATACTTGCTATAGAATCAGCATGATGGGTAAATTGATAACCTGTATAAGAAAAGAAAGAATGGCAAGCTGATTACTTTATGGTTATTTCGCAAAACTGATGAGATAGCAAATGATATGCAATCCTATTACGAAGACTAAGCACAGCCCCCCCCCCCTTAAAAAAATCTTTACGTTCCTTGCATTGGGATTGGGTGATATGGTTCTAAAGTTCAGGGAGACTGGAAATTACAGAACATCTGCAAAGAAATTGGTTTTCTGTGGAAAACTGATGAATCACTTACTGCCAATGACTGGAAGGAAAAATACTTGTTTATGCCCTTATGTAATGAATTTTTATGAGGTGAAGTTTTCTGTTTATAAAAATACACTTTAAGCTGCTGCTGATGTAAAATAATAGAATTCAGAATAATGCGTTACTGCAAAGACAGTCACTAGTAGAATATCATCTGCTTACAAAATACCAAAAGAGCGCTATTACTTCTATAATTGAATTAAAAATTTTCATCCACCCTCTTATATTCTTATAAGAGAAAAAGCACTAATAGGGGCATAGTCCACATTGTCAGAGTCATTTACATACCATAAAGTAAGACAAATTCTTTCATATTGTCTTTTTGTACTCCAAAATATTTTCTTCTGCTTCAAGAAGTAGGGCTGATATATGCTATAGGGGAAAAATTACATTCCTAAGTAATTATTCAAAAACAAACTAAAGGTAACAGCTCCCTGTAAACCCAGGCATCCAAGTACAAGTGCTCCTTGTGTATCCCTCACCGGCACATATCAGTTGACTATGTTTGTGTGTAAGAGGTGTATTTAAATTTAAGAGACTCTGGCTTTCTTAGACTAATGTAGCTTTACTACAGAAAAATTGTTCTGTAGATGGTTAAAGAAAATAATTTCATTTCTTTGGAAGGCTACACAATTTCTTTGAGTGAGAGCTGAAGTCAGTTAATATTTTTTCTTAGTGTAGAGGGTAACAGGGAAAGACACACATTAAGTGAACAAATTAACCATCTGCAACTAACAGTTGGGACTAATTAGTAACCTCAAAATATGCTCCAAAGCAGCACCCTGTACCTTACAAAGTAGGTTGTGAACATTTCAATCTGAATTTGGTAACAGTCAATGGCAGTAGTATCTATATTGTTAAAATTCTCAGTGGTAATTTTGGGGAGAATTGTGAGAATATATTGCTAATTTTGAGAAGTGAGCTGAAGTAATTTTTTCACTGTATAATTTTGGCATTTTGGTTACAGTTGATATCAATTTTAAACTCTTTTTGGTAGAAAAGAGATGCTGGGATGCTTCAGTGGAAGATTGCATCTTTTGGACTTTCACACTGCCTTTGTCCACAGAACCCTACCAAATATTTTCAGGACTTATAGGTAATAGTCAGGAGAAAAAACTAAGGGTGGGATGCACAAAGGGACTTAGATGCTGTGACACTCAGCATTGCAATATCTAACTTTTAAGTGATTTTAGAAAATCATGGGAACAATAATGTGATCCACAAAGCCAAGTAAGGCACACAGGCTACCTATATATGAATGGGGAGAGATAAGTACCTTAGAATCCGATCCACAAAAGGAGCACACTAGGCATGAAGCTGTGTATGCTAGACTATGGGAGATGCTGATGAGAGGGGTGTGTACTAAGCCTCACCCCATCATAGAAATAGGCTCCTAAAATCAGGCTGCGTGGAGGCACCTATTTCTTCCTTTGATCCACAAATGGAAACCTGCTGCCTAGACTGAGGTGGCTTAGACATCTAAGCCACTTCTTGCAGGAAGGAGTTAGGCACCTGCCTTGCCAACCAAAACAGCTGAAGAGCTGTAGCTGCTACTGCTGCCATTATAATGTTTAGCCTGATAGTGTTAGCACTTGCTTGGGATCGGGGAGACCCAGGTTCAACTCCCATCCTTTAGTGCCAGAGAGGAAGCAAGGATTTGAAATGCAGCTACCCACTTCTCAGGAGAATACACTAACTGCTGAGTTATGGGAAATTCCGAATGGGGAGGAAGCTCTCAATCTTTACTGTTGAAGCTGTTCCACTATGCCCTGAACACTATATTACAAGATCATTCTCTATCCCTCTCTAGTCCAATGACTGTTCCACTGGGAATGAATATTTAAACAATCATTGGGTCATAGAGAGAAAATATGATTAGGTCACCCACCTGGGAGATAGGAGATCCAATCACTCTTTTATTATTTACTCACAGTGGAACAGCTTTAACAGGAGGGATCCTCACATCAGAATATGGTCCTTCCCTGAGAGAAAATGGGAGATTCCTGTTCAAATCTTTTCTAGTCCCCTGAAAGAAAAGGGGACTTTGAACCAGTGTCTCCTACATCCCAGGCAAGTGCTCTAACCACTAGGATAAAGATTATAAAATGGCTACTTCCTCCTCCTCCATCTGGTAGACGTGCTCAGTGGCCATCTACTGGATCAGGCCCTGCATGCACCTTAAGTGGCCAAATGGCTATCCTCCCCTGGTTCAAGAATTGTTCTGGGACTTGAAGCAGGAGATAGATATCTGGACACCTAGCATGGGATAGCAATGTGCTTGCCCCAGGGTCTAAAACCTAGCTGCCTGGACAGCAGAAAGTTAGGTGCTGCGTGAATTTAGGTGCTTACAGCGCTAGGTGGCAGCCACGCAGGAGTTTTGTGGATGACACTGCTGCCATGCACAGGAACTTAGGTACCTAACTCTGGAGTCTAGGTGTCTAAACTGCATCATGCATCACATTCTAACAATTATAATTTTTTTTCTAATAACTAATTCATTTTGCATGTCTTTAAACGAAACCTCGTGACAACCTACTTACATCAAACACTATTTGCTGACTAAGTTGAAACCTTCAATTACTGTGTTCTTTACAGCTCTTCCCTCTTTAGCCTGGCATCTCTACTACTTTGACATTTATTGCTAATATGTCAGTTTCTTAAAAATGTATTTATAAATAGTTCTATGAATATGTCATAATGCTGTCAAAATATGTGGCTTAAAAATTGAGTATTATTAGGGTTGGTATGGCAGTCCTGTGAGAAATCAAAATTCTTTTCTTCCCAGGCTAGCAGGAAATGGGAGATTAAGTTATTTCAAGAAGCAAGGTAAACTGGCTTCAAAGGCAGCAGTATCCAGCCCTGTTGTGAAAGAGTGACGCACAAGTTGTTGGGTGGGTGAAGAAGAGGCACAGGTGTTACAGAATCTCACTCTGTATGAAGAATGGGTAGGAAGAAAGTACAATGTATACATTGTTCTTTAGTTGTAGAATATTTCTTTTTCTGTGCTTTGGTTGGCAATTGCTAGAGAGATGTGAATACTGGAATTTACACGAACCTAGCAAACTAAGTGGAAGGATAGCAGAAGTTAGTGCTACTTGAATACTTGAGATACATGTTAGGTTATACGTTTAGATTACTGGCTTGACAGTGTTCCTTTAAAGGAAAACAGCCTTTTGGCTTATCTCAGCAATATGTAAGTCCTTAAGGTAGCAAGTACTTATCTCTGTTAGTCGTCTATTTAAAAAAATAGTGTATGTGATGGTTTGGGGGACCTGTCTATGTACAATTTATGAATTCTGTTTAAATATGAGTCTCACTATATGAGTCTATAACAAATTATAAACTCCATTTGGTTTTCTGAGCATAATTTTTTGTTCTGTGCCTTCACTTTGACTCTGTAGCCACCATATTGACCTGAAACAAACGAAGGGGTGAGGAGAAATTCTTGCACCTAATAAAGGGCTAACAATAGAGTTATTAAACTTGATGACCTTCAAACCGAAGCTCCCTGGGACAAAGAGCTGGCTACTGGCGAAAGGAAACTAATTTTTCAAGTCTGGTGGTGCCCAAGCAATAGACCAACTGGTAGGGGAGACTCTGATCACTTGACAGGGGGGTCTGAGGCTTTCCAGAAAGGTCATATGACTGGGTCAACTAGAAATCTATAAAAGAAAGGGTCTCTCAATGGCCATTTTAAAAAAGAGACCAGAACCAGAAGGCAAGGCTGTGTAGGAGAAAAAAGGGTGAGGAAGGATCCCAAACTCCTTCGAGGACTCTGACCAAATCCCAAAGAATACTTGAATGGTGAGAAAACTGAAGCAGGTAATTGAATACAGATGTTTCTTATTTTACATGGCTCTGTCCATCTTGTGTTGTCTAAAGTAAAGGGTGATTATTTTAGAAATTCTGCTATAAAATCTCTGTCTGCTTCCAACTATCATGTGGCCCTGAAGGTGTAAACTATAAGCCATGGTGACCACAAAGGTGGAGATCTGAAAAAGGGTGCACTTCAGATATTGAGAACTCTTGGGAGGGAGTGCAGGGCAGGAGCTCAGCCCTTTCTTGTGGTCTAAGGTGGTTGGATCATGGAATTTCACTTCTGACAAAGATTATCAGAGTCTATGCCCAGAGTGAGTCTAGCAGCCAAATTAAAAAATCCATGCTGGCGCCAACACTGAGCAAAGAAAAGTTAAAGCACAAATGTCCAGGGTTGGGATCCAAACACAGTGGCATGGTGTCTAACAGGGTGACCTTGACCAGAGCTTTAACAGGTCTGGTATATATATACACACTGCAGCTGAGAGGGAGCATCCCAGCCTAGGTAGACAGACTTGTGCTACAGGGATTCGAGCTAGCGTGTTAAAAATAAACATAGGGAGGTTATCATGCTGATGGAGGCTTGGGCTAGCCACTTGAGTGCAAGATCACCCTATTCTTTGTGCCTGAAGGCATGTCTTCCTTTTCAGACTCACCGATACAATGAAGTTCATTTAGACATGTAATAAGGAACTAGCTAAACTGTATTTAGTAATAAAGGCTGATAATGTCTAATAAAACTCAGAACAGTTCTGGTACAGGGTACTTGTAACTGTTAAATTCTAGGCATTTCTTCATTCCATAGCTGCATTGGTTCCTCTGGCAACATAACTGCTCTAGCTGTTTCTGAACAACAGAACTCTATGCCAAGGTTTAGTATAAAAAAAGATGACTGAAAATACTGACGATAAAAATAAGAGACTCAGACTAAGTTGTAACACAGTATTAGCAGACCTTTTGTTTTAAATTATTATGTACAGATTTTAAATGAGAATAATGTTTACAATGACATTTGATTCAGACAATAAGCGAACAAACATAAAAAAGGCAGTTATCCTATGGATAGATCACATATCACAGATTATCTGAATTTTTTTTGTCATATCTTTAGGCAAGATATATATTTTAGGAATTTTTATGGTCACAGCAGCAATCAAGATCAGATTTGAAAATAACTAATGTATAAGATTTAAGTGTTATAGGGAAGCTGCCAAATACTAAAGTGTTAGCCCAAAATTTCATCTCTTAAAAATATTAACCCAGTGGCAAATGTCTTCTAAACAGTCAAGGGGAGAATGTTGGCTGCCTCAATGGTTATTTTGACTCCAATGCAGTAAAGATTCCATTGAACTACATAAAAAAAAAATCTAGAGTTGCTAAGGAACCTGCCCCCCCAAAACATGTTATTTATGAGAGCTTCAGAGTTTGGTGCTCTGCTACCCCAGAGCTGCACTGATAATTAATGATATCCAGTGAAATTGTGGTATAATGATGGAAATAACCAAAGAGACCCCCTGGTCATCACTGTTATATGACTGCTATACAAAATGTTTATAAAAGGGAACAAAAGTACCCTATAACTCACAACAGGTTTGGGTGGTATCCACTTAGTACTCTGAAACAGTAGGTGCATTTGTTTGAGACAGTCATCACGGAACAGATTCACTGCAATGCAGTTAAACTGACTTAACGCTGGATTAATCGTGCACAGTTGCAAAAACTGTTTAAAATGGTACACGGTACTTTTAAATCCCAGCAGTGAGTGAATGTGAATTGTTTTTTGCTGATACATCCTGCTGTGCAGCTCTCCATTTTCTTTAGGCGGTGTCACCACTTTATAATAGATGCTAATGAGTCACTTACCTTAAAAGAAGTTTAGAGGGAATGTTTTCTATAGCAATGTATATAAATAGGGTGACCATATTTCCTAAAGTAAAAACAGGATGACTCTGGGCTTGCCTGAGCTGCCCTCTATCTCCCCACTGCACATAGGGATCACCAGAGCTACCCCCCTCCCCATGTCCAGGGTTTGCCAGATCTCCCCTCTGCCCTCCCAGCAGCTGGGACTGACCCCTCGAGCTCTATTTTGCCTGGAGCTGGGCTGAGTGCCGTGCAGCCCATGACTGAGGCTGAGATTGACCCCTGAGCCCCGCTGCCCAGCTCTTTGTGTTGTCTGCTCCCCCAAAATTCCTCTGAACCCCCCCCAGGCTGGGGGCACATGCATGTGTTTTGGTAAACTGGGCATTTGTTTATGGGCAAATGCCCACTTATGTAAAAAAAAAAAAAAAAAAAAATCAGGACTTCCAGGACAGGGCTTAAAAAGGGGACTGTCCCAGCCAAAATGGCAAGTACTGTCACCCGATATATAAAGGTAGTTGATGAAATATGTGGATGGCTACCAACAATATAGTCCCATGCATCTTTGATTATTATAACTGGAATAATTGCTAAATTACAATTTTATATTAGTATACAGAAACCAATATCAATAAGGGCTTTACTATATCACGGATATAGGACAGGGAAAGATCAAATTGCTGTAAACAAAGATGCCTTAATAAGATCAATTAAATAATGGTTCTGAATATTATACAGTTTACTCTAATGTATGTGCTTCCAATACACTGAAAAAATGCTAGAGGGTGTGCACTTCTGTCATTTCAATCTTGTATTTCAATGGCTGAAGATTGTGTACCTCTGTACCACACTTAGGACAGGTAAAATACATGTCAAATAAGCAGTTGCTTTTAATACAATAGTAGCAGAAAACATGTGAGCAGCCTATGGTATGAGGCATAGTTGGCCACTCCCCACATACAGAACATTCCTTGCAATGGGTTGCTAAAGTGTTTTTGCTATTGGAAAAAAGTGCAACAGGCAAAGACCAAGAAGAAATTTTGAGTTTGATCTTTTGCATGTTAATAAGTGGTAGAAGATAAATTAGAAATTCAGCAAAACCATGCCATAAAAGTTCCCTGTTCATGTACTCAAATCCTATTTGACGAATGTTCTGAGGTCTACAAAAGACAGATCTAATTCCTAAAATACGTTCTGTAAGCGTTGCAAATTTTCCCTTCTGAAGGAAAATCAGAAAGTTCAGTAGTCCACAAAGTTTTAAAAGTCCAGCTACAAAATTAATGAAATGCTTGGTTCTGTAGAATGACTCTAGTTGACGACTGATGAATAAATCATAGGATCTTTCTTCCAACCACCTTCCGCCAACAGTGCAGATAAGATACCATAACTTCTGGTGTTTGCTCAGTGGCTGATATTTCTGCGTTTGAGATAAGTCATTCTTGTATTGAATATTCAGAATTGTCTGTCCTACAGTTGCATTCTTGGAATAAATGGTGAATCTCCACAAGAAAAGCCATAAAAATGCTTTTATTTCTGGTTCAAAGTGAGCCAACAGCCCTGGTTTAAATCCATGAAAACAGCTGGAAAACTGAGACCAAACGAGCTGCTCCAAGGCTTTGTTTAGTTCAAGGGCATCCAGCTGACTTATTCTGAGCACAGGATTCACTCTCTCTGCATTATTGTCATTGGAAGCCATGTCTTCACCACAGTTTTCTAGGAATAAATATAGATCAGTTCATAGTATAATTAACATTTCACATGGTTTATACTTGTCTTTCAGTACAGTTTGTATAAAATTGTGGAATACCAAAACTGAACAACAAAGTCATCTCTTTAGGCAATATTAACATGAGATTACACACTGCAACCAGCACCATTCAGGACAAGTCATATTAACAGCATAACTTCCATCTTAAAACAACAAACTTATTTTTCCACGCAGTAACACATTCATTTAGCTGTTCCCTCTTTGAGCTATTCATGATACTACTCACATATTTAGTGCTTCACTAACACAATGCATTGTCTGATGCTAGAAAAGTGATCAAATATTAACATGAAGAGGAAGATTAACAGGAATTGCAAAACAGTATGCTGATTTATGGAACTTAATGTGGCAATTACCATAGGTATAGTAAGTAAAACCCTGCCATACCAACACATCACAAGTTGCTGATGAACAACATAATCTAGAAGGTATTAGGAGATCTGGAAACAATGCATAGAAGAAATATGGAATGGAAACAAGTTGGGGATGATAAAGCCTTTAAAACAAAGACAGTGATATAAATATTCAGCACTCACACATAAATTATCTTACAATACATCAGTGATGCCTGCATGTATTTTCTAATCTCTTTTGACAGGTGCAGGGTTTTGCGACCAGCTGTACAACAATTTTTCTGGCAAGATGATTAATGTGTACTGGTAACAACTAATGCATAGTCTTCTCCTGCTTGAGTATTAGAATGAAAAATAAAGTTACCCTAAAATAATAGCTTGATGCATATGTGATCATATTAACAATTCTGTGGAACGGAAAAACAGTAGTATACAGTGCAAAGGCATCAAAGTAATTTTGCATAGAAGTAATGGAATAACATGTCTCAACAATGCAGTAGTTTGCTGTGTGGTGAGTGATGGAGTGGTTCGTTTCACTGAGATACAACAAATAAAAATGGGTTGGTATGCAGCCTAGTGATCTAATAAGTGTAGAGGGTGCTGCCACAGATTTTGGGTTTAAAGATGAGTTCCTTGCAACCCAGGCTAGTAGGAGTTAATTGCACTGTGGAGGAAGTATGTTCAGTTGATTTAGAAAAGTGGGTAGTCTCTCCAGAGAAAAGCCTGAAATTGAATTTACCAACTCCAGCGGGAGCTGCTTCCAGTCCTTATTTGTTGGAGAGGAAAGTTGCCATAACAAGTTTTTTAAGAGATGAATGAATTCTCCTTGAGCTCAAACAACCTCCTTGGGGGAGGAATGGGTTGCTGGCATAGGTAGGGGATAAAATACTGGTAATACTGTAACAGTTCCAAAAGCTTTAAAACTGATCTAAAATCTGCAAAGCCCAAATTACAAAAACTTTAGAGCATTATTCCTTTCTGTGCTCTACTAGAAGACAGTGCTATTGCAAGAAACACACTACTGAGACAAAGCTTGCAGTAGATGGGATTAGTTTTTCCATGCATGCTCAAGAGAAACAATATTAAAAGGAAAGGAGACCAGAAAAAAAACTTCCAGAACTTTTCTTTAAGGCAACTTTCCCTTGAGAAGATTGTCTTTTCTTATTCTGTTCATAATGCATGCAAAGCCAACAAGATGACTTTCTGGTTACCTATGAGTATATCTAATCCTCAAGTTTGGGGTGCAATTCCTAGTTCAAGGAGACAAACCTGTACTAGCTCTGATCAAACTAGCACACTAAAAATAGAGTAGCTGTGGGGGCATGAGCAGCAGGATGGGCTAGCGAATCCGAATATGTACTTGTCTTAAATGATGGAGACATACTCAGGGAAACTAACCTTTCCTGCTGCTTGTGCTGCCATGGCCACACACTATTTTTAACACGCTAGCTCGATCAGCTGAAAATAAACCTCCACCTTGAAGTGCAGGCACCTCCACCTTGAAGTGCAGTCATAGCCTTTTAGCATGGGCCCTTATCCAGCAAAGCACATAACTTTGACTTTAATGGAACTATTCACATGCTTAAAGTTATGCACACACTTCAGTGCTTTGCTGGATTGGGGCCATACCTCACACACGTTACTGTCCACACTACAACTATGCTGAAGAAGCCTGCATTTAACTAGGGTTGCTTGGATGTTTAGAATGTATATAAAAGGCCAGATTCTGAAGTTGCTCCCACTGATTTCAATGTTATCCATATGAGAACCTGAAACAGCAGAATTTGAGATTCATATTCCCATTTGAGTGATAAATATGTCTGAGAATCATAATGGTCTTGTGGCTAACTTCTGTTGAAATAATAAGCCTCCATTCTACTCACTTCCTATGTTGCTGCAGTGGTGGTTTCTTATTTTACTCTGTTTTCATCCACTTTTATTTTTAAACAGTGCTAAAGAAAAACAAAGTTCTCCTTTGATTAGTTTCCCTTTCCCAACACAAAGTTGTTTCAGTGCTTTGCTACACTTCCACTTTGTATTGTTTTCACAGATACTGGTCCTACTGTTGGAATATGCAGCATGGTGTCTATACCAATAAATACACAGTTTACAAGTATCATCATCTTTCAGCTTGTATTTTTTCCACTGCAGTTCTTCATTTCATATTCTTCTGTTTTATATAGATCTTACCAAAAATTTTGTCTTCCTCCATGCCTCCTAATTAACTTCCATTTCCCCTTGTACCTACTACTTGTTATTCTCTTTTCATCACCTTGCTTTAAATCATTTTAGACTAGTGAAGAGACCAGAATTGTATGCCCAATAATAAATAAAAACAAATATCAGTTTCTTTTAAGTATGTCACCAGGTTAGGCGTATGTGAAGGGAACAACATTCAAGGCAAAAATCAAGAACAGATAAACAATATAGTGCATTCTACTAAAGTCAGTGTGATTAACTTGTTACTTAAATACGTCTAAGACAAAATGATTTAGAACTAAATATTTAAAAGATCTCCTGCTGACATTTTATCACCACTCATCCAATTGCTTGCCTTTCATAGAAAAGAACCTGAACAATCACTTTTCTGATAATATCAAGTCTTTTCTTTCTTTAAATAACCCAAACGTTGCCTTTTTTTACTTTAAAACTCAACAACCAAGCATCTCCTATGTACAGTGCCTTAAAAAATAAAACAGATTATTGTATATCACCAAGGAAATAGGAATTTCTCCAGGTATATTTTAGTGCTGTTATTGAGTAGTGTACAAATTATGAATGAATATATTTTATTTAGAAACATATTATTGACAGAAATCTATCAATAGTAATGTGAGTATTGTCAAGGTCCTGTCAATATTAATGTAATTATGATTAAGGGGATAACATGGATTTTAGCTCTAATACCAAGTAACATCTCCTACATTGCTGCTATCAATATAAGCATTATTATTGACCTGTTCTGAGGCACTCAGTACTAGATGTATTACCATTAGGCATATTTGTCAATGCATTCTGACTACAAAAATTCTACGTTTAAATTTACAGGCCTGTAAACTTTGTCAGCAGAAATGCATGAATCCAGGTAATCTCTAGGTTGTCATTTCACCCCTTTCACCCTCCCAGCTATTCTACTGTGGATTAGTAATAAACTAATTTCCACTGTTCCAATGTCACTGCCATTTTACTCCCACTTTTCTAGCATAATCAAAAGAAAAAACTGCATTTTCATATTATTTCTATGCATAAGATTCAAGATTATTTTAAAATAGCTGTTAAAAGTTTTAAAAAATAGGTTTAAATTAAAACATTATTATTTCTGAAACTTTGGAATGTGATCCAAATGAGGATTAAATTAGCAGGATTACGTGTGTTGACATAAATGAGTTCAGGATTAGCCCTTTGAAATAATCACTCTTTTTGCAGCAAATAGAGTTAGTCTTCAGATCATAAAAAACATATAGGACACAAAACAATAGCATCCTGATGGAATTTAGGACACCTGTTCCAGAAAAAAATTGCAAATACTGGCATCAGAAAACATTCATAAGGCTTTCACTACTTATTAACACACGCCTGCACTGGTGTACAGTGGTACTCAGGAGTCCAAGATAAGTAAGAAATTATTATAAAAAGTAGCAAGTGTCTAAAAGTTTACATTTTAATATCTTAACAATATTTACAATTGCAAAGGAATGCAGCCCACACCATGGGCTACCAACTCGAACTATCAGTACCAGATAGTGCCCAATAAATTAGAAGTGAATCACCCCCTATTGCATGGAAGGGGAACCCAAGCTCCTCTTCAACAGTACCCATGCTCCTGGATGCTGTTGAGGCCTATCAGTGAGACTGAGCTCTGTATGCAGGGACGTGGTAGATCAGGGCATGCAGTGAGGCAGATGAATATTATCTGAATTTTACAAATGGAAAAACTGGTGTAGAGAAGCTAAATAACTGGTTACACAGTCAATGCTGGAACTGGGTTTAGAACTCAGATTACAGGATTCTCAACCATTTGCTCATTCCCATCTTTAGTTATCATATATTTTTGTTTGTTCTGTTATTTCTAGGGCTGCCAAATCATTAAAAAAATTAATCGCAATTAATCACGAGATTAAAAAAATCATGATTAATTGCAGTTTTAATCACACTGTTAATAGAATATCATTTATTTAAATATTTTTGGCTCTTTTCTACATTTTCAAGTATATTGATTTCAATTACAACACAGCATACAAAGTGTACAGTGCTTACTTCATATTATTTTGCTTACAAATATTTGCATTGTAAAAGAAAAAATAATATTTTTCAATTCACCTCATACAAGTACTGTAGTGCAATCTCTTTATTGTGCACCTTACAAATGTAGATTTTTTTTGTTACATAACTGCACTCAAAAACAAAACAATGTCAAACCTTAGAGCCTACAAGTCTACTCAGTCTTATTTCTTGTTCAGCCAATTGCTAAGACAAACAAGTTTGTTGACATTTATGGGAGATAGTGCTTCCTGCTTCTTATTTACAATGTCACCTGAAAGTGAGAACCGGTGTTCACATGGCACTGTTGTTGCTGGCGTTACAAGACATTTACCTGCCTGATATTCTAAACATTCATGTGCTCCTTTATGCTTCAGCCCACTATTCCACATGATATGCTTCCATGCCATGACGCTCATTCATTAATTAAATCTGTGATTGAACACCTTGGGAGAGAATTGTATGTCTCCCACTCTGTGGTTTTATTTGCATTCTGCCATATATTTTGTGTTATGGCAGACTTGGATGATGACTCAACATGTTGTTTGATTTAAGAATACTTTCACTGCAGATTTGACAAAATGCAAAGGATACCAATGTGAGATATCTAAAGATAGCTATAGCACTCAATCCAAGGTTTCAGAATCTGAAGTGCCTTCCAAAATCTGAGAGGGATGAGGTGTGAAACATGCTGTCAGAAGTCTTAAAAGAGCAACACTCCGATTCAGAAACTACAGAACCTGAACCACCAAAAAAGAAAATCAACCTCCTGTTAGCATCTAACTCAGATGATGAAAATGAACGTGAGTCAGTGTGCACTGCTTTGGATCATTATCAAGCAGAATCCGTCATCAACATGGAAGCAGGTCCTCTGGAATGGTGGTCGAAGCACAAAAGGGCATATGAATGTTTAGCATACTTGGCCCATAAATACCTTACACTGCCATGCGAACATTATTTTGTTTTTGAGTGCAGTTATGTAAACAAAAACCCCTACATTTTAAGTAGCACTTTCATAATAAAGAGATTGCACTACAGTACTTGTATGAGGTGAACTGAAAAATACTTTTTATTTCTTTTTTACAGTGCAAATGTTTGTAATAAAAACATAACATTAGAACTGTACACTTTTATTCTGTTATAACTGAAAACATATTTTAAAATGTAGAAACATCCAAAATATTTAATAAATTTAAATTGGTATTCTATTATTAACAGTGTGATTAAAACTGTGATTAATCACTATTACTTTTTTAAATTGAGTTAATTTGTTCTGAGTTAATTGCTTGAGTTAACTGTGATTGACAGCCCTAGTTTTCTTCTAGAGTGAACAGTAAACCACTCAAAAGATTCAGACTTTGGCCTTATTTAGTGCCAGACCAACAAATTTAAGACAAAGGAAATCCAGAGTACCATTCCAACTTTAACTCATTAGCCTACATGTTGTAATACAGGACACAAAATTAAACTCTATTTTGAGGTGCCTTAAGTAGCTAGGGACTGCAAGGAAAGTTAGAGACAAGTTGGATGTATTATTTTTCATAAAATAACTCCACCCAGCAGAGTCAGAACATTAGGGTTTCAAGTTCCACAATCAGAAAAGATTCACAGTAGCCAAGATTGACATTACAGTAATGAAGGGCAATAGGAAGTACTTCACTATTAGAAGCAGTTCCTCAGTTCTCTGTCAATAATGGATGGAAATTAAAAATCCCACATTAGTTTTTAAAGAATGGAAGGAAAACAAATATCCCGGACAACTTTCTCTTGATGAATTGTAGTAACCACGTTTGTTACTGTCCTGATTTTCAGAACACTCTGAGTTCCCAATAACTAAAATGGAATGTGTGGTTACTCTACCCTTTTGAAAGTCAGGCCACTAGTACTGAATATCTTCTAGATTTCATTGCATAGTCACTGTATAACCACTATATATTACTTTGTAAAGTTTGTGTTGTAAGAGTTAAGATTATAAAAACGCCTAAACATTTTTTTATTACTATTACTTTTGTGTCTTCAATGAATTGCTCCATTCTGGAGTTCTGGAAAAGCCTTCCAAGGGGAGCAGTGGGGGCAAAAAACATAGCTTGGCTTCAAGACTAAACTTGACAAGTTTATGGAGGAGATGGTATGATGGGACAGTCTAATTTGGCAACTAATTGATCTTTGACTACTAGCAGTAAATACATCCAATGGCCTGTGAAGGGATGTTAGATGGGGTGGGTTTTGTGTTACTAGAGAATTCTTTCCATGTGTCGGGCTGGTGAGTCTTGCCCATGTGCTCAGGGTTTATCTGATCGCCATATTTGAGGTCAGGGAGAAATTTTCCTCCAGGGCAGATTGGCATAGGCCCTAGGGGTTTTTCACCTTCTTCTGCCGCATGGGTCATGGGTCACTTGCTGGTGGATTCTCTGTACCTTGTAGTCTTTAAACCATTAATTTGAGGACTTCTAACCTATGACTGAGTTATTGGGGTCTATTACAGAGGGACAGGGGGATTGAGGTTCTGTGGCTTGCATTGTGCAGCTCAGACTAGATTACCATAATAATCCCTTCTGATCTTAAAGTCTATCTCATACAACATTCTGTGCACAATCCCACATTATACTTTCTTTTAAAAAAACAGAACTAGCAAAATGAGTATATACCAATAATAATCATATGTTCTTTCACTAAAGATCACCTTCCACACACTCATTCACCTCTCCTCTTTTTTTGTCATCCCTTATTATATTATGTCTAAATTAGATTGCAACCTCTTCTGGGCAGGGACACGTCAGTTTTATTTGTCTGTAAATCTCCCTGCATGTCCTATTGCCTTAAATTACAGTGAGAGCTATTATAACCCTAATAGTTAATGTTGTATAATTTCCATTCCAAACCCTCAGCCCCCAATTTCAGTCATTTAGGCCTTTCGTTTTTGAGGTTGAAAGGTTCTAAGCTTAGTCTCTATTTGAAAGTGACCCAATTCAGTATAGAACTTAAATACATGATTAACTTTAAGATTATGAATAGTCCTATAGTCTTCAAATGGGGCAGTATGAGCAAAAATAATATAGTTTGAGAATATTCTTATTTTAAAAAAGATCTTGTGACCGCTATTTGAGCAACTCCACATCCAAAATGGCTGGAAAGTTGAAGTTTGGTGTGGAAATAGTCCTTACTATGGCAAAATATCTTAGCGTATTCCAGTCAAATATGGGTTTGAATTGACCAAGTGACTGCCTTTTAAAATGTATATGTTGCACAATCATAATACACTTGAAATGCTTCCCCTGCAACAAAGCTTGTGAAGTATGTAGCTGCAGAAGCATGTCTTGTACAAGTGTAAAGCGAACTTATTTGTATACCAAAAAGTGAACTGAGTGTCCATCACTTGATGGACACTTTAAAAACATTTACAGGAGGGAATCCAACTCTGGTGTGCTTTAGGAACTATGCCTCTTCTAATGTTTGCAAGACAGAGCCTCTCAACTTCAGACTTTCAAAGGATCTCTCCTGGATCTCCTAAGGCAGTGGTCCCCAAAATGTAAGTTGCACCCCTTCCTGCCCCACCCCAATGTAATGCCTGGAAGCCATGGTCAGGAACCATGCTGTGGTTGGGGCTGTGGCCAGGAGCCATGGGCCAGGGAGCAGAGCTGTGGGCAGAGTAGGGTTGGCTGCTGCTTTCTCCCTACCATCTGTGGGGGCTGGCTCCAGCCCCTCTGCACCCCCTGAGTATTCCTGGGGTGCACTCCACAATTGGGGAGCACTGTCCTAAGAGAGGGGTGTGTGTGTGAGTGTGAGAGAGAGAGTGAGAGAGAGAGAGAGAGACACGGTTTCAGGGCTGTTTAGCCCAGTGGTTCTCAAGCATGGGTACATAAAGGTCTTCCAGGGGATATATCAACTCATCTAGATCAATGTTTCTTAACCTGGATCACAAACCCCAGAGGGACAGATTTTGGGGTGCTGCAAGTATAGGGCCAGCAATAGGGTGTGGCAAGAAGGCAATTGCCTTGGGCCCACACCACAGAGAGCCCTACAAAGCGGTTACATTCTTGAGCCCGTGGTGGCAGGTCTTCGGCCTTAGACTTTTGAAAGAGGTACAGCAGTCTGGAAAGGTCGAGAATTACTAGTTTAGCCAAATAGTTCCCAGTTACAGAATTTAGATATACTGTTATCAATAAGGCCCAACTCAACTTGTGATATTACTTAATATTGTGGATTCTGCAATATTAGGCTTCCAATGCAATTTTAACAGTGGGACTCTGCCCTGCACAGGGCTGAGAGCTGGAGTCCCTGCTTTTGTGTCATTGAAGACACAAAAGTAATAGTAATAAAATTTTTTTAGGAGTTTTTATAATCTTAACTCTTACAACACAAACTTTACAAAGTAATATACAGTGGTTATACAGTGACTATGCAATGAAATCTAGAAGACATTCAGTACTAGTGGCCTGACTTTCAAAAGTGTAGAGTAACCACAAAGTCCATTTTAGTCATTGGGAACTCAGTGTTCTGAAAATCAGGACAGTAACAAACGTGGTTACTACAATTCATCAAGAGAAAGTTGTCTGGGATATTTGTTTTCCTTCCATTCTGCATATGAGTCATTGAATACTTTACAAAAGAAAGTCACATCTGAAAAAATTATATTCACAAAACATTAACAGTCTCAAGAACATTCTGATTCAAGGTGAAAGCTGCCTCTTTAAACACCTGGTGTTTAGCTGCCTTATCAAACTGGTTGAGCTTAAGCATGTGCTTAACTTTAAGCAGGCATGTAGTCACACCAACTTTAATCTCCCTTGGTAGTCACTCTGTCTACCTTATATTGGAGAAAAAGTATTTTTCCATTTGTAGTCTCTGCTCTGAGACATGATCATGTAGAATTCAATTTTTTTTTAATTCCTAGCAGTGACAGTTTTGTGTTTTTGGAAACAAATAGGTATTTAAATCCCAACCAACTGGCGGACTTTATACATAAGGATTTCAGTGAATACACCACCTTCCAGAATCAGGACCTTAGGAGCTGATGCAACTCTCACAAATCTGTGAAGAGACTCATATTGCCTTTAATGGGAGTTAGACTACAAAATTTAAATGAATTAAGGGCTGAGAAACAAATATATATTACATTGATATTAGATCTAGAGCCATCATATATTTTAAACTCCTGTTAATATTTCCCTCCTCTTTGATTAGTCAAATAGTTCTTCATTAATATTTGTTCTATTTAGTTTATACCTATTTAATATTCACACAGATCATAAATCATCATCTATTGGACACAACCTAGATAAGCAATATAGTGCCTGCTTCAGCAGATAACAATAGTTGTGTGTACAATTTAGCTAGCAAGAGCCAAACAATCTGCACTGAATGACATAAGCACAATTGTTTCTAGCCAGTGTTGTTAACCTTTGTGTTGCCATTTTCTACACTAACTTACGGCAACGGGATTGTGTGGGTAAAAGGATCTCGGAGCTCTGTGCAGGATCAGAAACTATTTTAGTAGCCTCTCAGATTTTCCTCTTAATTTTAAAGGCCATTGTTCCAACTACTTTACCAAGTTGTGCACGTGGCAGTGCTTTTGGCATAGATCTAACTTAGTTTCATTTTAGTAATAGTCAACTCCTTGTTTTTATTGTTTTTGTGGGGTACCTAGAATGACCGAAACTTCACTTTAGAAGAACACTACCTAGGTTGGTAGGTACAAAAGAGACATAAATAAGATGTTTGCAAAGTCCATACAATTGTTTTTATATCGGAGGACATACTTTAAAAGAGGTGCTATGGACTTAGAGGAAGAAGAACATGCCTATACATCTTGCCCTAACTCATTTTCTTCTTGGATTAAAACAGAGCACTGTGCACTGGACATTATGCTTCAAATCGGCTGGTTCAAAATGATGTACATGAAAGGAAACATCACTAAACTTAAGTGGTCTGAAGACAAGGCCACTGTGGAGAAGCTAAATGAACTCTTTGCAGTGGAACTGGTTCAGCTTGGACAAGAGATGACTAAGTGGAGATATGATAGAGGTCTATAAAATCATGATCACTGGTGTGGAGAAAGTGACTATGGAAGTGTTATTTACCCTTTCACATAACACAAGAACCAGAAGTCATCCAATGAAATTAATAGGCAGCCGGTTTAAAACAAACAAAAAGAAGTACTTATTCATACAATGCACAGTCAACCTGTGGAATTTGTTGCCAGGGGATGTTGTGAAGGCCAAAACTATAACGAGGTTCAAAAAAGAATTAGACAAGGTCATAGAGGATTGGTCCATCAATGGCTATTCATGAAGATGATCAGGGATGCAACCCCAGTCTATGGGTGTCCGTCAACCTCTCACTGTCAGCAGCTGGATGAAAGGCAATGATCCCTCAATAAATTGCCCTGTTCTTCTTGTTTCCTCTGAAACATGAGCACCTACCACTGATAGCACACTGGGCTAGACAGACAATTGGTCTGACCCACTATGGCTATTCTTATATTATTTCTTTCTTCAGAAGCAATAATAAGATTTTTTTTTTATGATGATGATGCTTTAAAAGGTACATCTTAATAACTGTAGTGGATTTTCCAATACCGATACTACAGTATTGCCTATTTCCATAGTGGGTGTTTGGGTGGTGGAGTTAAGTCATAGGTGTCAAACAGCTGGCCTGCATACTAGATCCAGAGTTCCTGATGTACCAATGTGGCCTAGATAGTCTATTCAGAATCTACTGAAACTTAGTTTTGCATTTCAATAAAATGAAATTCTAGACATCATGGTTATAAAAGTTAACCCTTTAACTGCCAAGTGAGTAACTGATGTGACATCCTCATGAGTCTGCCACTATTAATCTAACTGGAATATTAATTCCAGAGACCAATGCTGACACTTTAATACAAATATTAACTTTCACTCATGGTCACTTCATCAGATGAACTGTTGAGGATGGAGCCCATGGATGAATAGAAATTGGGAGCTTCTGCAGAGAAGCATAGGGAAGATGGAAAGAGGAATATAAATAGATTGGGGAAAGAAGAAAAATGTAGAAATAGATTCTATAAAGGATAGAAATAATGATGGTCTTATATGTGAACATTTTCCTACTGTGTAATGTTGACTCACTAGTTAATAACTGAAATATAACTACAACTGAGTCATTTTCCCAGCACAAACAGTGGACCTCAACCTTTGTGCAGATTTACTGCTGATTTTGGGCTGAGGTGGGTACGAAGAAAAATACAATGGTGGTTGCTATGGACTGAAGGGAATGTCCAGTCCTAAATTTTTTAACCACAGACTACAAATTGAAAATAGAATTCAGCTGTCCCAAAAATAAGTTTAATTTTCAAGGGTTAAGGGATAAAACTGTTCACTGTGTAACACTCACAGCCCACTCAACTGTTCATAAGGGGCCCAAATGCTGTCTTACCATCAAATGAAACCAGATGTCAGTCACCCTCATCAGAGGGCATCCCCAAGGTGTAATGAGCATAGCAAAGACTACAACCCCAGCATGTAATGTCCCGTCTTAATCCAAAAGGTCTAGTGCAGCTGTTCCCAACCTGTGGTCCACAGGTCCCTCGTGATCCACAATGCTACTACAGGGTTCCATGGAAAAGAAAAAAGTAACACCCTCACCAAGGAAATGTACAATTTCAAATAAAAGATAGCTTCATACAGTTTCTAAAAACCAACTACTGTAATATATTTTACAACTAGTAGCATGTGGTGGTCCACAAAATGTTTGGAATTTGAAAAGGGGTCTGCACACTTGAAAAGGTTGGGAACCGTTTGCTGGTCTAGTGGTCAAAGTCTACAGGATCTGGATTGCAGGGGGTCTATAGTGGCCATTTTGGACATGGCATAGACCACGCTGGGCCCTGCAATCTCTCTAAGGCCTCCATTAAAGAGAAATGGGCAAGAGACCAGCACGCACCTAAGAGCCAGAATAAGCTTTCCTACCGCCGTGTGACCGTTGCCCCTGGGCGCTGCCCACCAGTCAGTGCAGGCGCTCCCCTCTCCTCCAGTGTCCCGGGCATAGGTGGCAGCATGTAAGAACGGATGCCAGGCCCGAGCCTTTGACTCTGCCCGGGGCAGGGACTGCGCACTGCTAGTCCCCCAGGCAGGGACAGTTCCGGAACTGTTAGGGAAGGGGGTTTCCTTCCTAGGGCTGAGGAAGAATAACCTAAAATCCACCCCCCCCCCACGCCAAGACACTTCTGCCCCCCCTCCCCCCCACAGCGCCGCCCCTTTCCCGGCTGCCCCGCGCCCTCCTTCTCCCCCAAACTCTTCCCCCGCTTGGCCCCAGGCGCCCAGACTGACCTATGCTGCCGTCCTGGCTGCCGCCCCCAGAGCTGCCCGGCGCGGAGAGTCGGGCTCCGCCGCTCCGCTCGCCCCCCTGCGGCGCCCTGCTGGCTCGGAAGCTCCGGGGAAGGGGAAGCCTGAGCTTCCTTCTCACCGCCGCCTGCGGGTGGGAAGCGAAACACCCGGCGACTGAGCCGGCCCCACTCGCCCCGCCGTGTGGCGACCAGGCTGGCAGGGACACGGACCCGGGCCTGGCGCAGCTACGAGAGCGGCAGCAACAACCTGGATCATAGAGACGGCCCGCGCCAACTGCCTAGAACGGCCTTTCATATACACACACTCCGTGCGGCAGATACCATCGAGGTAGCGCCAGCCGCCTAGAGTGCCACCAAAGAAACAGGAAATGCCAGCGAGCGAGAGCCGACGTCCTAGTAAGGCTTCTCCACTGCGCAGAGAACGTCCGTCCTTAACTGGTAAGCCAGGGAAGCGGTTCCTGGGTTTGACGGTTAGGGCTCTTTGACTGACAAGCCCCAAAACCAATCAGAAGAAGGCGAGCAGTAGAGCGATTGGCCAATACAAGGGATCTCCGACTCCCAAGGGGGCTGTGGAGGATAGTGAGCGGAGCGGGGCTGTGCGTCAGGATAGCGAGCGCAGCGCGTGTCGACGGCGGGGCAGCTGGGCCACCTGGGAACGGGCCTCGAGCGGGCGTTGCTTTAATGTGGGGTCCGTGTTTTATTCCCTCTCCTGCCACCTTTTAAAACGGACTTTGCTTTTTGTAGCGTAGCAACGCCCCGCCCCCACCCAAATGTGCCCCGGCCCTAGTAAATTCACCCCCGGCATCAGCCCCCTCTCCCACCGGCCCGTCCTCACTCCGTCCCCGGCTCCCATCCCTTCCACAGCAAACCACGACCACCCTCAGCTCGGGGGTATTTCACCCGGGACCCCCACCCCCATCCATCCCACGTCCTGGTACTGGCGGGGTAAGCGGGCGCTTGTTTTGCTGCAGAAATTTTCCTTGAAGCCTGATCCTAAACCCCCGTCCCCAGCCC
>ML675601.1:82651479-82685236 GCA_007922155.1 Mesoclemmys tuberculata
TAGCTGCTATTAAGAGGGTCCCTGGGCTGGGACCCATAGGAATGGGCTGGCCCAGGTCCCTACCCCCCTCCCTGGGAAGACGAGGTAACCGGCAAAAGTGTGAGACCCACTAGGCAGAAGCCGGCCGTTTGCCACGTAATCTGGAACTGCTCTCGCCCCACTTAAGGAAAAATGTTATTCCTCTTCTGTGTTATACAATAGCAGTAAGTAATTCTATTATAAATACATTTTCTTTTTTAAAAGAAAATTTTAAATGCAAAGTGAATTTAGCCCACTTTAGTCTAGTTTTTGAATAGCTGCTGTTCCAGAAAAGTAAAGTAGAAACAGATTCATTGTATAAATATGACCTTTAATGAATTTTAATTCCCATATTTTATAGTTTATTTCAGTGGCATTTGCTTACATAGTCTTTTGCATAGATAAATGTGTGAACACACGCATACCGGCCTTCCAAAATTGTCATGAAAGTTGGACATAGGCACAAAATCTTTTTGTGGAAAACGATCTTATGGTTAAAGTACTGCTTGCAAGCAACATCCACGCCACTTCTCTGTGCCTACTGGGAAAAAAGCTACATGCCCCAGGATTTGAAAGATGCAAACATAATTACTTCATACGACTATAAAGGGGACAGAGCAGACTGCTACAACTACCCAGGGATATCTCTACTCTGTGTGGTCAGCAAGGTGCTTTACAAGGGTCCTGCTGAAATGACTCCAAGTCCTTGCTGAGAGAGTTTATCCTGAGAGCCAGTGTAGGTTTAGAACTGGACACTCCACAACTGATATGTCCTTCACAATGCGTTTGTTGCAAGAAAAATGACATGAACAATAGGCACCTCTCTTTGTAGCATTCTTCTATCTTGGTTCAACTTTAACTAGCTCGTTTAGTTTTGCTACAGAACTTGTGAAAATCAGCAAAGTCTCTGTCGTCTTTGGGTGTCTGCAATAACAAGCTGCTAACCCCGAATACAAAGGTATCTGTTTATCAGGCTTGTGTCCTCAATTACCCTCCTTTATAGCTGTTAAAGTTGGGTCACATACTCCAAGCAAGGAGTGGAGATTGAACAGCTTCCACCTTCGCTGTCTTAGAAAAACTCTTGGAGTCACTTGGGACCAATGGATCCCTAATAATGAGATCGTTGAGAGAACCAGCCTACAGTCTATGCAGGTTTCACTAGCTGGGACATGTGGAGCGCGTGCCTCAAGATTGTCTGCCGAAAGTTGTGCTCTATGGCCAGCTTGAGAACTACCTATGACACAAAGGAAAGCCAAAGCTCCAATACAGCAATACGGTCAAGCAGGGTCTCAAGAAATTAAGCATTTCCACTGAGAACTGGGAGAGCCCTGCCCACAATCGCTAAGTCTGGAGAAGCCGGGTAATGGCTGGTGCAGTCGTCATGGAGAGTCATCAGGGAGCCCAGGTTAAGGCCTGTAGGCGAGTCAGGAAGCAGAGTGTGCTCCATCTTCCATCTGGCGAGTGGACTTGTAGCCACTGTGGGAAGGCCTGTTGCTTGCACATTGGGCTCTTCTCCCACACTACTGCTAAGCACCATTGACTGACTGACCGTCATGTTTCCTTTCATCTGTGAAGAAACTGGATGGCCATTTGGACTGGAACTCAGAAGATTTAGGTTTAAATCCCAGTTTTGCCACAGACTTCCAGTGTAATCTTGGGCAAATTATTTAATCTATCTGTGGTTTAGCTCTCCATCTGTAAAACAGGAATAACATTATTCTCTTTCTACTATTCTTTGTCTTCTTGATTGATAGATATAAACTCTTGGGGACAGGGACTGTCTCTTTCTATGTGTTTGTACAGTGCTAATCACAATGGAGCTCCAGTCTTAGCTGGAGCCTCTAGGTGCTACTGTGATACAAATAAGAACAATCCCACACCCTTAAAATGTTAAATGAAAAAGATATATTTTAATGCTTGTCTTAAAAAAAACCCAAAAAACCCGAAAGAACTACAACAAATAAAACCTGTTAACTCAAGGTGATTAGGCTAGTAGAATTTTAATGGGTTAAATTAAAGAATATATATCATATTCTAAGTCCCATAAATTACAGTGCTTTCCCAGGAATAGAAAAATAGTACAATAGTACTTGTACATAAGCCTCTTTGCATAACCTATTTGTATTTTAGCCTCACATGACAGACTATCTAGCTAAATTTCATAAGATTAAATTTATTCAGTATCACATATATATTTCATCATTATGAACTGGATTCCGAGTGCTCATAGTTTTTAATACGTGGTAGTTAATAAAGCCTCAAGAGTTTTGCGGGGGATAGTAGGTCCATTTTACAGAGGACTTAACTGAGTCAGAGAAGGCTTATGTGACTTAACCTAAAGTCATAAGAACAGAAGAATAGTCACACATGGTCAGACCAATAGTCCATCTAGTCCAGTATCCTGTTTTATGACAGTGGCCAATGCAGAGTGCTTCAAAGGGAATGAATTGAACAGGTAATCATCAAGTGTTCGTCCCATTGCCCATTCCCAGCTTCTGGCCAACAGCAATCCCTATCATTTGGCTAATAGCCATTGATGGACCTATCCTCCATGAACTTATCTAGTTCTTTTTTGAGCACTGTTTGTGTCTTGGCCTTCACGACATCCTCTGACAAGAAGTTCCAGAGGTTGACTATGTGTTGTGTGACAAAATACTTCCTTTTGTTCATTTTAAATCTGCCTATTAATTTCATTTGGTGACCCCTAGTTCTTCTGTTATGAAGAGTAAATAACACTTCTTTGTTTACTTTCTTCACACCAGTCATGATTTTATAGATTTCTATCATATCCCCCCTTAGTCGTCTCTTTTCCAAGATGAAAAGTCCCAATCTTATTAATCTCTGTTCCTATGGAAGGCTTTCTATACCGCTAATCATTTTTGTTGCCCTTTTCTGTACCTTTTCCAATTCTGATATCTTTTTTGAGATGGGGCATCCAGATCTGCATGCAGTGTTCAAGATGTGGGTTTACCGTGGATTTATAAAGAGGCAGTATGATATTTTTCTGTCTTATATCTATCTCTTTTGTAATGATTCCTAACATTCTGTTAGTTTTTTTTTTACTGCCACTACATTGAGTAGATGTTTTCAGAGAACTATCCACAATGACTCCAAGATCTCCTTCTTGAGTGAAACAGCTAATTTAGACCGCATCATTTTATATGTGTATTTGGGATTATGTTTTTCAGTGTACATTACTTTGCATTTATCAACATTGAATTTCATCTGCCATTTTGTTGTCCAGTCACCCAGTTTTGTAAGATCCCTTTGTAACTTTTCACAGTCTGCTTTGGTCTTAACTATCTTGAGTAATTTTGCACAATCTGCAAATTTTGCCACCTCAATCTTCACCTCTTTTTCCACATCATTAATGAATGTGTTGAACATTACTGTCCCAGTGCAGACCCAGGGAAAACAACTATTTACCTCTCTCCATTCTGAAAACTGACCATTTATTTCTACTCTTTGTTTGCTATCTTTTAGCCGGTTACTGATCCAGGAGAGGACTTCCCCTGTTATCCATGACCATGTACTTTCCTTAAGAGCCTTTGGTGAGGGACCTTGTTAAAGGATTTCTGAAAAACCTAAGAACACTATATCCAATGGATCACCCTTGTCCATATGCTTGTTGACCCCCTCAAAGGATTCTAGTAGATTGGTGAGGCATGATTTCCTTTTAGAAAAGCCATGTTGACTTTTCCCCCCAATAAATTGTGTTTGGTCTATGTGTCTGATAATTGTAGTCTTTACTGTAGTTTCAACCAATTTGCCTAGCTTGAAGTTAGGCTTACTGGCCTGTAATTGCTGGGATTGCACCGGGAGCCTTTTTAAAAAATTGGTATCACGTTAGCTATCCTCCAGTCATCTGATACAGAAGCTGATTTACACAGCACAGTTAGTAGTTAATAGCAGTGAGTAGTTCTGCAATTTCACATTTGAGTTTCTTCAGAACTCTTGAGTGAGTACCATCTGGTCCTTGTGACTTATTACTGTTTAATTTATCAGTTTTTTCCAAAACCTCCTCTAATGACACATCAGTCTGGGACAGTTCCTCAGATTTGTCACCTAAAAAGAATGGGTCAGGTTTGGGAATCTCCCTCACATCCAGCCTTGAAGACTGGTGCAAAGAGTTCATTTTGTTTCTCCACAATAGGCTTATCTTCCTTGAGTGTTCCTTTAGCATCTTGATCATATGCTCTTATGTAGAGTAAATGTTCCTCGCTGCTAACATATTCATAATGAAGTTACCCATTGGATGAATTAATATATTAATAATACCTAAATTATCATGACTTCAGTATCATAGGGCCAATGTCTTAAAGCACCTCCCAGTAGTTAAGGAAGTCTTTGAATTTGACTGTTTGTACACTTTGAATATGTCTATACTAGAAACGTAAATTGACTTATATAATATAACAATATTATATAATAACAGTAATTACTGCGTGGTTCATGTCCACACTACACTCCTTAGGTTGGTGGTGCATGTCCTCACCAGGAGTGTTTCCACCAACTTAAGAGAGGTAGTGTGGGGAGCTGGTCTCTCTGGTCTCAGAGAGCCTGGTTTTTCAGCTCTGATGGCAGCTCCATGCTGGGAGCCCATCTGCTCCACAGGCTCCTGGCAGGCTGCCGCCCTTCACTCCCTGTTCTCCATAGAGAGCGGAGGAAGCCTCCAGGGCTTCTCCCTGCCTGATTCCCAGCTAGGGAATCCATCCCGGACTTCTTGCTCCGATTCCCAGCTGATGGGAGAGTGTCCAAAACTGCCTGGGCTTCTAATCATGGATCCCAGCTGAGGGTATGCATGTGTCCAAAGCCACCTGGGCTTCTCACCTCAGCTGGGAGCGGGGTCCAAAGCCACTCAGGCCTTTCACCCCATCTTCCAGCTGGAAGCGGAGGGGGAGTGGGGTCTGAGGCCATCCAGCCTTCTTGGCCTGGCTCCCAGCTAGAGCAGGGGAGATGAAAAACTTCCCCCCACTCTCCAGGAAAATAGGGGAAAGCTGTGTTCTAGCTGCCCAGAATCCTTGTCAGTTGCATGGCTGCAGCTGTGAAATTGACAAGACAGCCAACAGCAATGTAAGGGATACAGTGTCTATGCAGGCACTGTGTTCCCCTAACTACACCAACATTAGCATTACGCCTCTCATGGAAGTGGAGTTATGATGTCAGTGTAGTGGGGCACTTACATCGGCAGGAGGAAAGCTGTAGTGTAGACCCTGACATAATTAGGTCAACATAAGCTGTCTTATGTTGACCTAACTGTGTAGGCCTGGTCTATACTGCCAGCGAAATTTTGCAGTATTGCTTGTGTTACTCCCCTCAACTTCGTAATTTCCGTTTAGTGTGCCATCTTCATTGTGCGGTGCCTACAGGAAATGTAGTGCTCATTGACACAATTCTGTGCTTTTTTTGGAATTAGTTTTACTAGATCGACTTCCAGATCAATTGAGCGGGTCTTCACTTCCACTCAATCGATCTGGATAGATCAGCCACCATCGGTGTAGACACACCCTGTGTACTGTAGACCAGTCCTTAGTTAATACACACATGTATTAGGAGTTGCACATCCTTAAGAGCAATTGGTGGGTTGGATTTGGTGGGTTGAAAATGACGTTCAGTTGTATTCTGACATTAACAGTAGCTTATCACATTGACATCACATCAGAACAATGTTTTATAGCCTCTGCCAATTTAAAAATCAAATTGATGTTAGATCTGTATAGAAAAACATTTTTGACTGACAGGAAAGGCAGTTATATATGGATGTTCTGTTCTATCCATGTATAATAAGGTTTTTGACTGACAGCTTAACAGTGGGACAATTTCTATTCCTTATATTCCAAATGATTATTATTGTAGTACAAAAAACACTTTCCCACTAGCTCTGTATAGAGACCATGTATACTTTTTTGTTCAATAACATTGAGTCTTTTGAAAGTCTTACAGATGGTGACAATTAATGAAGGCACTATCAGATAATTGTAATCAATGTCAAGGACTTGTATTATGGTGTGTGGTGATGTGGAAGCCATTTGGTACATAACTCCCAGTGGAGGATCAGCACAGCTCTTTGACATATTCTGCACACTGGATGAAATCTCTTTTTAGACGTGACAGTGATATTTCTTAACCTGAAGGCTTCTTATAACCTCTTTTCTGCATTGCATTTCTCTACATCACTTTAAAATGCAATTTTAATCTGAGAAGTACCTATGTAAAATGGCACCTCTTAATGCAACAGAAGCATGCTGTATGTCAGGGCCAACAATTCTCTAATTTCCACATTCTGAAGCCTAAGGTTGTTCAAGGAAAGAATAGTTGGGCATATGGAAGGTATTTAGTGTTTTGATTTACCTTTCTCTTTTCTGTCCCTTTCCCTAATAAACTTCTCATCCCTAGGCCTTCTGCTATGAGCTCTTACTGTTTGTATGCTGACTGGTTCCTTGCAGGATGGGGATGCTATCCTGAAAAGCAGTGATGCTGAAAAGAGCTTGGGAGTAATGGTGGATAATCAGTTGAATATAAACTCCCACTGTAATGTTGTGGTCTAAAGGGTAATTGTGATCCTGGATGTGCAATCTTGAGGTGAAGTAGGGAGATTATATGTGTGACACACTGTACCCCAAAACAGCATACTGTTAACCCCTTATTCATCATTTGTTTATGGTTGTAATCATACTAAGCATGCCATATAAGAAATGTCATAATCTGCTAAAATCCATTGTGCTGTCAACATATGCATATCACTACTATGTATGAAGTTATAAGATGTTGCTGTTATAGGTTATAAATTTGCTAGTAACAGCAGAGAAGTCTCCTGCCCTGGAGGACCTCAGCAGCCATCAGCCAACAAAGGAGTTATAAATAAAGGATTTACAGTATAATGACAGTTGCACAAGACAATAAATAGAGATTGTTCAACTCTATGAATCACTTGAACAGGAGGGATTGAGCAACCTTGTGACTCAGCAGGGCCCACCTGGACATGTCTGGATTCGTGTCTAGTGGCCACATGGTCAAAAGAAATAAAGGACGGTACAGAGGCTGTGGACTTAGTTCTTTCTCTTCCTCTATCTATGCTGAAAGCAACTGGAATGCTGGAAGACTAAGAAATTGAGCTCAGGCTTAAGTGACGCCTGTATACTGAGAATTGGAACATTCAAGTGGGGTGAGAGAACTGACTAAGCTAGATGTGGTATAATGTTTGAGGTTTAAGATTTAGATTGCCTGTTTATTTTCTTTGGTACCTATCTCTAATCTCTTATGCCTGCCACTTATACTCACTTAAAGTCCACCTTTCTGTAGTTAATAAACCTGTTTTACATTCTTAACTAAAACTGTGTTTTAGAGAGGTGTTTGGACCCCCCCACTCATTTAACAAGAATTGCTGTGTCTTCTCCATGCTGAGGGAGGGGCCAACTGGTTGATAAATCTACTGGTCAGACTTCTGTTCAGGGCAGGACAGGGCAACTTCGGGTGCAGAGCAGGGAACTGGGTCAGACTGGCTGGGGTCTTTGTGAGATTCGTGCATGGCTCTGGGAGCATTCATGCAATCTAGCTGGTCAAAGGGATCTGTCTACTGTTGGTCTGAGAGCTAACAGCACCTGGAGGAGATTGCTGCTTGTCATCAGCAAAGTAGTATGGGAGACAACCCAATCTAGGGAGTTAAGGGGACACAGTGGTACAATATGACTTCTGTATTTGACACTGTTGCAACTGCTCTTGGAATACTATTTCAAGTTCTGGTGTCCACTGTTCAAGAAGGGTGTGGATAATTTGGAGAGTGCTCAAAGAAGAGGAAGGAGAATGATTAAAGGATTAGAAAACATGCCTTACGTTAGTAGACTCAGAGCACAATCTGTTTAGCTTATCTAGGAGGTTAAGGGGTGACTTAATCACAGTCTAGTGGAGAAAGGTAAAATTAGACCCAACGGCTGGAAGTTGAAACTAGACAAATTCAGACTAGAAATAAGGTGCAAATTTTTAACAATGAGTGTAATCATTGGAACAGTTTACCAAGAACTGTGATAGATTCTCCATCACTGGCAACTTTTAAATCAAGACTGGACTTTTTTTTCTACAAGATATGCTTTTGGTGAAACAGAAGTTAATTCATGGCAGTGCTACAGCCTGTGTTATAGAGGTCAGACTAGCTGATCACAATTGTCCCTATATGCTTAGTAAATAAGAGCTCTGTGTTTGACTGAAGAGCTTGTTGGAAAAATTGGAATTTTGTTTTTCCACAGTAGAATCATTCTGATGGAGAATCCCAGGGAGAAAAGGTTTAGCTGTGATACCGTTGATTGTTTGGTAGAGAAGAAGAAGGATCAGTTTTCCCAGCTAGCGAAGAAGGTATTAATCACTAATTATGTTTAGATTTTTTTGTTTGGCTGTATAAATTTGGAGAAGATGGAGACTAGATATTGTTTTTTCACTATTGTTTTGAAAGAATGCATTTCTTACTGGCTTTTATGAGAAATACGGTTCCTTGTTGAATTACAGGTTGACAAGAAAATTCACTCAACTAGTCTGACTATTTGTGAGCCTCACACTGCTAGGTAGGTGATGTTTTAGAACCATCTGAAGACATTTGTTTGCTTTATAGTTTTATACAAATGATGCTATCTGCTAAGTTGGAAGCAGAATTTGTAGGTTCTGTCATAATTCTCTGCTGGTGGCCTACAGAGCTAAATTATAATCTTGGAGGTAGTGCAAGGCAAGGGTAGCAATTCCAGCTGCTTTTATGAGGAGCTCTAGCTTTATAAGTGGAGAAAGTTTCCATCTTTATGAGTATCCCACAGATCTAGACCAGTGCCTTTAATCCATTAGGACCTCAAAGTAATATAGAAAATAATTTGTGAACTATATATAGGAAAAACTTAATCTGCTACTGAAATGTGCAGCTTCTTTTGGGCAAGACAAACTTGACTGATCTACCCAGACAACAAATGCTACTTAACAGTTTATGACATGAAGTGAAGGGTCCAAACTATTCAGAAAACATTTTAGCTGAACAGAATTACTCAAACCCATATTATGTAGATTTCTTAATGTAATTTCTTAGTTTTTTAAAAAAGAATACCGACAAAAACCAGAAATTCTGTCATATGGAACCGTATGAACTCCCACATGGTTCATCAGCAGGGTTAGAAACCTTTAGATTCACAGAACAGGCCTCTGCCATTTCAGTTACTCTTATTAACACCTGACATTCTGCAGAGAGAGGGAGACCCTGGCGCACTCTACATAAAATGTGTCAGGTTGCAGCCCCTCTTTTGACTTCTCCAGAATCATTACTGAGCTCCTCAACCTTTTTCTCTCTGCACTTTTCCCCACAACACCTGATTTTTGTGCACAACCCATCTGTTACCCTACAAAGTTTTGAGACCTCCTTATCAATCTCTTGCTGGAGCTGGCCAAGGTGGCCAACCAACACACAGCTGGAAGGGAAGGTCAGGGCAGTGGGGCCTTTTTCCATTCCCTTGTTCAATCATGTCTTTGTGCAAAATTCTTCTGGGTGGTGCCACTGTGTCCTTAGATGCTGTGGGTGGTTCTTTGCTCTTCTCCCTCTGATTTCCTAATTTTCATCCTATGACCTTCATTCCCATCCCTGTTTTTTAATTTGTTGTCCTCAGTATCCACATGAGGCCTGGGTACACTGTTCCCCCCCCCTCCTTCACAGTTAAGGGGGAGGGCTTTTATTTATGGGCAGGCTTAGGCCTGCCATCTTCTGCCAAACGCAACAGGTACTTTATTAAGTTATAGTAGCAGTGGGTTATCATCTTGTATGTGAGCCAGCCACTAAAGGGAGATGAGGCTCCCATTTTACCATTGGTTTTTACAGCTATCTACTACAGCATAGAAATGTTGAGACTCAGGAATCCTGCGTTCTATTCTGGACTCTGAAAGAAGCATACTCAAATGATTACAGACCCTTCTGTCCCAGTCCCAAACTCCCCTCCTTGTCTTTGCATTCCAGTCTTTTTGTTCAGTCCCTCCTTGACCTAGTCTCAGACTCTATTCCCTTGCCTCTGTTCAGTTCTTCCTATTGCCAGATTGCACTACTCTGGAGCCCCTCAATGGTTCCTTGTCCCAGTTCTCCAGATCCTCTACCCCTCTTGCCCTCTGTACTTTCCACTGCTGCTTGTTAGTGCCATCTCATTCCCTTCCTTGCCTCCCACTGGCTCCTTTTCCTAGTTCCCTTCCTCCTCTCTCTCCTTTTGGCTCCTCATTCCAGTCCCAATCCTATACCCACAGCTCCTGATCCTAGTCTCCCTCCTCCAATCCTCATCATACTCAGTCCCTCACCTCATGCATTCCTGTCAGGTGGCTTCTTTGCTGCCTGGGCACCAACAGGGGAAACATTGAGAGCACAGGAGAGAGAGTTTCTGTCTGTTGTTGGCTTTTGTGCTTAGTGTCATGTCTGGAGTGGCTCACGACTGTCGTGGAAAGAATGACACAGCATTCAATTTTGGTTGGATCAAGCAGAACTTTTAATCTTAACAGGTACCTAGAAGGCTAAAGCTATAGGGAAGCCCAGGCAGCATGTCTCTGTGCTGAGCTCTGGCACTTCAACTGGTTTCAAGTTACAGAGGGGTTTATATAGGTTTATCAAAGTTTACATATTACATACAGGACCGTATAGTGGATTTTCCAGTACTTAACAAGTCATTTACTACATATTGGGCACTTATACCTCATGCTGGGATTCCCCTAGTATCAGACGTCCCGGTGATTCTCCTGGAGCCAGTAATTCCTGAGGCACATACAGTATTTGGTAGCCTGCAGGAATTTCTGACAGGGTTGGCTGGGAGTGGCTGCAAAAGCAGTTACTGTCTTATAACATAAGTCAACCAGTTTGCATTACTATTATGGTTCCAGTCTAAGGCCTCCTACCCATATTTTTATTCCACACGACCAAGAGTGTCAACCTCAGGGCACATTGTCAAAAATCAGGGCACATACCCCAACTGGTTGTATGTTCTATAATTATATTTCACCAACCCAGTAACAAATGTGAACTTCCAAAGTACTAAAGTAGTCTTATAATGGAGTCACAAACAGTCGCATTAGAAACCTGGGTCTATCTTGCCATTCAGGCAAGCTAATCTATGAGATAAATGGTCACTTACACCAAAAATCACAAAATATTCAGGTTCCACTCAGTCCCAGGAGACCAGTCACTCTACCCAGGTTGATTTGCATCCTAAATCTCACAGCAGAAACAATACTGGTAGCCAGTAGTATAATAAAGTAAGGTTTATTAGCTAAGAAAAGGAATGGGAGTTATTGAGAGGTTAAAGCAGGTAAAAATATAGGTACAGGTGATTCACAGGGTATGTCTATACTGACGGCGGCAAAGTTGCCGCCGTCAGATTGATCTTTCTGGATTGATTGAGCGGTCAGTGTAGACCCGCTCAATCAATCAGGAAGTCGATGCAGTAAATCCACCCCCTCAAGTGGTGTAGCGCTGTGTCAACGGGAACGTGGTTTCTGTCAGTGCAGTGCAGTGAAGATGGCCTGCAGAAGGGAAGCACAGCAGTCGACAGGAGTCATGCAAGCTACTCTGTACACTGTACAGAGTAGCTTGCGTAACTCCCGTCGACTGCCGCCAAATTTCCAGGAAAGTGTAGACCATGGCACAGTCTATACTTTCAAAAGGTAGCAAAGATCTGCTACTTTCCTAAAAGTCTTTTAGGGCTACCCAATGTAACTCTGGAGATTTCCGTTTTCTCATTCAGTTATTCTGCACTGTTAGAATCCATACAGTTCAGAGACGATACATTTTTTCTTGTGTCCATATGTATAACTTCTTCTCACAGAAACCAAGTGGACGGGACTGCCCCCAGTTGTGTCCTTTCTTTCATGATGAGGCAAGAGGAATACACTTTGGGACTTTGATCTTTGCTCTCACACACAATGACCATGCAGGAATTGGCACTTTCTGTTATAGTTCTTCAAGGAATGTCCCTGTGGATGCTCCACTTTAGGTGTCTGTGTGCCATGCACCTGTAATTGGAGATTTATGGTAGCAGTGCCTGGTTGAGTCATACATGCATTGTCACCGCCTTGCACTGCCTCAGGCAGTTACATAAAGCTGAGCGACCAGCTGTACCTTATTTTCTTCTTTACCGCCTTTGGCGTAAGTAGGTGCCCTCAGCAGTGCCTCTTCTCTCTACTTAGTACATAGATATCTTATTAGTTAAGGATCGGTCTTAGGACCACTCTTATTTAACATTTTTATTACTGACCTTGGCACAAAAAGTGGAAATGTGCTAATAAAATTTGTGGATGACACAAAGTTAGGAAGTATTGCCAATACGGAGAAGGATCAGGATATCATACAGGAAGATCTGGATGACTTTGTAATCTGGAATAATTGAAATAGAATGAAATTTAATAGTGGAAAGTGCAAGGTCATGCATTTGGGGACTAATAACTATAAGCTGGGGATGCATCAGTTGGAAGTGACAGAGGAAGAGAAGGACCTGGGTGTTTTTGTTGATCACAGGATGACTATGAGCCACCAATGTGATGTGGTCATGAAAAAAGCTAGTGCAGTCCTTGAATGCATCAGACAAGATGTTTCCAGTAGAGATAGGGAGGAGTTAGTACCATTATACAAGGCGCTGGTGAGACCTCATCTGGTCTCCCATGCAGTTCTGGTCCCCCATGTTTAAGAAAGATGAATTCAAACTGGAACAGGTGCAGAGAAGGGCTACTCTAAGATGATCCGAGCAATGGAAAACCTTTTGAGAGGAGACTCAAAGAGCTTGGCTTGTTTAGCCTAACCAAAAGAAGACTGAGGAGAGATATGATTGCTTTTTGTAAATACATCAGTGGGATAAATATCAGGGAGGGAGAGGAATTATTAAAGTTCAGCGCCAATGTGGACACAAAAACTAATGGATATAAACAGGCCATCAGGAGATTTAGACTTGAAATTATATGCAGGATTCTAACCATCAGAGGACTGAAGTTCTGGAATAGCCTTGCAAGGGGAGCAATGCAGGCAAAAAAACCTAGCTTCACCCTTTAGTGTTCTTCTACCCTCTAGTGGTGGGGGAAGGTAATACATCCTTTCTAAGATGGCCGCTCCCTGCTGGCTCCTGGTCCTGTCTCTGATTCTCACAGGCCCTTGCCTCTTCACTGAGGCTTTTGCCCCCCCAATGAACGGGGTAGTGGGGCCTGGTCCCACCCTCGACTCCGGGCCCCAATCCAGAGACCCTACAAGTAGCAGTCTTGAGCTGTGGCTTCATGAAAGCTGCTAGCTTCCCTGGATTACTTCCCCGTGCCCCTTGACTTAATGTCCATACCCTTCCCGAACAGGGTTCCTTCCTGGCTCCTTGCCAGGGAAGGCTTTTCGCCCTTGACAGCTGCACTGGGTGTGGTAGTGCCCAAACCAAACGTCCAGTTCAGATTTTCCCTTTTGGCAGGATCTCTTCCCTTAGGCCTCCAGGCCTGGGAAAGATCCTTTGCTCTCTTTGGGCAGGGTTTTTCCTCCTCCAGTCTTTGTGTCTGTAGGGTTCTTTTCTTCCAGCGTTCTGCTCCTTCTCCTAAACTCTCTTGGTTCTTGACAGTGTCTTGCCTGCTCAGACATTCTGGTAGCTCACCTCACTCTCATAACTCCAGCCACACCCTTTCTCTGGTGGGAAGGCTTTTAACAAGTCCTACCCGGGGTTAAATACATTGCTGTACATTTTAACGTCCCCTTTGAATTATACTAACACACAAGTGAGCTGATATGGCTTCCAGCTGTGAGTTTGTCAGTTCTTAGTTGATGCCTGCAGCCTTGGCCAGAGCTGGCACTTGGCTTACCATTGTCTCACCAGTTTGTACACTATTACTTATGTCGGTGTAACTTATGTCACTCAGGGATGTGGATAAGGCACCCTCCCCCCCAAGCGACATAAGTTTCACCGACCTAAGTGCTGGTGTGGACAGTGCTATGTTGGCGAGAGAGCTTTTCCTGCTGACATAGCTACTGCCTCTTCCGGAGGTGGTTTTATTATGTCGATGGGAGAGCTCTCTCCCATCAACAAAAATTTCAATATCTTGTATTTTCAATATATCTTTAAAACTTACTTTTTAACTCTGTATTCCAATTGTCATGGAAAACTCTCTTCCATCCTACTCACAACTTGAGAGAAAGAAAAGGAAAAATCACTTTACAGTGACACTTGGGAGGCATGAAGATATTATCTGTCTTAATGTATAAAGCATTAGACTCCAGTTTGCCCATAAAATAAGCAAAACCAAGTTAATTTAAAACAAAACTACATACCTGCCAAATCTTGACTCTTGCCTAAGACAGTCAAAGTTAGACTGATTGATTTTTTTTTCTATTGAACTAAAAGGGAAAGAATTTCTTTCCATTACAGTTTTTGTTCACAGGCAAGACAATTGCTTTTATAAAGTAAGTTGACAACATCCACTGCCATAGAAGTGTTTGAAAATAACATATTTAAAACAAATATTTGTGAGGTTTGATTTGATTTATTTTTAATAATTATTTTCGCAATTGTTTGATAGTTAAACACTAGGGCACAGGTTCTTAACTTGGGGATTACAGGTTGGGATGTAAGGGGCCAAACATTTAAATGGTAAGCAGCTATCTTACAATGTATTAATTAGTTTAAATGTTGCCCTGGAGGAGTGGGGGAGGCGCCGAGCTCAGCTTGCCTCTTTGCGAGTTAGAGCTGCCCAGCTGTGGCTCCGTACATGCATGGGGGGAGTCACACTGGGCTCAGCTCCCTGCGAGTGAGTGCTGGCTAGCTGCAGCTCTGCACACACTGGGTGGGGGGAGGAATTGCGCTGTGCTCGGCTCCCACCTCATGCACATGCAGAGCTGCAGCTGGTCAGCTCTCACTCGGGAACCTAGCCCAGTGCAAGAGCTGCCCAGCTGCAACTGAGTAAGCACGCACCTGGGGGAGAGGGGGGGCCATGCTGGGCTCGAGAGCTGTCCAGCTGTCCCCCCACCCCCATTTAACTGTTTCAACAGCCAATTTAATCAGGAAGAATTTAATCAGTAAAATGTGAATGATAATTGGTTTGGGATTTGTTTAAGAATGTTTTACTCATAAAGCCACAATTGAAGAAGAGGGCCATATTAGTTAAAAAACAGACCAGATTTAGAAGGGAAGTGAAGATGGCTATAAAACACACACACACACACACACACACATATATATGATAAATGGAAGAAAGAGGAAGCTGATAGTAATGAATGTAAATCAGAAGCTAGGAACTGTATAAAAGTTGATAAGGGAAGGAAAGGGATGCAAGGAGAAATCTATGACCAGCAGAGTTAAGGACAATAAGGAGGAGATTTTAAATCTATTGGGAACAAAAAGAATCCTAAAAATGGTATTGGTCCATCAGTAGATGGACATGGTAGAATTATCAGTGATATTAAAGAAAAGGCAAAAATGTTCAAGAAATATTTCTGTTCTGTATTTGGGGGGAAAAAGCAAGTTGTCATTTCATACCATAACACTCTTTTCATTCCACTGGTATCTCAGGAGGATGTTTAAGAACAGCTACTAAAGGTAGATATTTTTAAATCAGCAGGTCTGGATGACTTGCATCAAGAGTTTTTTAAAAGTGCTGGCTGAAGAGTTCATTGGACCATTAATGATGACTTATTATATAGCTCTTGGAACACTAGGAAAGTTCCAGAAGATTGGAAGAAAGCTAAATGCCAATATTTAAAAAAAGTAAATGGGATACCCTGGGCAATTATAGGCCTGGCAATCTGACATCGATCCTGGGCAAGATTATGGAGTGGCTGATACAGGACTGATGTTAGATTTGGTCATACTAAATTGATATCTTTTTTTGATGAGGCTACAAGTTTGGTTCATAAAGGCAGTAATGATGTAATATGCTTAGACTAAGGCATTTGACTTGGTACTGCACAAAATTTTGATTAAAAAACTAGAGCAATATAAAACATGGCATACATTAAATGGCTCAAAAGCTGGCTAACTGATAGTTCTCAAAACATAATTGTAAATGGGGAATCATTGTTAAGCAGGTGTGTTTCCAGTGGGGTCCCTCTAGGATTGGTTCTTGGCCTTATCTGTTTAGCATTTTTGTCAGTGGCTTAGGAGAAAACGTAAAATTGTCACTGATTAAGTATTCAGATGACATAGAAATCAGAGGAGTAAAAAAATAACGAAGAGGATAGGTTACTGATTCAGCATGATCTGGTTCACTTGGAAACTGGGTGCAAACAAACAATATATGTTTTAATGTGGCTAGGTGTAAATGTGTATATTTAGGAATGAAGAACATATACCGTACCTACAGGGTGGGAGACTCTATCCTGGGAAACAGTGACTGAAAACTATTTGGTGGTTGTGGTGGATAATCAGCTGAATATGAACTCCAAGTGCGACAGTGACGCCAAAATGACTAATGCAATTTTTGGTTGCATAAATAGGGGAATCTCAAGTAGGAGTAGAGAAGTTTTACCTCTGTGTTTTTGGCACTGATTTGACCTCTGCTGAAATTCTGTGTCTTGTTCTGGTGTGTCCAATTCAAGAAGGATGTTAGTAAATTGAAGAGAGGTCAAAGAAAACCTAGGAGAATGTAAAAAGGATTTGAAAACATGCCTTATAGTGATAGACTCATAGAGCTCCATGTGCTTAGCTTAATAAAGAGCAGTTTAAAGGGTGACTTCATTACAGTACTTACAGGAAGAACAAATATTTAATAATGGGCTCTGCAGTCTGGTCTAGTAGAGCTAAAACATAATCCAGTGGCTGGAAGTTGAAGCTAGACAAATTTGGACTGGTAGGAAGGTGTTAATTTTTTCAGTGAGGGTAATTAACCATTAGAAACGGTGACCAAGGGTCATGGCAGATTCTCCGTCACTGGCAATTTTAAAATAAAGATGGGATGTTTTTCTAAAAGATCTGCTCTAGAAATTATTTTGGGACAATTCCATGGCCGGTGTTATTCAGAAGATCAGATTGGGTGATCAGAATGGTCATTTCTGGTCTTGGAAACCATGAATCTATAAAAGCAACAGAAATAGGAGAGGACAAGCCTAACACCCCACCATAGTCTGATCCAGTGCAGAGAATATGAGAGAAGAGGCTTCTATAAAAAAGAACAATTGCAGAAGCAGTGTCAGATGAAGGTATCCAGGTCTCCCTGAGAGCCAGGATCTGGTGGGAATTAGATGTGAGAAGGTTATGAATGATTTTTTTTATGATCTGTCTTTTTTTAAATGGAGACATCAAGAGAAGGGGAGCAGGGATGAGGGAAGAAGGGGGATAAGCATAAGGTTAGGAATGGTGGCATGAGAATAGCAGTAGTGTTGGTGAGGTTGGGTGTAGGAGGTGAGGATGGAAGGAGGGCCAGAGTTGGGGCGAATGTTATCAGAGGTTAGGAGGAGGCTGTGGATGTGGAACTTAGATTTGTCTTGGTTGGAGGATGGAGAAGATCAGGGTGGACAGCGGATAAGGATTAAGTACAGGCAGTGGGAACTATAGAGAAGAATGTGTAACCATGAGTTGGAGATGGTTTCAGAGGGGGAAGAGAGGTGATAGGGGGACAGATATTATGATGCAGAAGAGTGGTGTCATGAGAGCCATGAGTGAATGGCAGGTGCACAAGATTAAATAAAAAAACAAAAAACCCCAAACTAAACACACTCAGGGTTTGATGCATGGCTTCCGCCTGATGCAGAGTTCCTGCTTTCTGGGAACAGTCCCCTGCTATAGGCAGGACTCCCCAGTTGCAGACCCCTTTGTTGGTGAGGATTTTGGGCCAGGCTGTGATGCAGTAGGAACAATATAGTTGGCCCACTGCTGAGTCCCTGTTGTGTTGCAAGGACCCTCCTGCTATATGTAGACGTCCACAGTTACAGTCCACTGAACCAGCATAGCTCCCAGTGATGACCTGACCATGCACTCAATGGTACTCTTATGCCTGGGTCCATGGAAGGGGAAGCAGCAGGGATGACTCCTTGAATGAAAGGAGTAAAACTCAACCTCCAACTCAGAAGATGACAAATGTCTATCTGGTGACCACAGAGGTGCAGTTTCCACCAGTGCCAAGATCGGTGCCATGATGAAAATGTCTGCACCAAGGTACGCACAGTCAGTTTCCCTTTTAACGGTAGCGAAGAGTCTGGCACCAAATGATGACTGGAACCAATGGGCTTCCTTCTGACCACCAGCACCGATACTGCCAAGTCTTGTACTGCCGGTGATACTGGTACCAACAGCAGTCTTTGGCAGCGGCAAACGTCTCCGATGTGGTTGGCAACGAGTATCAGTACCGTGCTGTATCACAGATGTAGACTCATCTGGTAACAGACACAACGGTGCCTACATAGATGCTGGAGTCAATAGTGCTGACTTCTGCATTACCGAGACAGAGGAGTGCCCTGATTTAGGTAGCATGCTACTCTGATCCCCATTCCTGGTCATCTTCAGTGCTGGGTATTGTCTCAGCTGGTTGTTTCTTCTGCCTTTTCCAAGTGACTGGGGATGGTGAACGGTGCCAGGACTTCGGTATGGCAGGAGGAGCACTCCTTACCAACACCAAGGCACTCTGTGCAGAGTCATATTGGCCCGGCTCAGATGGAGGTCTCCGTGCTACTTCCATGAGCAAAAACTTCATCCTGGCCTCCCAGTCCTCCTTCGTGCTTTGTGAAGTATGGCCTCACCAGTGCTTGAAAGAAAGATGGGAGAGCCCACTGGCAAAATGACTGACTGATGTGACACTCAGATACAACCTTCCAAAAAAAAAAAGGCCAACCTTAAAGGACATATACCATCTGATGTTTATCAGACCTAGTGTATGATAGATTACTAACTATTCCTACTAGATAGGTTTGTGTTAGGGCAATATCACAAACTTGTTTGTTCTCATGGACAGTGCTGCAGCCATATTCTGTCTCAACAGGCAAGGAAGAGCTTGCTCTTTCCCCATTTGTCAAGAAGCGGTGCAGCTATGGGAATTTTTCATGGTTTACCCAACCTTGAGGCCTCTTATTTTCCGGGAGCACAAATTGAGCTGGCAGATTGCCTCAGCAGGACTTTCTCCAGTCACCACATCCCTTTGCTGGATGTGATGAGGGATGTTTTCTAGCAGTGAGGAACTCCCCAGATATACCTATTTGCGACCCACTACAACAGAAAGTGTCATCAATTCTGCTTCCGATGAGACGAGAGTCTGGGGTCTATCATAGACGCCTTTCTGGTACTATGGAAGAATCACCTTCACTATGCTTTCCCCCTATTCTGCTTATGCATATAATACTGCTGAAGATTAAGCAGGACCGGGTTTGGGTCATTCTGGTAGTCCTAGCATGGCCAACACTGATTCGTCACTCCCCTAGGCTTCTCAGTAACAACCCCAATCCTACTTCTTTTATACCCAGACCTGGTCTTTCAGGACCATGGTCAGCTGTTCCACCTGAACTTGAGCTCCCTTCATCTAACAGTCTGTAAACTCCATGGCTAAATCCCAGAGAGTGTGCTTATTTGGAAAAGGTTCATTAGGTCCTACTACATAGTGAGAAACCCTCTACCAGCGCTACTTACCTTTCAAAGTGGAAGTGATTTTCGGTCTGGACATCCCAATGCAGGGTCTCACCCATGTGGTCATCCTTACAAGAAATTCTGGAGTATCTATTACACCTGAAGTAACAAGGCTTAGCTATCTCTTCTCAAGATTCATCTTGCAGGAATGTTAGCCTTCCACCCCCAAGTGGATAACTGGTCTGTGTTTTCAAATGACATATCTATCTGATTCCTGAAGTGCCTAAAAAGGATAGGGAGCCCTGGGACCTGAACTTGGTCTTATCAAAGTTCATGGGACTTCCATTTGAACCATTGGCAACGTGCTCCTTATTGTAGCCCTCATGGAAAGTAGTTTTCTTAGTGACCATCACTTAGGCTAGAAGGGTCTCAGAGCACCGTGCCCTCGTATCAGAACCTCCATACAAGTCTTATTTAAAGATAAAGTGTCCTCGCCCCAGTTTCCTCCCTAAAGTAGTTTTGCAATATCAAAGCAATCAGGCAATCTACCTTTCTGTCTTTCACCCAATGCCTCATGCAAATAAGAAGGAACAGCTTCTTCACTGGACATTGGATGAGCCTTAGCTTTTTTACATAGAAAGGACTAAACCATTCCAAAAGTCCACCCAACATGTTCATAGTGGTATCAGACAGGATTAAGGGTCTCCCAGTCTCTTCACAGACAGTTTAATCCTGGATCACCTCATGCATTTGTACTTGTTACAGTCAAGCGAGTGTTCTGCCTCCAGCTATCCTGACTGCTCATTCCACAAGGCTGCAAGCTTCCTCAGCAGCATTCCTAGTGCAGTAACCTGCTGATCGGTGCACATATTCTGCTCCCCATCACTTAACAGTCCAGAAATTATGCCAAATTTGGTCAAGCTGTCTTTCAGTCAATGTGTCCATGAACTCTGATTCCTCCACCTATTTGACTGCTTGGGAGTCACCTAGAGTGGAATGCACGTGTGCAATCACTCAAAGAAAAAAATGGTTCTCCTTCGAGTGGTTGCTCATATGCATTCCACTTAGGTGTGTGCACGCCCTCGTGCACGGCCAATTGGAGAACTTTTACTAGCAGTCCCTGCAGGGGCTGGTCGAGCGACCCCGTAGTGTCGCCGCCATGCGGCGGCACAACCCTCGCTGCCGGCCCCTCCCCTCTTCAGTTCCTTCTTTCCGCCCGTGACGGTCGGTCGAGAGCTAACCCTGCTCTTCTCAGGTTTTTCTTTCGCCTTAAAAAGTGAGTATTTAGTTAGTAGTTCGCCCCGAACTAAGTTAGCTTTCAGTTATAGAGGTTTTTTGTAGTTTAGTTAGGGAGCCTTAGGGCTCAGACGCCCGCGGCCATGCCCGGCGTGTCCAGCTTCAAGCCATGCGCTAGCTGTGGGAAGGCCTTCCCAGCTAGTGACCCCCACGACCGTTGTTTACGGTGTCTGGGGGAACAACATCGGCGAGACCGATGTAAAATATGTAAGTCCTTCAAGCCTCGGACTCAAAAGGACCGAGAAATGAGGCTGAAGGCTTTTCTAATGGAGACCGCGCTCAGCCCGGCATCTGAGCCCACGTGGTCCACCACGGCACCGAGTGTGTCCTCGGTGCGGAGCGCACCTCCGGCACCGGGGAGCACAGTGCCGAAGAAAAAGAAGAAGCGCTGCCCGCTTGTGGAGAGCTCCCCCGCACCGCAGGAGCGGCTGGGGTCGAGCACAGAGGTGTGTCCCCTGGACCGGCCCCCAACCCCGGCACCGGAACCGACGCCGACCAAGGAGGTCTTCCCGACTCGCGTGAGCGAGGGACCTACCTTACAGGCTCCTTTGACACCGGAGGCGTTCGAGGCGGCTCGCGTCTTGATGACCCTGCCCACGCCTCCGGCACCCCCTCGCATGAGGGGCCCAGAGCCTGTTTTCCGGGGCAAGCCCGTGTTGGGTGTCCCCGAAGGGTGGGCGGCATCGGCACCGGACGTCCAGCCGCCCGCCATCACCATCGCCCGACGCCGAAGGACCGAGCCCGGAGGCTCCTCTCCCCCTTCGTCGGAGGAGGACTCCCGGCACTGCTCCCGACGCCACTCCAGCTCCGGATCCAGCTCCAGCCCGGCACCGAGCCGGCGCGCTCGGCACCGTTCCCCGGCACCGAGGAAGAGGCTGCGGAAGGCTTCCCCACCCGGGCGCAGATCTCCATCTTCGTCCTCGGGATCGCCCCAAAGACGAGGCAGATGACGTCGCTCCTCCGACTCTTCATCTAGCGAGCCACGGAGCATCTCCTCCCGGCACCGCTGTCGCCTTCCCCGCACCCCTGGCTCGGGATCCCGGACCCGCCGCCAGGAGCAAGAACCCTCGCCGGCACCGCAACCGGCACCGGCGCAGCTGGCACCACAACCCCTGGTACCGCAGACCCCGGTGCCGCAGGTACCTCTCCCCGCGGTGCCGACACCGCCTACAGCAGCGCCGGCGTTGCCCTCGGCACCGACGCTGCCTCTGACCTGGACCCAGGGGCCCTGGCAGTGGCCAATGTGGGCCCAATGGGCAGCTCAGATGGGGCAGGGAACTATGCCGGCCCCTGCCTCGGTCACCCATTCACAACAGGCACCCTTGGTGCAGGAGGGTGACCACTCCTTTTCCTCCCAGGAGGAGGACCCTGGGGAGGGCCCCTCCACAGGACCCCGCCACCCCTCGTACTCGTCCCCAGATGAGGCGGCTATGAGGGACCAAGGGGCCCCACTCATTGACTTTAAGGCCCACCAAGAACTCCTGAAACGGGTGGCCTCAAACCTAGAATTACAGGTCAAGGTTCTAGAGGAAGAGGTGGACCCCCTCTTCGGCCGGGTGGGGACCCAAGGCCCTTCCAGAGTAGCCCTCCCCATTCACGGCAGGGTCCTACGCCTAGCCAAAGCAGTATGGCAGACCCCTGCCTCGGTCGCCCCCACGTCTAAGGGCGCCGAGAAGAAGTATTATGTGCCAGCCGAGGGGCACGGATACTTATATGCACACCCTGCCACGGGCACCTTAGTGGTAGAGGCTGCCAACCAGAAAGACAGGCGGGGTGCCCAGAGCGCCTCCCCTAAAAACAGAGAGGGCAGGAGACTAGACCTTTTCGGCAGGAAGGTCTACTCCACAGGGGCGCTCCAGCTCAGGGTAGCCAACCATCAGGCTCTCCTGGGCAGATATAATCTAAACTTGTGGGACTCCTTGAAAAGGTTCTCGGAGTCCCTGCCTCCAGACCAGGCCGCCGACTTTGCCATGGTCCTGGAGGAAGGGGTGACAGTAGCCAGTGCAGCCTTACAAACTGCGTCTGATGCTGCGGACACGGCCAGCAGGGCTATGGCCTCCGCTGTCGCTATGCGGCGGGCAGCATGGCTGCAATCTACTGATCTGTCACAGGAGGTGCAGCACTCCATTCAAGACCTGCCGTTTAATGGAGCCGCCCTCTTCTCGGAGAGGACGGACGAGAAGCTGCACGCCCAGAAGGACTCAAGGACGACGCTACGCTCCTTGGGCCTTTACACACCCCAGGCGGCAAGACTGCAAGCCCGCCAACAGCCGCAACAACCGCCACAGCGGCACCAGCAGCAGACTAGGCCGCCGCCTAGGCCCTACCCCCCTCCCAGGGGTCGGGACAGGAACAGGGGCGCAGGACGGCGCGACCGACCTGCGACCCCTTCGTCTTCCTTCAGGGGTCCCTCCCGGGGCCCCAAGAGCAAAAGACAATTCTGACATTGCGTCCGAGGGTGGCATCCCTTTAAGTTCCTTGGGCCACCCCCCGCCTTTCCGGGACAGGCTAAGACCATACATCAGCCTGTGGCGGGAGATAACGTCGGACCAATGGGTCCTCAGCACCATCCGCTGGGGCTATGCCCTCCAGCTGCTGGCTACCCCCCCCGCTCCCCCTCCCATCCCTTTTCAGGGACCCATCTCACGAGCATGTACTCCGCCAGGAGGTTCACACCCTCCTTCTCAAAGGTGCCATAGAAATGGTCCCACCACTCGAGGTGGGGAGAGGATTCTACTCAAGGTATTTCCTCGTCCCCAAGGCAAAAGGAGGCCTCAGACCTATACTGGACCTGCGCAAATTCAACAGGTTCATAAAAAAACTCAAAGTCCGCATGGTCTCCCTAGCGTCCATCATCCCAGTACTGAACCCAGGGGACTGGTTCGCCGCCCTCGACCTGAAGGATGCGTACTTTCACATCTCCATCCTTCCCGCCCACAGGAGATTCCTAAGGTTTACGGTAGCTGGGGGCCACTACCAATTTACGGTCCTCCCCTTTGGCCTGGCCTCATCCCCCAGGGTGTTCACGAAGTGTATGGCAGTGGTGGCGGCCTCCCTGAGGCGCAGGGGGGTCCACATCTTCCCATACCTGGACGACTGGCTGATAAGGGGCAAGACCAAGTCGCAGGTGCGCAAGGCGGTCTCCCTCGTCCAGACCACCTGCAATACCCTGGGGCTGCTCATAAACGAGCAGAAGTCAACACTATATCCAGTACAGAATATAGAGTTCATAGGGGCCCACCTAGACTCGGTGCGGGCCAAAGCCTCCCTCCCACGCTCGAGGTTCAAGGCTATGGCGGCGATAATATCGCAACTCCAGAGGTGTCCCACGACAACAGCCAGGCAGTGCCTACGGCTGTTAGGCCACATGGCCTCATGCACTTATGTAGTGGGGCTGGCCTGCCTCAGACTCAGGCCCCTCCAGAGCTGGTTGAAGAAAGTGTACATGCCCAGCAGGCATGCCCTGAACAGGGTGGTAACAGTCCCCCCTGCGGTGTTGGGGTCACTGGATTGGTGGCTGGACCCCAGAATCGTGTTGAAGGGAATTCCCTTCAGGGCACCCACCCCCTCGATCACTCTGATCACGGACGCCTCAGACCTGGGGTGGGGAGCCCATATCACTGGTGGTCTGACCACACAAGGTCTCTGGTCCCGGAGGGAGACTGCCCTCCATATCAATGTAAAGGAACTGAGGGCAGTCAGACTGGCTTCCGACGTGTTTCGCCACGCTTTATTCGGGAGAATGGTACAGGTGTTGACAGACAATACCACTGCAATGTACTACATCAACAAGCAAGGGGGAGCGCACTTCTCCCTACTGTGCCAGGAGGCGCTTCGACTTTGGGACTTGGCGGTGAGACGCAACTTCTGTTTAACCGCCTCTCACCTCCCGGGGGCCAGGAACGACGAGGCAGACCGCCTCAGCAGGTCGTTTCTCCCCCAACACGACTGGTCTCTTCACCCGGAGGTGGTCGCCATGATCTTCCGCGAGTGGGGTGTTCCCCACCTGGACCTGTTCGCGTCAGCCTGGAACGCGAAGTGCCCGAGGTTTTGCTTGCTCAGGGGTCACGAGCCGGGCTCCATCTCCGACGCGTTCCTGATCGAATGGACGGGGGGCCTCCTGTACGCGTTTCCCCCCCTCCCGCTCCTGCCCAGGGTCCTCTTGAAAATCAAGAGGGAAAGAGCGGACATCATCCTGATCGCCCCAGCGTGGCCGAGACAATACTGGTTTTGCCTGCTTCAGGACCTGTCAGTCGCTCCCCCGATCGAGCTCCCGAAGAAACCGGACCTTCTCTCCCAGGACAACGGTCGCCTGCTGCACCCCAACCTGGACTCCCTACACCTGACGGCCTGGAGGCTCTCTGGCTAACGGAGGAGGAGAGAACCTGCTCGCAGCAGGTCCAACATGTGCTCCTGGGAAGCAGGAGGCCCTCCACCCAGAGCGCATACAAGGCCAAGTGGAGGAGGTTCACCTGCTGGTCGGAATCGCGGGGCATAACCCCCAGTACGTCTTCCGTGCAGGCGGTCCTGGACTACCTGCTGCAACTCAAACAACAAGGGTTGGCGTTGGCTTCCCTAAGGGTCCACTTGGCAGCCATCTCGGCTTTCCACCAGCCGGTGGAGGGGAGGTCCCTATTCTCTCACCCCATGTCGGTGAGGTTTCTCAGGGGAATCGAGAGGCTGTACCCGCAGGTCCGTGACCCGGTGCCTCCCTGGGACCTGAACCTAGTCCTTGACAGACTGACGGGGCCCCCCTTTGAGCCCTTGGCCACTTGCCCCCTGCTGATCTTGTCCTGGAAGGTGGCCTTCCTTGTGGCCATCACTTCCGCCAGGAGGGTCTCTGAGCTGAGAGCCCTGACCTTGGAACGCCCCTATACGGTGTTCTTCCGGGATAAGGTACAGCTTAGGCCTCACCCGGCTTTTCTACCTAAGGTAGTCTCTAGGTTCCATTGTAACCAAGATATTTTCCTCCCTGTGTTTTTTCCCAAACCGCACGGGTCCGAGGACGAGAGGAGGGAAAATCTTTTGGCGACTGCTCAGGACATGCAGACACCTACAGTGGAATAGACTTGTGCAGCACATTTTGAAGAACAACGGTTATGGAAGGTTAGTAACTGTTTATTACATTTTTGACCAAATGCTAGGCAGCATGTACAGCTTAATGTAAGAGCCAGTGACTGTTACTCCGTGTCTTCTGTTATAATTCTGAAAAGAAATAGGCTTTTATACCCTGGAGACTGTTTTTATAGACATAGAATTGACTTGTCACATATTTTATTTGCACACCTAAGAGATCACTTGCCACTCTCCAGGCAATCAGAAATGGGATTTGAGTTCACAGAAATGATTAATTTACGAAGCAGTGTGGATAGTTAGGGAGTTTGTAGAGTTGAACATTGACCAATTGGCAAAGAAAAGATAGGACTGTAGGTGTCCACAGATGGATCATGTTTGACAGGATTAGCAAATATGGATTCTGGAGAGAAAGAACATGGATTGAGGAATCCGGGTGTTTCAGAAGATGATAGAATGGGTCTGATTTCGAGAGACTAGAGTCAATTTTTGAGGAATAGCTAGTGCCAAGGTCAAAGATGAGGAGAAACATAAATAGTATAAGATATTTATGTTGAGAGTTCCCAGATATTAAATGAGGTTATAAATGGATAGGTCAGCATCTGCTAGAATTTATCTATTCCTTATTTTCAGCAAGAAACGTTATCCTCCTGACTGGAACCTGTCAGATCACATTCAACTCTGAACTAAACAGATGCAACTCCTAGTGAAATAAATAGGAACTGTGGCCCTTTACTCCATTGCTGAATTTAATCTTTGGTCTTTTGAGGTCTTTAACCCCAATACACTGACCAAAGTGTTCTGAGGAAGGGAAGCTCCAGAGTGAAATTTACCAGAATAACGACAATTCACTGATGTTCCTGCTGAAGGTCTGCTATCAGTATGTGCAGAAGCAACAAAAGAAATCAGTTCTGTCTTTTTCTGTTCTAGGGTAGGAGGAACCAATAAAGGAACAATTTTGTTTGTTTGTTTTTAGTTGGGTCATAGCTCTGGGTATCTACATGAAAAATGTTCTACAGCTGAATCATTGCACAATAACATCAAGAGAGTTAGTATGTTTCTTTTCTCAAGTTTTGTAATCAATCAGACTTCATATTTCTTGGAAATCATGTCTTTGTATATTTTGACTTGTGTGTTTAAGAAAATGCAACATTATGGTTGAGAATGTATTTTTTGCATAGTGTATAGCATTACATTTATACATTTAGCTGTTAGGATATGAAATAGCTAAAGTAAAACATTCTCCTCTGACACTGAATTTGTACTGAAACAAAACATTACTAATTCTAGTTGATATTATTCAATTATATTATATATAATAGCTATAATCTGTGCTTACATATTACTTTTTCATTTCTGACTGCTAGACTGGCTCTCAAAATAAAACTTATTGACACCATAGGCAACTAAAACGTGGTTTTGACATGACTTCAGCAACTCATCTGATTCTTTGTTTTTCTATCCTTATGGTACTTTTTCCAGAAATAATTAGTAACATTTGAATTCAGTTATCTGTCAGGTTTTTAGAGGGAAGTTTGTTTTTCATCTGATTAATTAATTTGGTTAATGTGCAGAACCAAGAAGTTGCCTTTACTGTGTACCAAGAATGTTCGCCTTATTTTACAGCCTTTTGTTTATGATTACAGTAGTTAGGAAATAACAGTAGCTTCTGTACTATAGTCATAGTTTTTCACTTGGGAAAAAATAGAGGTGTTCCAAGGAGAACTGATCATGCAAAAGCAACATACCTAATGATCCCCTTATATGAGTTGGATTTTCTTGCATCTTTTCTGTCTAGAGAATGACTTACCTGTAAAAATATTAAGCCTATCTTCCATTTCCATTGTGGTGGCCATTAGGCGCCTAATTAGTTGTGTAGTCCTTTATGTCTGCACTAGGGGAATACAAAACTCTACCAAATCGGAATTATAGCTTTTTACAAGGAATAAATGAACGCACAAATGCAAAGCAGTGGAAAATTAGGCTTCAAGTGTGTCTTCCAGGATCAGTTTGAATCATACCTGGAGTTTATTAAACATTTTACAATATAATAATCCACCCATTATTTATTTAATCAGTAGTCTGTGGGAACCTTGCAAAAAGAACAAGGATCCTACCCTAAAAAGTTTGCAATTGAGAGTTTGAATGAATGATAGTGAAAGCAAACTTAAGAGGTAAATAAGACAAAGTTGGACTAGGTTACATAAATTGTATGATGTGACATAGTGAGTTATGTTTCAGTTAGTAAACAAATGTATTAATTTTATATCACTTCTAGGCTTTGTGGAAGAAATTAGTTTAAGAAAGGGTTTTGTGTTAGCAAACATGGTTGCTTGGCAAACAGGCTTTGAATTGTACAGGAGTTAAAATTTGTCTTGGTCAGTTTCCAAAAGCTATATCCTGAAGGAAACTGGGTTACTAATATGCTATAGACCCTTCAGCCTCTAGTTTAGTCTAAGCTTCTAATAAAAGTAAGAAATGTTCTTTTTGTTTTTCAGCAGTTGCTTGGGGCCACTCTTTCAAAAGTTTGATTTCTGTTTTATTTTGATAAATATTATGTTAACATATGAATTTGTTGAGTGGTTAGAAAACATTAGAAGTGTAAACATACGTAGAATATTGGCCCACATAGTTTGATGGAGAAAGAAAAATGAGGATTTTGACCTATGGTATATTGATATTTTAGAATAGATTATATCATGCTTACTTTGAAAACCTTGACTTTATATGTGTTATTCTCATTGCAGGTAAAACAAAAGATTCTTCAATTCTACATAAATGGTCTAAGTGATCAAAATAGAGTTTTGCTTCAAACAACTGAAGATTTCAAAGGAGAAGCTAATGAAAAAATTGCTCATTTGGATGCTAAACTACTCAGAGCTGACAAGATAATTAATGTAAGAGCCTTGGTAGTGAGTTGCTTTATATTAACTATTTTATATATTAACTAATTGTAATTTATTTTACTTAAGCCTGGCCTACACTTACCTTAAAATTCGGCAGTAGTTGACAGGAGTTACACAAGCTATGCAGAGTAGCTCGCATAATTCCCATCGACTTCTTAACTTCTGTTGTGCGCAGCATCTTCACTGCGCTGCACCTCTTAAAGGGGTGGTTTTAACAAGTCGACTTCTGGATCGATTGAGTGGGTCTTCTGCCTGCTCAATTGATCGGGCTAGATTGATCTGGCGGCGGTGAATTTGCCTCTGTCAGTGAAGTTGTACCCTTAGGTAAGTTTATTGGGTCTTTTAGTTTTTATTTGCTTATTAAAGTATTTTAATACTTTTTTGTCCAAATTTTATTTTATAGATACATTATATTATATATATATTTATATTTGGTTTCTCATTTTAAAATATATTATGTTTATTGACTCTTAAAATATTCCCTAAATTAGATTAATCACCATTCTTATTTCCTCACCACAGAATATTTTCATAAGCGTGGTTCCACTACTTTTAGACATGCAAATACAGTAAGAGCTACAAGAATGATTCGTAGTGTGAAACCCTACCTCACAGTCAGACACTAGAGAATCTCAATATATTTAGCTTCCCAAAGAGGAGTTTAAGAGGTGGCTTGATCATAGTCCATAGGTGTGACACATGGCACCCCCATGCACACCCTCATGCTGTAATTGCGTATCATTCATATTAACCCTTACAATTTAATTATATATTGTCTAATGCAAAGTATGTGATGTAAGATATTTTTGGAATGCTCATGGCATACTGAACATTATTGTTATAGAAATATGTTTGTTGCAGTGTCATGTGTATCATTATGAGGCTTTGCTATGTAATATTCCCAAATATGTGTGTCATAGGTTGAGACAATCTAGGCAAAACTCTACAGAGCCGAGGAGCAATTTGCACCTCATTAGGTCTTGTATAGCACAACCCAGCTCAGCATTCCAGGAACAAATGGCAGGCCCAGATGTTGACAAATGAATCTACAAAAAAGCAGTGACTCAGGGCATGGAGGGAACAATGCACGAACATTGTTTGTCACCTGACCGTGAAAGGAGGGGCAAGGCCTAGAGGGGGTGAAGGAACATGTTAAAAGAGGAGACATTTCTTGTTCTCTCTCTCTTCCATCTCCATCTTCAAACACCACCAAGCAACTGAAATGCTAACTTGGGGGGGAGCCTAGGTGGGAAAAAATCCAGCCAGCCTGTTGTGAGAATCATCCAAAACTGTAAGGTTGCTGAAAGTGTTAAGCTTAATTTAGAATGCATTCTGCCTTTTGTTTCATCTTGATCAAAGCTTCTTTTCCTCTGATTTGTAATCACTTAAAATCTTTCTGTACATAATAAATTTGTTTGTTTGTTCATCCAAAGCAGTTCATGTAGTTTAAAGTGTGTTAAGATTCCATTTGGAATGACAAGGCTGGTACATGTCAATTTCTTTGATAAATTCATGAACATAAGAGCTTGCAGTATGCAGTGGGCAGCACTGAACATTGTAAGACGTCAGTTCCTAGGGTTGCATCTGGGACTGGGACTGTTGGGTGGGATCATAGCAGTGCATAATGCCAAGAGTGGCTGGCCAGAAGCACTACTCACTTAGTTGGGAGCAGCTTGCTTGCTGTCTGTAGGCTGACCCAGGAATGGATGTTCACAGCATAGTAGGCTCCAAGAGTGAGGGATTTTGGGGTGACTGAGACATGTTGTACCCATGTACACCCTTATAGTGTGATTTGTGTATCGTTCATGTTCACCCTTATAGTATATCTCTCTATTGTCTAATGCAAAGCATGTCATGTGAGGTGTTTTTGGAATGCTCATGGCATACTGAACATTATTGCTATGGTAGCATGTGTCCTGCAATGTCATACATATGAATAGATATGAAACTGCTGTCATATTCCCAAACGTGTCTCACATGGCTTGAATAGATCAGAAAAACACAAAGCTGTGTTTCCTCGCTCAGCAGAGGCACTCATATAGGAACAATGGAGTGGTCTAAGCACTTGTGAGCACCTTGGCTCAAGTGAAAGAAATTATGCCTATTGCTGGACAGGGCTGATCACCTGACCCCAGGAGTTGTTGGGGAAACTTTTTAAAAGCTGAGGCATCTTTGTCTTAGGGCTCTCCCCTGGAATCTATCTTCCAAGCAACATCAAAGACTGGTAACTACCCACAAGGGGGGTGGGGGGAGGGAGGGAGCCTGGGTGCAAGACGCATCACAACCAGCCTGTATGGTAAGCTAATGTCATAGATTTAAAGAGACTGAAATATTAATCTTAGTTTAGGATACTAGTTATCTTTTAAGTTAATTGTGATTAACTCCTTGACTCATTATTAATCTTTTGATTTATATTAATCTGACTTAGATTCACTTAAAATCTTGCTGTAGTCAAACTTGTTTGTTTTATCTAAAACAGTGCTTGGGGATTGAGTGTGTGCAGAGACCTCACTTAGAGTGACAGAACTGGTGTATATCAATTTCTTTGATAAATTGACAGACAAATGTAAATGAGCTTGCAGGGTACAGGATACAGCACTGAACTCTTTAAGACGGCAGTTCCGGGGGTTGCATCTGGGAGTGGGCGTGTTTGCTGGTGGTCTATCCTATGAGTGTCTGGCCAGAAGTGCTTCTTCACTAGGTCAGGAACCAATTACTCACAGGAGGCTGGTTGTGGGCTGACCCAGGAGTGGGTGTTTCCCACAGCAAAGCAGGGTAAATCAGGGCCCAGGACTGAGGAATTAGGATGACATAGCTACACACCAGTCCAGATTGCAATGAGGAACATCACAATAGGTATCTAACTTCGGAGAAAATTAATGATAGAAGAGGGTTCTTTAATCTAGCAAAAGTATAACAAGATCTAATGGCTAGAAGGTGAAGCTAGCTAAATTCAAACTTGAAATAAGGTGCAAATATTTTATAGAGAGTCTGTAACTATTGGAACAAATTATGGAAGGATGAGGGGGATTCTCCATCATTTGAATTCTCTAAAAGGCATGCTCTAGCTCAGCCAGGAGTTATGGATTTGATGGAGAAGCTACGTGGTGAAATTCTGTTGTCTTTGTTATGTAGGAGGTCAACTAGATGATCACAATACTCCCTTAAATCTTAAAATCCATGAATCACTGGTGTGATTTAAATGGATCATAAAAGGCACATATGGAGCGAAGAAAGGTGAATAGTAATGGATAAAAGTGACCTTAATAATGAGGTAGTTTACAAAGCCATTTTCCTGGCTCTATTTGTGCACACTGCACCGAGGAATGAGGCAAGGGCTATAGCACCAGAGACTTGCTCTCTCTATACTAAGAATCCCCTTTCCAGAGCAGGGCCTTTTCCACAAAGACCGTTTCTTCCCTTCAGAGTCATTCTGCTAAGGAGTTTATAGAGCATATCTCTTTTCAAATATCAATGAAAATTCTTGGAATCTATAGGTTCCCAAAAACCTTCTCACTAAAATCTAGGATAAATTATAACTAAAATGATACTTGGGTAGAAGAATATTCAGGGAACACAACTGCATTAAAAATACTTTCTGTTAAAGACCAGGAAGGTAAACAAACAAAATTCTATACACAAGATTTTTTTCCTCTTTCTCTGGTTATTTTTCCCAAAGGAATTAAAAAAAAACCCTACAGCAAAATCCAGAATGAAGTCACTTCTTCAGAAGAGGGAGAGTTAAAGCTCAGGTTTATGTCATGAGGACTGATTGTAATACATTATCATCTAAGAAATTTCTTCCTCTTTTCCTGAAGGCTGATTCATGTGCTATGTACTGTAGATTGTACAATGGGGCTGATAGAGGTGACCTTCTGAGAGTTTGTTGGCGTTATCTTGGACATACTCATCTTCTGGTAAATGAAATTCCCCAGTGTTAAAGTCATCACAGATTCTTGTATCCCTTGAAAACGTAGTCTTGGAATACCTTTGAGAACAACAGGTCAATTAATTGAATTTCCATAAATTATATTGGGTTTAAACTACAAGCTAGAAAATTTCTCATCAGTACTCATTTGTAGCAAATTCCTGACATTCTGTCTCAGCTGTCATCTTAAAAAACAAAACCAAAAAACCCACAACCACCTAGGTAGAGTAGTACCTCTTAAGAACTTGTGACTAAAAAAGAAAATTCCTTTTGAAAGGGAGGCTTAAATCAGCAGCCATTGGTATGAGGGCCATATCATACAGTATAGTTACTGCAGTTACCTTCTTCACCTGGTTCTTTAGGGTACTCTGAGACTCAAAATGAAGATAGAAAAGGAGACTATAAAGTAACTGAAATCTCTCAAATCTTTCATATGAAGCATCTTTCATGATGTTTGTAAAGTGCTTTGGGATTCTTGTATAGAATATGTTAAATAAGAGCCAACATACCATAATTATTATTTAGTGTAGCTTCCTTTGCCTCCAGGTCTCTATGTTATGTAAAGCCAGGCCCAGTGAATGTATAGTTTAGAGCTCTAGATATTGATCAAGCTTCTAAGAAAATTCCTGGAAAAAGCATGGAAAAATTGTTCTTTCTGTGATTCTTTCAAAGATTCAAGTTACATTGGAAAACTCAAAATTATGACCAACTGACAATCCTTAAGCCCTTTTCTGCTACAAAATCCATGAAATATTTCTCTTAACTGTTCCAGCTACAGGTTTTTCTTGGCCCTTTGTGGAAAATAGTGAATAATAATGCTTACCCAACTGTTATGCGGACTGCATTAGGAAGGGGGGGCATTTGTGTAGTTTGACATTAATATGTCAAAATCATAATAATTCATGTAAGACATACCATGTCAGATACTGTTAGAAAGGTTATGATATGCTGAATAAGATGATAATATTTGTGTTCATGTGTAATATGTGTAAGGAAAGTTATGGAGATCTTTGATATCCCTGTATTTCAAACTGTGCTGT